>CM060354.1:190033310-190560463 GCA_030545235.1 Helianthus tuberosus
AAAACACTCAACAAATGGCTACAATTTAAGGAATGTGCTTAGTGTCGACATCGGATTCCTAATTGATGGAGAAAGGTCTGGTGGCAAGAAAAGCTGCTTCTAGGAGGTTGTCAAGTGTTTTCGCTCGATGATTACATTCTTGGGTGGTTGGTTTGGCCCTTGTTCCTGTAACTCGAATCCTAGCCAGGTATATCCCATTTTAATTTTACACCATTGTGAACCTTACGCCTTTTTTACTCTCTGATCGAGGTTCTCGGCATTGAAAAATCTTCGTAAACTAAATCACACGTGTATATGTTGACATTTAAGAGATATACAGTCAAGAAAATCAAGGGCAACGGTGATATATATGCGGATTAGACACCAAAAAAAAACACTCAACAAATGGCTACAATTTAAGGAATGTGTTTAGTGACGGCATTGGATTCCTAATTGACGGAGAAAGGTCTGGTGGTAAGAAAAGCTGCTTCTAGAGGGTTGTCAAATGTTTTCGCTCGACAATTCCATTCTTGGGTGGTTGGTTTGTGTAACACCCGTTTTTATAACTCGAGGTTTAACTTATGTTTTACGAAAACAATCATGTGATTGAGATTACATATACGTCGAAAATACGGGCTTATTAAAAACTTTTACAATTTAAAAGTTTAGAACATAATGTAATTAATGTTCGTCATTTAAAAGTAACAACGAAACGTCACGCAGAAGTTTATTTCTTGATCGTATTCGGTTCTTCATTGTGCTTGATTGCCCTCCGGTGCTAAAATTTTACCTGAAACTCATAAAACATGAGTTGGATTAGTCATACGTAACTTAGAACGTATTTAAACGGGTTCGCAATGCATCAACGGTTAAAATAAACGATTTTCACGGAACTGATACATGCTCGCGTAGCGCTAGCACATGCTCGCGCTACGCTAGCACTTGTTTTCGACAGAATGTTGTTTGCTGGTGCTGCAGATTCCCAGCATAACCCGATTTCACGCAGACGAGCATAACTCTGTCGTTTTTAATCCGTTTTACCCGATTCTTTTTCCTACGCGTCCGTAATTTAATTCTCCATCTTATGGAGTTAAAACCCAATATCCGGATTAATAAAATTTCAGACTTTTAAGTCTTCGACTTATTACCCTTTTTACCAAATTTTGACCCATTCGTGATTTTATCACACAAACATGTTTATTTGATCCTTATTCTCATGATATTCATAATTCCAATAATTCCTATCATATTAGGTTCAAGTCACGGGTCTCTTACGTATCTTAAACCCGTTTACGCTCATATGCGTATTTTGACCCGTTAAGAGTATTTAGGCATATTTTGAGCATGAAACGCTTTCATTCGTTTCTAGCGTTATTATACAACATTTCTTATCAAGTAATCTTCCGCCACAACTATATTTGTGGTGGACTTAATGAGGTGATCTATATAATCCGAGTTTTTCTTGTCGGATTGCTAATTTACGACAAAGACTCGTATAGAGTCATATGACCGAAGGTTTACATCTTTCGCTTCTTACACTTATTCCAATTATTTATTTGATCATAAAACTCGTTTCAAAACTACCTTTAAAGGTCGTTTGTTCAATTTAGCTTATAAGGGCGTTTTAGTCCATTTAGCCAATCATTTACGATGAAGGACTTTTGAAAGTATATTTGACCCATAATCCCTCTTTTAACCTATGATTTTGTTTGAAAAGTCATTAAGCTTTCCAAACGCAATGTTCATTATTTAAAACATTCGGTTTACTTATCAAGTAACCAAATGTTTATTTTGACTACATTTAACACTCATTGAACCACATATTCTAAATGAGTGTTACCCTTTTTCACATACCTGGCGCGGATCAATATATTGACCCGTTTTTAATACCTTGCTTTTATAACCGCTAATCCATAGCGTTGCTAATACCCATTTGACATTTACTCCTGAAATAATATAACTCGACAATAATCATTAGTCGTTATTGTCAAAAGGTGATATCTTCACCTTTTGACCCATTTGGTCTAAGTGACCGATTATGTTGGCGAGATGATATTTATTACCATCTCATCTATATGACTCACTCCAGTTTACACCGTGCGGTCATTTCACTTATTAATCGTTTCTTAATGCTTTTTAGCCTATCATGGCTTACGTCATACAGTGCCTTTCAAAACCAATAGTTATGGTCAACGCGTGACCAATTTACCGTTTTACCCTTATTGTTTGTTTTGGTTTACCCTATAAGGCAACCATTCAAAAGTTTCATTTTCCATTTGTCATAAAATGATCGAATTACCAATTTTAACTCCTTTTAAACCATCAACATGGTTTCTTGTCATGCTCGACTATCTTGTTCCGTGCGTCTACACGCCGGAACATCATACCGCAATTATGTATTTATCTTATTGGTAACTAATACGATAAGAGAATATTCTAAAATATAAGAATAGTGTAAGCTATACTTACATTGCATCCCGAATACGCTTTTCCTTTATGCTTGACTCGTTCGACCCGCTTTCTCCCCAAGCTTCACCTAGCTTGTTAAGCGCCAACTATCATTCATTATTCACAAGGTTGTTAGATTAGTCATTCCAAATCATGACTTTCACACCTTATGATTCTTTGAGTATTTCTTTAAACTCAATCAATAATCTTGAGTTTAATTCTTGTGTCAAGACTCACATCTAATCAATTATGAACTCTTAACAAAATCCCTAATTTGTTCAAGTAGTTCATTCATACGAGTTAGTATGGCGTTTATAAATACCAATACAACATTAATTTCATCAAATCAACTAAACCACTTTCATGAAAGTATGATCATGTACCTAATTTCATGGTTTAATCAAACACCTTCTATTCGTTATCATGCATGTTGATTCTAAGCATATCTATATCATCTATTTCATCATAACATCAAAACCCACTTATCTAAGTGTGTTAATTCACCAAATTCATCAATCCATAGCATGTTATGTATGATTTTCACTTAGGGTTTTGTTCATAAGCAAGTATACATCACTAATCTAGCCATAGCTTCACTAATCCATACCTAATTCGCGATTAGGATGATTATCAAATTCTTACAACTTCACCAAACATCAAGATTTTACATACCTTATGATCCTCTTGTTCGGGTGATCATTAATTCACGTTCGGTTGTGAATTTGGGCTTCATTTGATCCTTCAAATTGATGATTATATGTGGATTAGGGTTCTTGGCTCCATGGGAGCCCCTGAGCTCGATCCAGAACACACACTGTGTGTGTGTGTTTGTGTTTGTTTTAATTAAATAACTTTTCTAGTTATCCCGCTTTAACCCCTCGTGTTTGGTTCGTTATTAAGTAGGTCACAGCCTACTTATTTCTAATAACAATATTCCCACTTATTAACTAGGTTAAACATTCCTAGTTAACTTAGTGGGTTCGGGGAATTTATGACTCAGTTTATTTATTTATTTTTTTAAGTCCCGTTAACTCTGGCCTTTTATGTACTTTGTTTTCTCAAAGTATTTATCCACCTTTTATTAAATATTAGATATATTTATTTAAACCCTATTATTTACCGGGTAAGTTTTACCACTAACTGTATTTTACCCGTCCTGTAGTATTAACGTGGTTTGATTACCAAACCCGTTTTCGGGGTGTTACAAGTCTACCCCCCTTAAAGAGGTTTCGTCCTCGAAACCTTTCTTACGTACCTTATTGGTTTAGATCATCTGAACCTTAGTTTTGGTGATCGCTTGAACATTGCTCGTATATAAGACTCTTACCAGAAAAGTATGGTAAGGTGTGTTTTGGTTTCAAAGCGTATGCGCCTTTTACACGTATAGCCTCGTAGGCAATTACTTTCATCTTGTATTTCATATTCCGTTCCCTTAATTGACCGAGTTTTCATCTGATCACTCGATCATATTTATTCTTCAATGTGTTTTCTTCAAGCTAATTTTATTTCGACTAGCGATTTGTATAAGTCGTAACACTTTTTTGACTTTGAAAGGTTTTACTGGCTAGACTGATTAGTCACCGTCACTTCACACCCCGTCATTCGGGTATATCCTATCGCCAACCAGGCCTTTTGTGCGTTTTCTGATTACATCTTATAATATTCATATTTGTTAAAACGTTGTTTCTTACAAAAACAGAATTTTAGTTTAACGTTTTTTTCCCTTTTGAGGTGAGACCTCAACAGTTCGTTTCTTTCATTTATGACCCAAGGGTCTTCTCGGTCCCGTAGACCTTGACATTACATTTAATCCCGTAGGTTATGATGATCCCATAGATCATCTTTTATTCATGTCTGTATTCAAATGTATATACATATATAGCTTCAAGGCATCCCTTGTTATATTGGAAATCATTTATTTTCGCTTTTTAAACTTTAGTTGACCTTGACCATAGTCTAAGACTTCATTCGTTTATTTTCGGACTAATCCTCCGACTTTATGACTCCTGACGTTAATTGCACGTCAGTTTGTTCTACGCTTACCGTTTCCCGGTTCATTCTTATACTTCTTTACAACCCTTTACATAGGTTTGTTAACATATCACACTTTTATTTATTCAGTCCGTGCCTACTTACATTAGCAAGCGTCATCCTTTATTTAATTTGTTTGATTTGTTTGTGTGAAATTTCATCACTTGTGAACGTCAAATTTCATTCTTTGTTCGACCCGTTCGACTTTAAATTAGTCGAACGTAATTTTATCAAAATTTCTATTTACAGTATCTCATCATCTTTTAGTCGTGACTCGAAACCCGAGTCTTTTGACTTTCCATCCGCGTTCTCGTTTATCGGTCTACGCATGTGTTTAAATCCTTACCCATCAACCGGGTGTTTTACCGAAGTCATTATCGTTGCAACCCTTCCGGTATGCATTAAGACTTCGTTTCGATTTATTTAGTCGTCTTAGCGAAATCCGCCGCTTTTATTCAACCATTTCTTTCATTCTTTACGCGACCATCCTTGACGGCCTTATTGGTTACTAGTGATGATTATCATCTTTATCATTTCTTTACTACGACTAAAGTTAACAACCTTGATTACCCTTTTTCCATGTGGGCAATACCTTTGCTTTTATGATCCTGCGGATCATCTATACTTTGGTTTTACTTGCCCATTTTGTCAACCATGGCTCTTTCGTCCAGAGTGACTTATTTTCATGAATTTTCCTTAGGTCATTTATTTATAACATCATTTACATTGATCCTTGTCCCTTCTCTCGGGCTCATTACCATAATGTAATACGCTTCCATCACCCGGCTGTGCGTCTACACTATTATCAACTATTTTGTTCATTTGTTTCATTTGGGTACCTTTTTAATTTGTCCCACTCACCCCGTCCTAACTACATTGGATGTAAGCATGTCCATCATAAAAAGTACATGGTATCATGTGTTCACTACCTACTTGGCCAGAGTAGGCGATCAACACAAGACATACATGACCCTTTTATAACTTTCACATCACACCCCATGTAAGTTACACCTCTATTTATTTCTCTTGGAAATAATATCCTGAATATGTATTCTATTCAGGTTTTTTTTTCCAAGTTTTCGATCTATATATGCAACTATCAGTTTCTACGTATTTGTTGCATATTTCTATTCATGCAATAATTTAAACATGCACCTGGTAAATGCTTGCCCTAACGGGCATTCTTGCCATTACTTATTTGCGATCGCTACGCGATTTAGGTCCTTGATGAGTATGCTCTTCTTGTCATATCTCGGACCGTTCCATCATCATATCCACAATTTGTTCAACTCTCGTCATCTTCATATGCGAGTGTCCTTCAACTAAGACATTTGCAACAGTTAGTAATTTCAACATTAATGGATGCCCGTATTATAATACAAGGCTTTTCTACTATACGCATCAACGCGTGTAATTTCATTGACTATATCTACTCTATAATGTTTTTATTGGTATAACGTGTATTACACGATAACCACGTGTGTTGTTCTCAACACTTCACATGCTAGATCATTAATGTATTGAATAACTTACCGGATTTTGCGATCAAGCCTTGAACCGAACAATTTATTCTTTTAACCTTGAGCTCTGATTACCAACTTGTAACACCCGTTCTTATAACTCAAGGTTTAACTTATGTTTTACGAAAACAATCATGTGATTGAGATTACATATACGTCGAAAATACGGGCTTATTAAAAACTTTTACAATTTAAAAGTTTAGAACATAATGTAATATATGTTCGTCATTTGAAAGTAACAACGAAACGTCACGCGGAAGCTTATTTCTTGATCGTATTCGGTTCTTCATTGTGCTTGATCGCCCTCCGGTGCTAAAATTTTACCTGAAACTCATAAAACATGAGTTGGATTAGTCATACGTAACTTAGAACATATTTAAACGGGTTCGCAATGCATCAACGGTTAAAATAAACGATTTTCACGGAACTGATACATGCTCGCGTAGCGCTAGCACATGCTCGCGCTACGATAGCACTTGTTTTCGACAGAATGTTGTTTGCTGGTGCTGCAGATTCCCAGCATAACCCGATTTCACGGAGACGAGCATAACTCTGTCGTTTTTAATCCGTTTTACCCGATTCTTTTTCCTACGCGTCCGTAATTTAATTCTACATCTTATGGAGTTAAAACCCAATATCCGGATTAATAAAATTTCAGACTTTTAAGTCTTCGACTTATTACCCTTTTTACCAAATTTTGACCCATTCGTGATTTTATCACACAAACATGTTTATTTGATCCTTATTCTCATGATATTCATAATTCCAATAATTCCTATCATATTAGGTTCAAGTCACGGGTCTCTTACGTATCTTAAACCCGTTTACGCTCATATGCGTATTTTGACCCGTTAAGGGTATTTAGGCATATTTTGAGCATGAAACGCTTTCATTCGTGTCTAGCGTTATTATACAACATTTCTTATCAAGTAATCTTCCGCCACAACTATATTTGTGGTGGACCTAATGAGGTGATCTATATAATCCGAGTTTTTCTTGTCGGATTGCTAATTTACGACAAAGACTCGTATAGAGTCATATGACCGAAGGTTTACATCTTTCGCTTCTTACACTTATTCCAATTATTTATTTGATCATAAAACTCGTTTCAAAACTACCTTTAAAGGTCTTTTGTTCAATTTAGCTTATAAGGGCGTTTTAGTCCATTTAGCCAATCATTTACGATGAAGGACTTTTGAAAGTATATTTGACCCATAATCCCTCTTTTAACCTATGATTTTGTTTGAAAAGTCATTAAGCTTTCCAAACGCAATGTTCATTATTTAAAACATTCGGTTTACTTATCAAGTAACCAAATGTTTATTTTGACTACATTTAACACTCAGTGAACCACATATTCTAAATGAGTGTTACCCTTTTTCACATACCTGGCGCGGATCAATATATTGACCCGTTTTTAATACCTTGCTTTTATAACCGCTAATCCATAGCGTTGCTAATACCCATTTGACATTTACTCCTGAAATAATATAACTCGACAATAATCATTAGTCATTATTGTCAAAAGGTGATATCTTCACCTTTTGACCCATTTGGTCTAAGTGACCGATTATGTTGGCGAGATGATATTTATTACCATCTCATCTATATGACTCGCCCCGGTTTACACCGTGCGGTCATTTCACTTATTAATCGTTTCTTAATGCTTTTTAGCCTATCATGGCTTACGTCATACAGTGCCTTTCAAACCCAATAGTTATGGTCAACGCGTGACCAATTTACCGTTTTACCCTTATTGTTTGTTTTGGTTTACCCTATAAGGCAACCATTCAAAAGTTTCATTTTCCATTTGTCATAAAATGATCGAATTACCAATTTTAACTCCTTTTAAACCATCAACATGGTTTCTTGTCATGCTCGACTATCTTGTTCCGTGCGTCTACACGCCGGAACATTATACCGCAATTATGTATTTATCTTATTCGTAACTAATACGATAAGAGAATATTCTAAAATATAAGACTAGTGTAAGCTATACTTACATTGTATCCCGAATACGCTTTTCCTTTATGCTTAACTCGTTCGACCCGCTTTCTCCCCAAGCTTCACCTAGCTTGTTAAGCGACAACTATCATTCATTATTCACAAGGTTGTTAGATTAGTCATTCCAAATCATGACTTTCACACCTTATGATTCTTTGAGTATTTCTTTAAACTCAATCAATAATCTTGAGTTTAATTCTTGTGTCAAGACTCACTTCTAATCAATTATGAACTCTTAACAAAATCCCTAATTTGTTCAAGTAGTTCATTCATACGAGTTAGTATGGCGTTTATAAATACCAATACAACATTAATTTCATCAAATCAACTAAACCCCTTTCATGAAAGTATGATCATGTACCCAATTTCATGGTTTAATCAAACACCTTCTATTCGTTATCATGCATGTTGATTCTAAGCATATCTATATCATCTATTTCATCATAACATCAAAACCGACTTATCTAAGTGTGTTAATTCACCAAATTCATCAATCCATAGCATGTTATGTATGATTTTCACTTAGGGTTTTGTTCCTAAGCAAGTATACATCACTAATCTAGCCATAGCTTCACTAATCCATGCCTAATTCGCGATTAGGATGATTATCAAATTCTTACAACTTCACCAAACATCAAGATTTTACATACCTTATGATCCTCTTGTTCGGGTGATCATTAATTCATGTTCGGTTGTGAATTTGGGCTTCATTTGATCCTTCAAATTGATGATTATATGTGGATTAGGGTTCTTGGCTCCATGGGAGCCCCTGAACTCGATCCAGAACACACACTGTGTGTGTGTGTTTGTGTTTGTTTTAATTAAATAACTTTTCTAGTTATCCCGCTTTAACCCCTCGTGTTTGGTTCGTTATTAAGTAGGTCTCAGCCTACTTATTTCTAATAACAATATTCCCACTTATTAACTAGGTTAAACATTCCTAGTTAACTTAGTGGGTTCGGGGAATTTATGACTCGGTTTATTTATTTATTTTATTTAAGTCCCGTTAACTCGGGCCTTTTATGTACTTTGCTTTCTCAAAGTATTTATCCACCTTTTATTAAATATTAGATTTATTTATTTAAACCCTATTATTTACCGGGTAAGTTTTACCACTAACTGTATTTTACCCGTCCTGTAGTATTAATGTGGTTTGATTACCAAACCCGTTTTCGGGGTGTTAAAGTTTGGCCCTTGTTCCTGTAACTCGAATCCTAGCCCGGTATATCCCATTTTAATTTTACACATTTGTGAACCTTACGCCTTTTTTACTCTCTGATCGAGGTTCTTGGCATTGAAAAATCTTCGTAAACTAAATCACACGTGTATATGTTGACATTTAAGAGATATACAGTCAAAAAAATCAAAGGAAATGGTGATATTTATGCGGATTAGACACAAAAAAAACACTCAACAAATGGCTACAATTTAAGGAATGTGTTTAGTGACGGCATCAGATTCCTAATTAATGGAGAAAGGTCTGGTGGGAAGAAAAGCTGCTTCTAGGAGGTTGCCAAGTGTTTTCGCTCGACGATTCCATTCTTGGGTGGTTGGTTTAGCCCTTGTTCCTGTAACTCGAATCCTAGCCCGGTATATCCCATTTTAATTTTACACCATTGTGAACCTTACGCCTTTTTTACTCCCTGATCGAGGTTCTCGGCATTTAAAAATCTTCGTAAACTAAATCACACGTGTATATGTTGACATTTAAGAGATATAAAGTCAAGAAAATAAAGCGCAATGGGGATATAAATGCGGATTAGACACCAAAAAAAAAACACTCAACAAATAGCTACAATTTAAAGAATTTGTTTAGTGACGACATCAGATTCCTAATTGATTGAGAAAGGTCTGGTGGCAAGAAAAGATGCTTCAAGGAGGTTGTCAAGTGTTTTCGCTCGACGATTCCATTCTTGGGTGGTTGGTTTGGCCCTTGTTCTTGTAACTCGAAATCTAGCCTGTTATATTCAATTTTAATTTTACACCATTGTGAACCTTACGCCTTTTTTACTCTCTGATCGAGGTTCTCGGCATTGAAAAATCTTCATAAACTAAATCACACGTGTATATATTGACATTTAAGAGATATACAGTCAAGAAAATCAAAGGCATTGGTGATATATATGCGGATTAGAAACCAAAAAAAACACTCAACAAATGGCTACAATTTAAGGAATGTGTTTAGTGACGGCAACAAATTCCTAATTGATGGAGAAACGTCTGGTGGCAAGAAAAGTTGCTTCTAGGAGGTTGTCAAGTGTTTTCGCTCGATGATTCCATTCTTGGGTGGTTGGTTTGGCCCTTGTTCCTGTAACTCGAATCCTAGCCAGGTATAACCCATTTTAATTTTAAACCATTGTGAACCTTACGTCTTTTTTTACTCTCTGATCGAGGTTCTCGGCATTGAAAAATTTTCGTAACCTAAATCACACGTGTATATGTTGACATTTAAGAGATATACAGTAAAAAAAATCAAAGGCAATGGTGATATATATGCGGATTAGACACCAAAAAAACACTCAACAAATGGCTACAATTTAAGGAATGTGTTTAGTGACGGCATCAGAATCCTAATTGATGGAGAAAGGTCTGGTGGGAAGAAAAGCTGCTTCTAGGAGGTTGCCAAGTGTTTTCTCTCGACGATTCCATTCTTGGGTGGTTGGTTTAGCCCTTGATCCTGTAACTCGAATCCTAGCCCAGTATATCCCATTTTAATTTTACACCATTGTGAACATTACGCCTTTTTTACTCTCTGATCGAGGTTCTCGGCATTGAAAAATCTTCGTAAACGAAATCACGTGTGTATATGTTGACATTTAAGAGATATACAATCAAGAAAATCAAGGGTAATGGTGATATATATGCGGATTAGACACCAAAAAAAACTCTCAACAAATGGAAACAATTTAAGGAATGTGTTTAGTTAGGGTATCAGATTCCTAATTGATGGAGAAAGGTCTAGTGGCAAGAAAAGCTGCTTCTAGGAAGTCGTCAAGTGTTTTCGCTCGACGATTCCATTCTTGGGTGGTTTGTTTGGCCCTTGTTCCTGTAACTCAAATCCTAGCCCGGTATATCCCATTTTAATTTTACACCATTGTGAACCTTACGCCTTTTTTACTCTCTGATCGAGGTTCTCGGCATTGAAAAATCTTCGTAAACTAAATCACACATGTATATGTTGACATTTAAGAGATATATAGTCAAGAAAATCAAGGGCAATGGTGATATATATGCGGATTAGACAACCAAAAAAACACTCAACAAATGGCTACAATTTAAGGAATGTGTTTAGTGACGGCATCAGATTCCTAATTGATGGAGAAAGGTCTGGTGGCAAGAAAAGTTGCTTCTAGGAGGTTGTCAAGTGTTTTCGCTCGATGATTCCATTCTTGGGTGGTTGGTTTGGCCATTGTTCCTGTAACTCGAATCCTAGCCAGGTATATCCCATTTTAATTTTAAACCATTGTGAACCTTACGCCTTTTTTACTCTCTGATCGAGGTTCTCGGTATTGAAAAATCTTCATAAACTAAATCACACGTGTATATATTGACATTTAAGAGATATACAGTCAAGAAAATCAAGGGCATTGGTGATATATATGCGGATTAGACACCAGAAAAAAAAACACTCAACAAATGGCTACAATTTAAGGAATGTGTTTAGTGACGGCATCAGATTCCTAATTGATGGAGAAAGGTCTAGTGGCAAGAAAAGTTGCTTCTAGGAGGTTGTCAAGTGTTTTCGCTCGATGATTCCATTCTTGGGTGGTTGGTTTGGCCCTTGTTCCTGTAACTCGAATCCTAGCCAGGTATATCCCATTTTAATTTTAAACCATTGTGAACCTTACGCCTTTTTTACTCTCTGATCGAGGTTCTCGGAATTGAAAAATCTTCATAAACTAAATCACACGCGTATATATTGACATTTAAGAGATATACAGTCAAGAAAATCATGGGCATTGGTGATATATATGCGTATTAGACACCAAAAAAAACACTCAACAAATGGCTACAATTTAAGGAATGTGTTTAGTGACGGCATCAGATTCCTATTTGATGGAGAAAGGTCTAGTGGCAAGAAAAGTTGCTTCTAGGAGGTTGTCAAGTGTTTTCGCTCGATGATTCCATTCTTGGGTGGTTGGTTTGGCCCTTGTTCCTGTAACTCGGATACTAGCCAGGTATATCCCATTTTAATTTTAAACCATTGTGAACCTTACGCCTTTTTTACTCTCTGATCGAGGTTCTCGGCATTGAAAAATTTTCGTAAACTAAATCACACGTGTATATGTTGACATTTAAGAGATATACAGTTCAGAAAATCAAGGGCAACGGTGATATATATGCGGATTAGACACAAAAAAAAAACACTCAACAAATGGCTACAATTTAAGGAATGTGTTTAGTGACGGCATCAGATTCCTAATTGATGGAGAAAGGTCTGGTGGGAAGAAAAGCTGCTTCTAGGAGGTTGCCAAGTATTTTCTCTCGGAGATTCCATTCTTGGGTGGTTGGTTTAGCCCTTGATCCTGTAACTCGAATCCTAGCCCGGTATATCCCATTTTAATTTTACACCATTGTGAACATTCCGCCTTTTTTACTCTCTGATCGAGGTTCTTGGCATTGAAAAATCTTCGTAAACTAAATCACATGTGTATATGTTGACATTTAAGAGATATAAAGTCAAGAAAATCAAGGGCAATGGGGATATAAATGCGGATTAGACACCAAAAAAACACTCAACAAATAGCTACAATTTAAAGAACGTGTTTAGTGACGACATCAGATTCCTAATTGATTGAGAAAGGTCTGGTGGCAAGAAAAGCTGCTTCAAGGAGGTTGTCAAGTGTTTTCGCTCGACAATTCCATTCTTGGGTGGTTTGTTTGGCCCTTGTTCCTGTAACTCGAATTCTAGCCCATTATATCCAATTTTAATTTTACACCATTGTGAACCTTACGCATTTTTTACTCTCTAATCGAGGTTCTCGGCATTGAAAAATCTTCAAAAACTAAATCACACGTGTATATGTTGACATTTAAGAGATATACAGTCAAGAAAATGAAGGGCAATGGTGATATATATGTGGATTAGACACCAAAAAAAACACTCAACAAATGGCTACAATTTAAGGAATGTGTTCAGTGACGGCATCAGATTCCTAATTGATAGAGAAAGGTCTGGTGGCAAGAAAAGCTGCTTCTAGGAGGTTGTCAAGTGTTTTCGCTCGACGATTCCATTCTTGGGTGGTTGGTTTGGCCCTTGTTCCTGTAACTCGAATCCTAGCCCGGTATATCCCATTTTAATTTTACACCATTGTGAACCTTACGCCTTTTTTACATACTGATCGAGGTTCTCGGCATTGAAAAATCTTCTTAAACGAAATCACACGTGTATATGTTGACATTTAAGAGATATACAATCAAGAAAATCAAGGGTAATGGTGATATATATGCGGATTAGACACCAAAAAAAACTCTCAACAAATGGCAACAATTTAAGGAATCTGTTTAGTTAGGGTATCAGATTCCTAATTGATGGAGAACGGTCTAGTGGCAAGAAAAGCTGCTTCTAGGAGGTTGTCAAGTGTTTTCGCTCGACGATTCCATTCTTGAGTGGTTGGTTTGGCCCTTTTTCCTGTAACTCGAATCCTAGCCCGGTATATCCCATTTTAATTTTACACCATTGTAAACCTTACGCCTTTTTTACTCTCTGATCGAGGTTCTCGGCATTGAAAAATCTTCGTAAACTAAATCACACGTGTATATGTTGACATTTAAGAGATATACAGTCAAGAAAATCAAGGGCAATGGTGATATATATGCGGATTAAACAACCAAAAAAACACTCAACAAATGGCTACAACTTAAGGAATTTGTTTAGTGACGGCATCAGATTCCTAATTGATGGAGAAAGGTCTGGTGGCTAGAAAAGTTGCTTCTAGGAGGTTGTCAAGTGTTTTCGCTCGACGATTCCATTCTTAGGTGGTTGGCTTGGCCCTTGTTCTTGTAACTCGAATCCTAGCCCGGTATATCCCGTTTTAATTTTACACCATTGTGAACCTTATGAATTTTTTACTCTCTGATCAAGGTTCTCGGCATTGAAAAATCTTCGTAAACTAAATCACACGTGTATATGTTGACATTTAACAGATATACAGTCAAGAAAATCAATGGAAATGGTGATATATATGCGGATTAGACAACCAAAAAAACACTCAACAAATGGCTACAATATAAGGAATGTGTTTAGTGACGACATCAGATTCCTAATTGATGGAGAAAGGTCTGGTGGCAAGAAAAGCTGCCTCTAGGAGGTTGTCAAGTGTTTTCGCTCGACGATTCCATTCTTGGGTGGTTGGCTTGGCCCTTGTTCCTGTAACTCGAATCCTAGCCCGGTATATCACATTTTAATTTTACACCATTGTGAACCTTACGCCTTTTTTACTCTCTGATCAAGGTTCTCGGCATTGAAAAATCTTCGTAAACTAAATCACACGTGTATATGTTGACATTTAAGAGATATACAGTCAAGAAAATCAAGGGAATGGTGATATATATGCGGATTAGATACCAAAAAAACACACTCAACAAATGGCTACAATTTAAGGAATGTGTTTAGTGATGGCATCAGAATCCTAATTGATGGAGAAAGGTCTAGTGGCAAGAAAAGCTGCTTCTAGGAGTTTGTCAAGTGTTTTCGCTCGACGATTCCATTCTTGGGTGGTTGGTTGGGCCCTTGTTCCTGTAACTCGAATCCTAGTCCGTTATATCCCATTTTTATTTTACACCATTGTGAACCTTACGCCTTTTTTACTCTCTGGTCGAGGTTCTCGGCATTCAAAAATCTTCGTAAACTAAATCACACGTGTATATGTTGACATTTAGGAGATATACAGATTAGAAAATCATGGGCAATGGTGATATATATGCAGATTAGACACCAAAAAAAAAACACTCAACAAATGGCTAAAATTTAAGGAATGTGTTTAGTGACGGTATTAGATTCCTAATTGATCGAGAAAGGTCTCGTGGCAAGAAAAGCTGCTTCTAGGAGATTGTCAAGTGTTTTCGCTCGACGATTCCATTCTTGGGTGGTTGGTTTGGCCCTTGTTGCTGTAATTCGAATCCTATCCCGGTATATCCCATTTTAATTTTACCCCATTGTGAACCTTACGCCTTTTTTACTCTCTGATCGAGGTTCTCGGCATTGAAAAAATCTTCGTAAACTAAATCACAAGTGTATATGTTGACATTTAAGAGATATACAGTCAAGAAAATAAAGGGCAATGAAGATATATATGCGGATTAGACACCAAAAAAAAACACTCAACAAATGGCTACAATTTAAGGAATGTGTTTAGTGACGGCATCAGATTACTAATTGATGGAGAAAGGTCTGGTGGCAAGAAAAGCTGCTTCTAGGAGGTTATCAAGTGTTTTCGCTCGACGATTCCATTCTTGGGTGGTTGGTTTGGCCCTTGTTCCTGTAACTCGAATCCTAGCCAGGTATATCCCATTTTAATTTTACACCATTGTGAACCTTACGCCTTTTTTACTCTCTGATCGAGGTTTTCGGCATTGAAAAATCTTCGTAAACTAAATCACACGTGTATATGTTGACATTTAAGAGATATACAGTTAAGAAAATCGAGGTCAATGGTGATATATATGTTGATTAGACACCAAAAAAAACACTCAACAAATGGAGACACCTCGGCAGAGCTTCGCTGCCGGAATTGCAAAAGTTACAAATGAAATCTCAAGTCACCTATTTATAGGATTTCCATTCCCTACGAAACTGTCATGTCCATTTCGCGAAACTGTCATGTCCATTTCGAATGGAATGGACATTCCCAATTATCTCGTACTACGTGACTTGATCTATCAATTCTATTATACGACTCGATACAAGACGAAGTCGACAGACATATACACCAACAGACTCCCCCTTGGATGTTGATGAAGTCTTCGGTGTCGAGTGTTCAGTATGACAAGTCTTCAGTATGACAAGTCTTCAGTCTTGATCAGTCTTCTCGCTCTTACCAAAGTATCTGACACTGTAAGAATCCTTCAATCTTTTCTCTTCTTTCATCAGCTTCTGCAGCTTACCTCCCCTTTGGATGTTGATCTAATAATCTTCAATCTCCTTATTCTCTCACTCATTAGCAACATCAGCTTCTATCTTGAACACAGTTCCAGGATCAGAAACTGGCTCTTATGTCTTCAGACTCCCCCTTTTGATAAGTTGGGATCGCATTCTGGAAGTCACTATCTGCACAAACTCTACCCAAAACATAAATTTCATATTATGACATTTTTAATTTTGGCTCACCACTTGTAATTGGAACATTCAGATTTGGTTTCATTTAACTATTTCAAAATTTCTTCTCATTTCAAACACACTCCCCCAATCCTGTTGTTCATCATGTTCAGCATTCGAAACTTTGAAAATCAGCTTTCCAACATCAGTTGTCGAAAATAAGATGGAATGAAGTCTTTTTTATTTTTCAAAATTTTATGCTAAAACACACTTAAAATCTTTTTGGATTTAGAAAAGCAGTAAAGAAATATTTACAAACAATATTTTTGTGAGTTTGTATAAAAGGATCATATCAGTTTATGACAAATCACTAGCACCGTTGAGCTTTAAACACTTTAAGTTCTAAACGATTCACTTAGATTGTCAGTATACTGGTCCACTTAAATTTTCACACAAAGTTCAACTGTTTCGAGATACGAGAATTTGTGTTTTAAGCACTTAAACTTATTCGCGTGTCCCACCTCAGAATATACTCTCGTATCCAGACTCCTATATTCAGTCTTACAGGTGAATGTACACTAATGATATCTGTAAGGGGTTAATGCGAGACCATGAGAGCTCAGGCTATTGCTTCCGCAAAATCAGAGAGATAATGATTCGACTTTAGGTGTGTCCCCCTTAGGATCTTCTTTTCAACAGTGCATGATTAGCATTTTTCAATGTTTCATCATTTTTTATGCTGAGGGTGGGCTTTATGATTAAAGCAGTGCAAAGTATTATACGAGGACTAGGCTATTGCTCCTGCAAAATCAGAAGTCCTGGTGTAATACCCCAGATATCATCATGCACAAAGACCTAGTATGTCAGAAATAGAAAGCCCTTCAAACAAGATTTCGGGGGTTACCCATATATCCGAGAGATGTTCCCCACGAGATAAGTAAGCGTATGATATTTAGGTTTATATCTCGAACACAATCTACTAAGTGTGTAAAAACCTACTGGCATATCATCAGTGAGACCGTTTATCACATTTTAACTTTCCAATTCTTTAGCGTACTGCGATTGTCTACTGATGTACTATCATTTCCTCTTTTTCACAACAAAACTCATTTTGATTTTTATCATGTTTTTAGCTTTTTCAAATTTTCTAATGTTTTTGGATTTTCTTAAAAATTCTTACTCCCCCTAAAATTCAAAACCATTTAAAAAAAATTTGACAAAACGATGTAAATTGCTTCAATTCGCCATCCACTTGGCATAAACAATCAGAACTCCCCCTGACAACAAACTATTTTCCCATTATGATTTCAAAACACTTAAGTTTGTTTTAATCAAATGGTTTTTCCGGAAAATTAGTTTTGTTGAAACCACAAACCACTTGTAAGATAGGGGTTTAATTCATCATTTTTGTTGGGATTGAACCCTATCAGAGGAACAGATAATTAAAGCCAAAACTGGATCAGAGCAGTGGATCCAGAATAAGCAGACGTTTACAGTTAGTTCATGCAAATCTCTCCCCTTGAAAGTGGCTTTGTATCTGCTGACCTCCTATCTACTGATCTTACCAAGTGCTGATCCACAACTGCTGCCTTGCATCTACTGCCGAATGTTAAAGACTGATGGAAGACCAAAGCTCTGCTGACTCAATCTACTGCCTTGAGTCAAGTACTGCTGATCCGGACAAGCACTGCTGGGTTCACAGCAGTGGAAGGATGCAGCAGCTGTTTAAGTGTCTTTTATGTAATAAATTGTAATAGCAGTAGTTACTACATCAGTGTTTGTATAGGTCAGAGGTTAGAGTTTATTAGGAGGTTAGATGTCACTTTCATGGTGACGTCAGCTAAGATGCTCAGTGGTTTGCAAGTGCCTATAAATAGTTCAGTACTTTGTACTGTTCTATCAGCTCTTTTGATCACATCGTCTTCTTTGCACGAACAAACTACTGAGCTCTGGCTGAGGGGGAGTTTGCATTCATTCATCAATCATTGTAATCGTTGTTGAAACAAATTCAATCTTTCGATACATTGTGTAAAGATGTTTGATTAAAGTATTACTCTCGTTTGATTGTATGCAAAGTTTGCTTTCATCTTAATTCCGCTGCACAACTCTTTCATTTCCATCTTAATTTCAAACGAAAATACAATCAAAAAGAAACTCAGATCCAACAATTGGTATCAGAGCTTGGACAGTCAAATTTGATTTAACAATCATTTTGACGTAAATAGTTCAGCTCATAACAGTTGATACTCATCGTTTGTTCGTCCGTTGAAAAACAGAGCAAGGATTAATCACCATTAAAGTTGATTTCTCAGTGTCTGTAAAACAACAAGAATGACGTCACAATCTCAGGATGACAAAAACAACATCGGCTCGCTCTTTAAACCACCTATGCTAAAAAGAAATGAGTACAACATCTGGCAGAGGAGGATGGGTCACATCCTCGCTCAACAAAGCACAGGTTGTTGGAAATCTGTCATTTATGGTCCCCATGTTCCTTCAGTGCCAAGTGCTGAAGATGCTAAAAAGTTCGTTCCAAAACCAGTTGAAAATTATACCGAAACCGACTTTCAAAAGATCGAACTAGATGCTAAAGCGTTTAGCATCGTAGCATCTGCGCTGCCCAATGAGATATATGCTAGACTGTTACATTGTAACAGTGCCAAAGAGTTATGGGACGCACTTAAGGAACAGTTTGGGGGAACTGAGGAAGTCATAGAAAACAATAGGGAAATCCTGAACCAACAGTATGAAACATTTTGCTACGTTAAAGGTGAATCACTAACGCAACAATTTGAGCGTTTCAGCTGTCTCATCAGTGAACTGATGCTTGTTAACACCACTTTTACAAACTCAACTCAAAATAGCAGGTTCCTCAGGTCACTGCCAGAAAAATGGGACACCATAGCTTTTGTCACCCGAAACTCACCTGAATTCAAGGATCTGACCTTGACCCAACTCCATGGTCGACTCCTGACCTACGAAAGGGAGTTGAACCAGAAAAGGAGGTTACAAGAGTCAGGAAAATTTACCGATGATTACACTTTCGGTAATACTGCTCTTCTGGGTCAAGAAGAATCTGGGAGCAGTGGTAAGGATCAGGGTTATGATCACTTCATTGACATAACTGCTGGTGCAAATTTTAACAACCCTGATCCTCACTCTGCTAGTTATGCATTCACTGCAAATGAAAACCAGATGTCAGACAATTTAAGTTTTGAACTAAATGATTTACAACATTTTGATCCCACTGATTTAGAGGAAATGGACATTCTGCACCAACTGGCTTTGCTAAATGTTAGAACTAGCAAGTTCTACAAAAGAACAGGGCGAAAATTCCCAGGTTTGCATGGGAATCTAAGGGTTGGGTTGGATAAATCGAAAATCAAGTGCTATAAGTGTAATAGGTTGGGACATTTCGCTAGGGAATGTAGGAGTCAAACTACTGGTCCCATAATTACTCATCCTAGCTCAAATCCTAGACCTCAAAACCAAAACACTGTGCACTATGCCCAATATGCCCCAGCAGCTCAAGTGAACACTGCTCACTATGTTGCTGCCCCTGTGCCAGTTCATTATGTCCAAACTACTGTTCCACAAATCCAATATGTTCAAACCCCTGCTCCACAGGTACAAGTGCAACCTGTTGCACCTCAAACCACTGCTCCAGCAGCAGCACAACCAGATCAACAAAGTTTTTTCACTCAAGGGTTTGTTGACTGGAGCAGTATGCCTGAAGACCTTAATGATGAAAATTTTGCACTCTATGCTTCTAATGATTCTTCACATGATGAGTTTTGTTTGATGGCGTTAGAGTCAATACAGGAGAGGGTTGAAACTGAGGAGGAACAGCAGTGCTTTGAAACAGTGGAAGAGGTGACTGAAGCAGTGGTTACTGCTGTGGCTGGTGAATTATTGTTGGAAGAAAGTTCAGGTACCCTGATTGAACCAATGACAGATCCATGGTCCGTAGAGGACAAAGAAGAAGAGAAAGAAGAAAAGGCTGGTGAAAAGAAGGTGAAAGCTGATGATGAAAAAGATCATCAATGTGATTGTGCAATGATGGCAGCTGCCAAGGTATCTCCTCAAGTTCTTGAAAAACTGTGTTCTGACAATTGCATAATTGCTTTAGCTAACATTAAAGAGGTGAATGAAAACCTTCGGGATAAAATCTTGTCTGATGAGGTCAAATTTGAAAGGTCTTTAAAAGAACTTAAAAACAAATTGACTGAAAAAGAAAAAGAAAACAGTTGTTTAAAAGAAGAGCAGAGTATAACCAAAACCCAACTTCAAACTATGGTAGAAAAATACCAAGTCTGCAAAAAGGAGTTGGAGTCCGCCCAGATTACTTGTGAAAGATGGGTGGAATCCTGTAAAGGATATGAGGTTATGCTTGAAAAACAGAGAAAAAGCAATGTGAAATTTGGGGTTGGCTATAGAAAACATGATGATGAAAACACTGCTTTTGAAAAATCTGTTCAAACCAAAACCTCTGATGTAACCACTGAGTTCATCCCCACAAACAAGAATGGCCAAGAAGTGAAAATCACTGACAAACTTGGTAACAAAATCACACTTGACAGACCAATGGAATCCTCTACTTTTGAGGAGCTTGAAGAATACCAGTTTAAACCAAAATGGTCTGATGAGTGTGACATTCTTGAAAATTTCAAGCCAATGGACTTTACATCAATTGATGGTGTCAAGGCTCCAAAAGCTAAAGTCATACCTCTCAAGGACATCCCAGCAGTGGTTAAAACCTCTACTGCAAAGGAGTCTGAAAAGAGAAAGAAGAAAGAAAAAATTGATAACTTGTTTTGTGAGTTCTGTGAGAAAAGGAATCATCTAACAAAAGATTGCTTCCACTTAAAAGCTTATGACTTAAACAGAACAAGTGTCATTGTTTCAGCTGAAGGTTGCATTGTCTGTGGTAAAACAAACCACAAAACTCAAGCATGTGTGTATCTCAAAAACTTTGATGTGAAAAAGAATGAGTACATTGCTAAAACATCCTTGAGTCCATCATCATCATCATCAACATCTGTCAAATTCACCAAGAAACAACCACTGTTTGTGCCAGTTCAAACAGCTGTTACAAAACAGCTAAACCAAACATCTGTCAAAAGAGATGTTCAGGTTACTGATGCACCCCCTGCCAATCAGTTCAGAAAAGGCAGAGAAAAACAGTCTTACCAAAGGATTCCTCACGTTTATGAGGCCTACAAAAGGCCCTCTAAACCCAAAGTGAACAAGCATCCTTTTGGTTATCAGCAGATGATTGGTCAGGACCCACAACAGTGGTTAGAGAAACACTGTCCTAAAACAGTTCAAACCCCTGACCTAACCACTATCCATCATTCTGCATCCATCCCAGACACTGTTGAGACCCCATCCAAAGCCTTGTTGGCTTTGGAGACCTTAATGAACTAATCCTTTTACTTCATGTGCAGGGAGCTTCTGCATGCTTTGATAGTCTTTGGTATGTAGATAGTGGAGGCTCCAGGCACATGACAGGATGTAAAGCCCTCCTCAAAGACTTTAAAATCCATGGAGGGGGTGATATATCCTTTGGGAATAATAGTAAAGGAAAAGTTCTGGGGTCGGGTACAGTGGAGTCTGGAAAAGTAAAATTTGAAAATGTCAATCTAATAGACAATCTAAAATTCAACCTTCTGAGTGTGTCCCAAATGAGTGACAAGGGTTTTGGGTCATTCTTCACAAAAGATTGTTGTAGGATTGTTGGACCAGAAATGGTCAAAAAGATTGAAGCAATAATCAAAACTGGTCAAACTAAACTTGTTGCTCAAAGAAGTGGCAATGTTTATGTTGTTGACATGTCAAAAGAGTGTCCCAGAGCTGATGCCTGTCTGTTCTCAGCTGCCTCTAACAAAGAGACAGAACTTTGGCACAGAAGGCTGGGACACACAAATCTTAAGACAATCACAGAAATTTCAAAAAATGGTTTGGTGAGAGGCCTACCACAAAAATTGTTTTCATGTCCTGAACATTGCATTTCCTGTTTAAAAGGAAAACAGCATAAAAGTTCTTACAAGTCCATTGAAGAGTCCAAAATAACCCAGTGTTTGCAAATGCTACACATGGATTTGTTTGGCCCAGTTCAAGTCATGAGCCTCAAAAAGAAAAGATATTGTTTGGTTATTGTTGATGACTTTTCTAGGTTCACATGGACTTTCTTTTTGCACTCAAAAGATGAAACTGCAGGCATTTTGCATGACTTTGTAATACAGGTTGAAAAGCAATTTGACCTTCCAGTGAAAAGCTTCAGGAGTGACAATGGCACAGAATTCAAAAATAGGGAGTTGGATGCCTTCTGTGTGAAGAAAGGGATTGTAAGGCAGTACAGCATCCCAAGAACACCAGAGCAGAATGGGGTAGTGGAAAGAAAGAACAGAACTCTGATTGAGGCTGCCAGAACCATGCTTGCAGATTCAGGTTTGCCATTAACTTTCTGGGCAGAGGCAGTAAACACTGCTTGCTATGTTCAGAACAGAGTTTTAATAAACCCCAGGCACAAAAAGACTGCCTATGAAATTCTGTATAAAATTAAACCACTGATCTCATATTTCAAAGTGTTTGGCTGCCCATGCTTTATTTTGAACTTAAAAGATTCCATTTCAAAATTTGCAGCCAAAGTTGATTGTGGTTATCATCTGGGATACTCAACCACTGCCAAGGCCTACAAAGTGTTCAATACACGGACCAAGGCAGTGGAGGAGACTTTGAATGTAAAGTTCAATGAACTTTCATCAATGAAAATCCCAGCAAACCCTGCAGATCTGTTTGATCTTGAAAAATTCACTTTTGAAAATACTGCTGTCAAGACTAACAGTGCAGGTCCATCAGAGGATACAACACCAGACTATGGGTATGAAATCATCATCCCTCAAAGGTCTGCCACAAAGGGAAAAGCACCAGCTGTTCAAAACAGTTGTCAAAGCTCAACCACTGCTACCTCAACAGTTGTTGACCAAAGTAGCCCATCAACCACTGTTTCCACATCCTCAAACACTGCTGACAAAAGTCCTCAAACAGTGGATAAAAGTCAGCAGTTGTCCACTTCATTACCTCCTATACCACCACCTTTTGAAGCCACTGCTGGATCATCAAAGTCCCCAGCAGTGGTTAGCTCAGATGATACACATTTGCAGCCTTCACCAACCAATGCCATCATACCATACCAAGGAGATTTAATCTTCTTGAGATCTCATCCACCTGATCAAATCATTGGCAACATAAATGAAGGGGTGCTCACAAGAAGTCAATCCCAAAACATTTGTCTTTTTGCTGGTTTTCTATCACTCCATCAGCCAGTCAAGTACCAAGAGGCACTGAAAGACAACAGCTGGGTAGAAGCCATGCAAGAGGAGCTCCAACAGTTTAAAAGACAACAAGTATGGGAGCTTGTACCACTGCCAGAAGAGGTTAGTCCCATTGGCACAAAGTGGGTCTTCAAGAACAAAACTGATGAAAGGGGTATTGTTGTCAAGAATAAAGCCAGGCTTGTGGTTCAAGGTTACAGACAGGAAGAGGGGATTGATTATGATGAAACATTTGCCCCTGTTGCAAGATTGGAAGCCATTAGACTGTTCCTGGCCTTTGCTGTCAACCACAATATGAAGGTGTTTCAAATGGATATCAAAAGTGCTTTCCTCTATGGTACAATTCAAGAAGAGGTGTATGTTTGTCAACCTCCAGGTTTTGAGGATCCATTTTATCCAGATCATGTCTACAGGTTAAACAAAGCCTTGTATGGCTTGAAACAAGCACCAAGGGCCTGGTATGAAACTCTTTCCAACTTCCTACTCTCAAATGGTTTCAAAAGAGGTACCATTGATAAGACATTGTTTTTAAAATGGAGAGGGAAGGATTTAATGATTGTCCAGATTTATGTGGATGACATTATTTTTGGAAGCACATGCAACTCAATGTGTGAAGAGTTTAGAGAACTCATGACAGCTGAGTTTGAAATGAGTGCAATGGGTGAGCTGCAATGCTTTCTTGGTCTCCAAGTACAGCAAATGCAAAATGGAACTTTCATTCATCAAAGCAAATATGCTAAAGAACTTTTAACCAAATTTGATATGAATGATTTTAAACCATGCAGCACACCCATGGCAACAAATAAGCTGGTCATGTCTGATGAAAAAGATGAGCTGATTGACCAAACACTTTATAGAAGCATGATTGGGTCTTTATTGTACCTAACTGCATCTAGACCAGACATCATGTTTGCAACATGTGTCTGTGCAAGAAGTCAATCAGCTCCCAGAAAATCAAATCTCATTGCTGTAAAAAGGATCTTCAGATACATAAAAGGTGCTCCCACACTTGGTATCTGGTATCCAGCTAATGGGAACATCAAGCTTTTAGGTTTCTCAGACAGTGACTTTGCTGGATGTCACACCACAAGGAAGTCCACATCAGGAGGGTGCCAGTTTCTAGGTGATTGCTTAGTCTCATGGCAAAGCAAAAAGCAAGCAGCTGTTTCAACATCCACTGCTGAAGCTGAATACATTGCTGCTGCAAGCTGTACAGCCCAACTCCTGTGGCTTCAAAATCAGTTACTGGATTTTGGTATCACTACCTTGAAGACACCACTCATGTTGGACAGTCAGGCAGTAGAAAATATCATCAAAAATCCAGTTTCCCATTCAACCACCAAACACATCGACATCAGACATCACTTTGTGAGGGATTGCTATGAAAAAGGTTTGATTTCTCTGCATCATGTCCCAACTAAAGATCAGCTAGGTGATGTGCTCACAAAAGCACTTGATACAGCCACTTTTGAAAGCTTGGTCTCTAGAATTGGGATGCTGAACATGGAATAACAAGCAACATCTTGTTTTTCTATGAATAAAAGCAACAAAATGTTTTCAGAAAATCAAAACTCCATCCTTAAAAATAGCTAAAAATGAAAAATTTTCATTAAAATCCTTAAAAGTCTGCCATTAACCACTGATTGTTCAAAAGTCTGCTCTACTTCAAAAGTCTGTCCACTGCTGAAAGTCAACCCCTGCTCTCTCATTCCTTCGATAAACTCTGTTGTTCAAAAGCAGTGTCTTATCCACTGATATGCTATCCACTGATAGTGAAAATCATCCACTGCTTTCATACCACTGCCTTCATTTGTCCCTATCACACAAGTACTGTCCTTCACTTTCAACAGGGGTTGTCACGTGGGCAGTACATATTGGTCAGACCTTTTGTAACGGCTGCCACCTCAACATTCACTTTCTTCCCTATAAAATCCCCCACTCACCATCAAAACAAGGTTTTACTGTCGAATTGAATTCTTAAAAATTCTCTTCTCAAAGCAGTTTTTCATCTCATTTCTTCACAAATTTCTTCGATCAATCATCCTCAAAATGACAAAATCAAAGAAATCTTCAAAACCCTCATCCAAATCATCATCGAAAACAGCCTCTCAAAAGGCAATCTCCACTGAAATTCCACATAAACCATCTCACAATCTCCTGGGTCTTCTCACAAAACCAGGAACCACCAAAGTTTTCGATTCCACCATTGATCTCATGGTAAAATCAAAGTACAAAACTTTGTTTACTGCCGATGCACCAATCTATTTGGCGACCCAAAGGGAGTTTTGGAAGAATGCAACCCTTGAAAAACAAGGAGACACTGCAACCACCATAAACTCTACTATAAAGGGTAAAGCTGTCCAAATCACGCCACAATCCATTTCAGAGGTCTTTCAACTCGGTGATCAAGAAGGTAAAATTTCTTTCACTAAAACCGAGTTACAAACTGACTTCATTGAAAGAGGGTATGAAGCCACAATGATGAAGAAGTTTACCTTAGAAAAAGGTTATTTTCCGTCTGCAACCAGATTTTTATTTCATACCCTCCTACTATGTGTTTCAAACAAAACCACTTCTTTCAATGAAATCCCTTTAAAGATTCAAAATCTGGGATATGCAATTCTTCAAAAAGAAAATTTTAACTATTCTCGGGAAATTTTTAAAGATTTGGTTAATAATGTTGAAACAAAATCATTCTTACTGTCTCCAAGGTTTTTAAGTTACTATTTTTCAAAGAAATTCAGTAAGGATGATTTAGCTGTAATAAACCAAGGTGATTCTACTCAAATAAACAGTTTAACAACTGAAACTTTTTCAAGAATGTTAGCACCTTGCAAAACACAAGCAGAGGTGCCTGAGCAGATTTTAGCAGTTACATCTGCTCCTCAGGTATCTGCTGCTGAGCCCACTGCTCAAGGTGATCAAAGCAGCAGCACAACTGTTTTGAAACCCACACCTAAAATCACCAAAAAGCCAACAAAAAGAAAAACACAAAAACCCCCCAAAACCATCAAAAAGGCATCTCTGGAGGATGAGATACCAGAGCTTCTGCCAGTGACAACACAAAAGTCACAAGAAACCACTGCTGCTACTTCCTCACAGCAGTTGGTACAAATATCTCAACCCATAACCGAAACTCCTCCTGTTTCTTTACAAAAAGAACAGGTTGTACAAATAGGGTCTCCACATCTTGATGCTCTGGAAACACTTGTTTCTATCATCCACAGTCCAATGCCCGGGACACATCCTATTTCTACACCAATCATCACATCCACAATTCCCTCACCAATAAAACCACTGTTGGATGCAATTGATTTGAACCAGGCATTAACCAGTCCTTCTCAATCACCTGTTAATGAGAATATACCTCAACAACTGACTGGGTCTGATGAATCAATCTTTGCTAACCCACCAACACAACCTGAGGAGGTTACACCCCATGAGTTACAAGTAACTCTTGGTGGTAATCCAAGTGAAGCAGCCACTACAACTGTTGAACCTACAGGTTTACAGTTGGACAGTGGTTACATTAATAAGACTTCCTTGGAGGCAATTCCTTTTATAGCACCTCTGCCAACCACCAGTGGATTTATTTATCCTACTGGCAAAATCAAAAGGTTGTCAAGTGTTGAAGGAAGAAGACCCCAGTACCAAGAAAAAGGGGCATCAGTGGTTAATGTTTGGAGTATACTCCCTACATCTACCACTGATAAAACCACTGCTAGTGGGAAATCAGATGATCCCATTAACTTGGGTGATGGTTTAAAGTACCAGAAATTGACGGATCGTATTGCAAAGCTTGATAACTCTGTTGCAGAACTCAAAAATATGCTACAACAGGTGTTACAAGCTCAGAAGGTACAATCAACTGCTGTTCCACCTCAAGCACCTGCTCCACAAAGGGCACTTGCTACAAATGAGCTCTGGAATCTATTTCAATCTTTTCTCCAACAACAAGCACAATTAGCAGATCAGCAACATGAAAAACATGTACAACAGCTGAGATATGCAATGGAGTCAAGGTTCAAGAACACTCAGGCTGATTTAAAGGCTCTCAAAACTCAGATCTTGTAAACCACTGGCACTGCTCCTCCAAAAGTACGCTACATTTATGAACTCCCAGAAGATAATGCCAAAAAGGGGGAGAAAATTAAGGAGTGGAAAAAGAAGGGTATAGAGGATGGTCTCTATCTTGAACCAGAAAATTCAAACATGACCAAAAAGATCCCTTTGCCAGATGGCAGCAAGAAAATTGATGTGACAACAAATGCACTAGCAGAAGCAGTTGCAAGTGTAAAAAGAGATGGAGAGGCCAAAAGGAAAGCCAGGGTGGACAGAATGGATCATCCAGATCAGGGTACTTCTGGTTCAAAGGATCATGAAAATCCTGTTGAGGAAAAGAAGAGGCCTACTAGAAAAGTAAGGCAACCCAAATCCATTCCAACCAGACGTTCAAAGTCTGCTCAAAAACCACCATACAAAACAGCTGATGCACCAGGAGTTACAAAAACTACTGCTTGCCAAACAGTTGTTCCATCAACACATACAACATCCACTGCTTTACCATCATCACCACCAAAAACAACACCTGCTGACATACAGCAGAAGACAGCAGATGTTATAACATCTGTTGTAATGACAACAGTGGTTGAAACACCAGTTGTTTCAACAGCTGTTAGTCAATCACAATCCACTGCCACTACATCTACCACCACTGTTCCATTCAAAACATCATCAGTCTCTCCTAAACCAAAAAGGAGAAGGCTAATCTTAAAAGATGATGACACATCTCCATCACCAACATCTTCAAAATCCCTATCACTTGTCACTATTCCAAAACCCATACCTCTCTCTTCAGCTCAAATTGTAAAACCACTACCTCCTGCTGGTGTCTCATTTCCTCTGGAACTCATTGCAGTCAGAGAAGAAATCAAATCCTTTTATTATGAAGATGACCCAGCCAAAAGGAGTTTACCATCAATTGCAAATTATCCCGGGCCTAACAATATTGAAGAATACTTGAAACTCAAGGCCAAACAAGCAGAGGATATTGCAATCAAAAATAGAAAAGGGAAATCTGATAGAGAATTTCAACAAAACTATCAGTTTCTACTCTCACAGGTCAATGCTATGGAGCGTTTTGCTAAAAATGTATGTCAGAAAATTTCTAAAAGGGCAGATGAGTCCTTAAGGAAAGACTACATTGAAAACATCATGACCTACAAGAAACACAAGGGGGAGAAACACATGTACAAGAACTGGACCATTCCTGAGCTTGAAAAAGAAGCAGCCAGGATTCAAAACATGATCAAAAATAAGGTCAAGCAGACTCCTCCTGAAAAATTCAAACAATTTGAAGCTGAGAAGATGTTAGAGTTGAGGAGAATGAAAGAGGAGCTAATTGCAGCTGATTATGGGTCAAAGAACTCTGTGACAAAGTGGGGAGAAGATAGAGTCAGGGCAACATATAAAAAATTAGAGGAACTTAGAAAGAAAGATCCAAGAGTTCCATAAAAGCCTGACTATTCCAAAGCAGAGGTCTCAAAAAGACCACCAAAGCTGCAAGTCAAAAGAACCACTGCTCCAGCTGGTGCTGCCATCTACAAAAGAAGGAGCAAAAACCAGTTTAGCATGGAAACAATTCAAGATCTATTAGCTGGAGATGCCATTGTAAAAGCAGGCACGGAAGTAATGATAAAAGAAGATCTTGAATTGGAACAAACTGCAAGTGCTGCTCAGCCAGCCATGAATAGGCCAGCCTCACCAAATACTTCTGCAAATAAGCATCTCCCAAGAAACCCACCAGGCTCAAAAATACAAAAGTGGGAAACTGACAAACAAACCTGCGTATTGACTTTGCTCAGGTCTGGTAGAGGAGTGGAGAAAATATCAAGGGAACAAGCTCTTGGCCTGAGTCTTGAAGATTTGCAGGATCTCCTTGATCTTCCACTCAGCAGGGATGATGAAGATACAGATGCCCTAGACTTTGAATTACAATTTAAAGGTCAGATAAGGGAGCTGTTGATGAGGCAATAAAGAATTCCACAAATAATGAAGAGTTTTGGCATTATCTGTTCCAGGGGGAGATTGTTGGGATTGAACCCTATCAGAGGAACAGATAATTAAAGCCAAAACTAGATCAGAGCAGTGGATCCAGAATAAGCAGACGTTTACAGTTAGTTCATGCAAATCTGTCCCCTTGAAAGTGGCTTTGTATCTGCTGACCTCCTATCTACTGATCTTACCAAGTGCTGATCCACAACTACTGCCTTGCATCTACTGCCGAATGTTAAAGACTGATGGAAGACCAAAGCTCTGCTGACTCAATCTACTGCCTTGAGTCAAGTACTGCTGATCCGGACAAGCACTGCTGGGTTCACAGCAGTGGAAGGATGCAACAGCTGTTTAAGTGTCTTTTATGTAATAAATTGTAATAGCAATAGTTACTACATCAGTGTTTGTATAGATCAGAGGTTAGAGTTTGTTAGGAGGTTAGATGTCACTTTCATGGTGACGTCAGCTAAGATGCTCAGTGGTTTGCAAGTGCCTATAAATAGTTCAGTACTTTGTACTGTTCTATCAGCTCTTTTGATCACATCGTCTTCTTTGCACGAACAAACTACTGAGATCTGGCTGAGGGGGAGTTTGCATTCATTCATCAATCATTGTAATCGTTGTTGAAACAAATTCAATCTTTCGATACATTGTGTAAAGATGTTTGATTAAAGTATTACTCTCGTTTGATTGTATGCAAAGTTTGCTTTCATCTTAATTCCGCTGCACAACTCTTTCATTTCCATCTTAATTTCAAACGAAAATACAATAAAAAAGAAACTCAGATCCAACAATTTTGTTCTTTCAACCACTTGTATGAGAGTTAAATCATGTTCAACTTAATGACCTTGATTAACCACTTGTAGGTTCACTTGTAGAAACTTATCAACACAACCACTTGTAAGTCAAAATATAACAATTTTCAATTTCTCAAGAAAGATGCCGATTCCTGCTCCACGATTACCAACTTGGGAGCTCCGGCAAGTCAGGATTTTTACATATGGAATACAGACACCCAAGCCTGACCAGCTTTGGGTGTGATCTTTTCAGTTTCACTTGGGGATTGAACATTCCTTTTTGCTTCATAAAAATCTTTTACCCCTTTTTCCTTTTCATCGACCATTCTTCCAAAAATATTTTTCACTTTGTCATTAAAAGCTTTTTCGACATCAAATTCTTTCTTTTCAGAATAGAATTGATTCGAAATCTCCACTTTTCCAACCTTTGATTTTAAATTTTCAGTCCTCAATGGTGGAAAGTTGACATCATCCATTGGCAGAACAGAATTTTCACTTTTTAGCTCAAATTGTGGCTCCTCTGACTTTGACGAGTTAGATTCTTTGCCAGAAAATAGCTCCTCTGATTTTGACGAATCAGAATCATTGCTAGAACTGTTTTCTGATTTCTTAACAACCCACTTTTGGTTGTTAAGATTCACCTTTCTTTTGTAAAAACTTTTTGAACTCTCACCAACCTCAAATTTTGAATTTTTGAAAACTTTAAATTGTTTGGTTGGTGGTTCATTATTAACCATCTTTTCTTTGAGTTTAAGAGACACTTCCTGTTGTATGTTGGTTGCCTTTGGACAGTTCAAGGCAATGTGACTAACTTTTTGACATTGATAACAAGTTCTTGTCTCCTTCTTCTTCTGAACAGCTTCATTCTTCATTCCTTCTTGCTTCTTAGCAAGGAATTCTTTGTTCGATTGCTTCCAGAATGAGCTCTTTTCTTCTTCTTCCGAGCTTGACCCTGAAACAAATACAGTTTTTGGTTTATAAGTTTTCTCATTTTTATGATTTTCTAGTGAAATAAAACCTAAACCTTTCTTTTTGAAATTACCGTTATTGTTTGGTTTCTTTTGAAAACTCGAACCAGAACTATAACCTTTTTTCTTGTTTAACCTTTGTTGAACTCTTGAGGTGTACTTTTTAGGTTTTTCAGAAAGATTTACATCTTTTATTTCAGAAATAGTAATTTCTGTTAGTTTGAAAACCTTGTTGATCATTTCAGTTTTAACACCTCTTATTGGAAATTCTTAATCGGAATATAATTTGTCAGAATCATTCAAAGTATATGCTACCTTGAATGTTTCGTCATTCAAATTATTTTTTTATAACAGAAAATCTTTATTGTAAACCCGTTTGCCCTTTTCGACTTTTCGACTTGACGTGTCAGACTTTGACGTTGATTTTGACTCTGACTCCTCGGTTTCATCTTTATCCAAAACATGATCGACCACTTTCTTTATTAACTCAGACTCATGATCAGTGTCAGACGATGTGAAAGTGACATCGATGTTGTCTGGCAAGTTATCTGAAGGTTCAGATTCCCACTTTAAGTTGGTTGCCTTTTTTAATCTTTCTGAATTAGGATTTCATGGATAATATCCATTTTCAAGCAGAGGACACTTGGTAAAGTTAGAACTGTGTTTCTTACCAGTATCCTTTACTTCAGATTTTTCTTCTCCAAACGCTTTCATGCCTTCAACTGTTGGATATATCCTGTCAATCACAAAAGAAGCACATGAGTAACTTCTCAATAATCTGTTAACCCTCTCAGTTTCTATCCTCTGTGTTTCCAACTTTTGTTCAAGTACAGCACATTTCTCTATGTAATTATTGATGATTTTATGCTTTGTCATGAACGCTCCATTGAGTGTCTTCATAGCTGTTGCTTGTTCACTGCTTGACTCGTTATATTGATTCATAGCTTTGTTTAAAACATCATAATATTCTTTCAGTCTGTTCATGTTATGAATCAACTTGTTGTTATGCTTTTTCACAGTCTCACAATTTTCACATTTCTCAGACACCTTTTCTGCATCAGCTTCCTTTTCAATCTTGAAAACTGGAATTTCTTTAACCTACTTCTTTATTACTCGGACATTTTCATCATCACTATCAGCTTGTAGTTCTTTGAGCTCTTTCATTTTTCTTGCATAATACAAAGTATCATCATCACTATCATCTCGTTTTTTATCCTTTGCTTCCTTATGATTCTTCTTTTTCGTTTTACCTGCAAAAAATGAATCATCATCATCACTATCAATTAAAAATTTTCTTTGATAATTTTTAAGTTTTTGAATTTCTTTTGCATCATCATCACTATCTTCAATGATTGATTATTTTCTTGAAGCTTTCTTTGTTGAAACTGGTTCTTCTTCTTTCTTTTTCAGATTTTTTTCTTCTTCAATAATTGAATCATCAAAAATTTGAGCAACAAATGCTTGAGTCTTTAAGATACTTTTATCCGGACAGCATTTGTCCCAGCTAAATCCCTATGGCAATCTTTCATCATCTTGATCTATTATACCATAACAAGCTTTCCTTGATGGCTCCTCGATCATCTTCTTAGCATGTGCAGTTTGTGGTTGTTGTTGTTGATGCGGCTGTTGAGCAACTTGATGATAAATCGTTTTTCGATAATAATCATTGTTGCCGAATGGATTTTGAGCTCCACTTGCTTCGCGATTTGTACATTCTCGCTTGAAATGCCCTTTTTCCCTGCAACGAAAACAAGTAACTTTAGATTTATCAAAACCTAAAGTAGAAACATTAGCATCTCGAAAATCATCTCTTCCAGTAATCTGTTTAAACTTCTCAGCTCTCCTCAACACACTAGCCAAACACCACTTTATATCCATTAACTCCATTTCCTCAACATCAATCTGATCGTAACCCTCTTTTGTCAACATTGGATTTCCGATCCTTCCTGCAACTAAACTTTCATAAGATTCTAACACGGTCACCAACAAAGACATATGACCTTTGGCAACCTCCTCCGAGAAATTCTGACCATCTTCAAGATTTAATGCAATGTTGCATTGTAGTACTTTGCCATTCTTGGTTGCTGAAAAATTTGGATCGAAAGATGGATATGAAGAGAATCCAGTTTTGTTGTTTGATTCTCGAGATGACCTTCCAGAAGAACTTTTTGCATTAAAAGCGGTTTCAATCTTTGGTGCAATGTTGGTCTTATCACTAGTACCTCCTTTGTAATACAGACCAATGTCTTGTTCACCATCAAAATCCTTCAGTCTCGCCATCTTCCGTTGTTCCATTTCTTGAACTTCGAGTTTTTCAATAAACTTGCTTAATGTTAGATTGTCAAACTCATCATCATTCTTCAACATCATAAGATACGTGCCCTAAACATCTTGTGGCAACGCATCGGCCAATTTTTCAATCCATTCTTCATTATCTTTCGTGATGCTCAATCTCTTCATGTTAACCACCAGATTGCAATATCTTTCTATAATCTGCTTGGTGTTTTCAGTTTTTAATCCACGAAATAGATTGAATTCTTTCTTCAAAAGCGATTTTTTGTTCTTGATCATCTCTTTACTTCCAACAAACTTCGTTTTTAATGCTTTTCATATTGAGTGTGCACTTCCATTGTGTTGCAGTAAAATCATGATATCTTCTTTAATAGCTTGTTGCAATATACTAATCATCATCTTTTCACTTCTGTATTTCTTTTTCTCATCAACACTTAGATCTTTAATAGCAACATTCTCTCTGTCACCATTAACTGGTCTAATATATCATGTTTAAACACATTCCCAAGCATCTAAATGATTAGCTTGAACCCAATTTTCAAAATGCTCCTCCTATCCACTATACTCCTCAATATTCATGAGCTTAGGCGGTTTTTGCATAGTGCCCATTTCATTTTCTAGCATCGTATTCCGAGTCATAGTGATCGGAGTTGCAAAGGCGTTGTAGAATTCGTTTTCCATGATTCGGTTTTTGAAAGTTCACAAAATTAGATTGTTCAAACAAACTGAGATGTTTTTAAATAATCTAGAACAGGTTCAATCCGTGTGACTTGATATTTGCACCTCGTAAATCACTTGGATGATATCACAAAACTCGATTGGACCAAAGACCCACTTAACCAACAACTTCAAGTGTTCAAAAAATCTGATTGGACCACTATATATGGATCACATGGGCCGATATCATTAAAGCTGAGGATTTAATTGTGCTGCATGAAATATAATTTGGCCAGACACTGTTGACATTCAAATGACCTGATGTTGTTAACCAATTCGTGCAACCTGAACTCTAATTTCACACGAAATGGACCACCTTCAAACGACCTGGGACTCAATTCGTGCGAAATGGATGTATCTTGTACGAAATGGATGTATCTGGTGCGAAATGGATGATTTGGTGCGACCTGAGACTACTTGATGCCTATTTCATATGAACTGGAAGTAGATTTCACACGATTTGGACCTTTTGATGCGAAGTGGAGCCAATTCGTGCGAATTGGAAGTCTATTTCAAGAGACTTGATGCTGATGTCACCCAATCAGCCGGATTTTTGTCAAATTGATCAACTTTTAGTTCGATTTTAGGTCTGATACTTTGAAGGATTGTTTAAAACAGTGTTTCGCATGTAATATGTGAAAATCAGTTCATTTTTACCGTAAAATCTCGATTAATTTTGAAAAAACGTGAAGAAAGTGAGTAGAAGTGAGATTTTCGGATGAAATCAAGCTGAATCGGTAAGAACTCTTCCTCCTGAGCTCTGATACCACTTGGAGGATCGTTGTAACGACCAAATGAGTCGATCAGAAGAGTTTTTAATCAAAACGAGAGGCGGAAACAGGCGTTTTGATGTTGAATTATCTTGATTTGCACTAGGAAGTAGTTTAAATGTCTTCTGTATTGATTTGACACGATTACAGACCTAGAGACATCTCGGCAGAGCTTCGCTACCGGAATTGCAAAATTTACAAATGAAATCTTAAGTCACCTATTTATAGGATTTCAATTCCCTACGAAACTGTCATGTCCATTTCGCATGGAACGGACATTCCCAATTCGCATTGAATGGACATTCCCAATTCGCATTGAATGGACATTCTGAATTATCTCATACTACGTGACTTGATTTATCAATTCTATTATACGACTAGATACAAGACGAAGTCGACAGACATACACACCAACAACTCGAATCCTAGCCCGGTATAACCCATTTTAATTTTACACCATTGTGAACCTTACGCATTTTTACTCTCTGATCGAGGTTCTCGGCATTGAAAAATCTTCGTAAATGAAATCACACGTGTATATGTTGACATTTAAGAAATATACAGTCAAGAAAATCAAGGGCAATGGTGATATATATGCGGATTAGACACCAAAAAAAAAACACTCAACAAATGGCTACAACTTAAGGAATGTGTTTAGTGACGGCATCAGATTCCTAATTGATGGAGAAAGGTCTGTTGGCAAGAAAAGCTGCTTCTAGGAGGTTGTCAAGTGTTTTCGCTCGACGATTCCATTCTTGGGTGGTTGGTTTGGCCCTTATTCCTGTAACTCGAATCCTAGCCCGGTATATCCCATTTTAATTTTACACCATTGTGAACCTTACGCGTTTTTACTCTCTGATCAAGTTTCTCGGCATTGAAAAATCTTCGTAAACTAAATCACACGTGTAAATGTTGATATTTAAGAGATATACAGTCAAGAAAATCAAGGGCAATGGTGATATAAATGCGGATTAGACACCAAAAAAAAAAACAAACACTCAACAAATGGCTACAATTTAAGAAATGTGTTTAGTGACGGCATCAGATTCCTAATTGATGGAGAAAGGTCTGGTGGTAAGAAAAGCTGCTTCTAGGAGGTTGTCAAGTGTTTTCGCTCGACGATTCCATTCTTGGGTGGTTGGTTTGGCCCTTGTTCCTGTAACTCGAATCCTAGCCCGGTATATCCCATTTTAATTTTATACCATTGTGAACTTTACGCCTTTTTTACTCTCTGATCGAGGTTCTCGGCATTGAAAAATCTTCGTAAACTAAATCACACGTGTATATGTTGACATTTAAGAGATATACAATCAAGAAAATCAAGGGTAATGGTGATATATATGCGGATTAGACACCAAAAACAAACACTCAACAAATGGCAACAATTTAAGGAATATGTTTAGTGACGGCATCAGATTCCTAATTGATGGAGAAAGGTCTGGTGGCAAGAAAAGCTGCTTCTAGGAAGTTGTCAAGTGTTTTCGGTCGAGGATTCCATTCTTGGGTGGTTGGTTTGGCCCTTGTTCCTTTAACTCGAATCCTAGACAGGTATATCCCATTTTAATTTTACACCATTGTGAACCTGACACCTTTTTTACTCTCTGATCGAGGTTCTCGGTATTGAAAAATCTTCGTAAACTAAATCACACATGTATATGTTGACATTTAAGAGATATACAGTCAAGAAAATCAAGGGCAATGGTGATATATATGCGGATTAGACACCAAAAAAACACTCAACAAATGGCTATAATTTAAGGAATGTGTTTAGTGACAGCATCAGATTCCTAATTGATGGAGAAAGGTCTGGTGGCAAGAAAAGCTGCTTCTAGGAGGTTGTCAAATGTTTTCGCTCGACGATTCCATTTTTGGGTGGTGGTTGGTTTGGCCCTTGTTCCTGTAACTCAAATCCTAGCCCGGTATATCCCTTTTTAATTTTACACTATTGTGAACCTTACGCCTATTTTACTCTCTGATCGAGGTTCTCGGCATTGAAAAATCTTCATAAACTAAATCACACTTGTATATGTTGACATTTAAGAGATATACAGTCTAGAAAATCAAGGGCAATGGTGATATATATGCGGATTAGACACAAAAAAAAAACACTCAACAAATGGCTACAATTTAAGGAATGTGTTTAGTGACGACATCAGATTCCTAATTGATGGAGAAAGGTCTGGTGGCAAGAAAACCTGCTTCTAGGAGGTTGTCAAGTGTTTTCGCTTGACGATTCCATTCTTTGGTGGTTGGTTTGGCCCTTGTTCCAGAAACTCGAATCCTAGCCCGGTATTTCCCATTTTAATTTTACACCATTGTGAACCCTACGCCTTTTTTACTCTCTGATCGAGGTTTTTGGCATTGAAAAATCTTCGTAAACTAAATCACACGTGTATATGTTGACATTTAAGAGATATACAGTCAAGAAAATCAAGGGCAATGGTGATATATATGCGGATTAGACACCAAAAAAAAACCACTTAACAAATGGCTACAATTTAAGGAATGTGTTTAGTGACGGCATCAGATTCCTAATTGATGGAGAAATGTCTGGGGGCAACAAAAGCTGGTTCTAGGAGGTTGTCAAGTGTTTTCGCTCGATGATTCCATTCTTGTATGGTTGGTTTGGCCCTTGTTCCTGTAACTCGAATCTTAGCCCGGTATATCCCATTTTAATTTTACACCATTGTGAACCTTACGCCTTCTTCACTCTTTGATCGAGGTTCTCGGTATTGAAAAATCTTCGTAAACTAAATCACACGTGTATCTGTTGACATTTAAGAGATATACAGTCAAGAAAATCAAGGGAAATGGTGATATATATGCGGATTAGACACCAAAAAAACACTTAACAAATGGCTACAATTTAAGGAATGTGTTTAGTGACGGCATCAGATTCCTAATTGATGGAGAAAGGTCTGATGGCAAGAAAAGCTGCTTCTAGGAGGTTGTCAAGTGTTTTCGCTCGACGAGTCCATTTTTGGGTGGTTGGTTTGGCCCTGGTTCCTGTAACTCAAATTCTATCCCGATATATCACATTTTAATTTTACACCATTGTGAACCTTACGCCTTTTTTACTCTCTGATTGAGGTTTTCGGCACTGAAAAAACTTCGTAAACTAAATCACACGTGTATGTGTTGACATTTAAAAGATATACAGTTAAGAAAATCAAGGGAAATGGTGATATAATTGCGGATTAGACACCAAAAAAAACCACTCAATAAATGGCTACAATTTAAGGAATGTATTTAGTGACATCATCAGATTCCAAATTGATGGTGAAAGGTCTGGTGGCAAGAAAAGCTGCTTCTAGGAGGTTGTCAAGTGTTTTCGTTCGACGATTCCATTCTTGGGTGGTTGGTTTGGCCCTTGTTCCTATAACTCGAATCCTAGCCCGGTATATCCCATTTTAATTGTACACCATTGTGAACCTTACGCCTTTTTTACTCTCTGATCGAGGTTCTCGGCATTGAAAAATCTTCGTAAACTAAATCACACGTGTATATGTTGATGTTTAAGATATATACAGTCAAGAAAATCAAGAGCAATGGTGATATATATACGGATTAGACACAAAAAAAAACACTCAACAAATGGCTACAATTTAAGGAATATATTTAGTGACGTCATCAGATTCAAAATTAATGGAGAAATGTCTGGTGGCAAGAAAAGCTGCTTCTTGGAGGTTGTCAAGTGTTTTCGCTCGACGATTCCATTCTTGGGTGGTTGATTTGACCCTTGTTCCTTTAACTTTAATCCTAGCCCGGTATATCTCATTTTAATTTTTCTCCATTGTGAACCTTACGCCTTTTTTACTCTCTGATCGAGGTTCTCGGCATTGAAAAATCTTCGTAAACTAAATCACACGTGTATATGTTGACATTTAAGAGATATACCGTCAAGAGAATCAAGGGCAATTGTAATATATATGCGGATTAGACACCAAAAAAACACTCAACAAATGGCTACAATTTAAGGAATGTGCTTAGTGACGGCATCAGATTCCTAACTGATGGAGAAAGGTCTGGTGGCAAGAAAAGCTTCTTCTAGGAGGTTGCCAAGTGTTTTCGCTCGACGATTCCATTCTTGGGTGAATGGTTTGGCCCTTGTTCCTGTAACTCAAATCCTAGCCCGGTATATCCCATTTTAATTTTACACCTTTGTGAACCTTACGCCTTTTTTACTCTCTAATTGAGGTTCTCGGCATTGAGAAATCTTCGTAAACTAAATCACACGTGTATATGTTGACATTTAAGAGATATACAGTCAAGAAAATCTAGGGTAATAGTGATATATATGCGGATTAGACACAAAAAAAAAACACTCAACAAATGGCTACAATTTAAGGAATGTTTTTAGTGACGGCATCAGATTCCTAATTGATGGAGAAATGTCTGGTGGCAAGAAAAGCTGCTTCTAGGAGGTTGTCAAGTGTTTTCGCTCGACGATTCCTTTCTTGGCTGGTTGGTTTGGCCCTTGTTCCTATAACTCGAATCCTATCCCGGTGTATCCCATTTTAATATTACACCATTGTGAACCTTACTCCTTTTTTACTCTCTGATCGAGGTTCTCGGCATTGAAAAATCTTCGTAAACAAAATCACACGTGTATATGTTGAAATTTAAAAGATATACAGTTAAGAAAATCAAGGGAAATGGTGATATATATGCGGATTAGACACCAAAAAAAACACTCAACAAATTGCTACAATTTAAGGAATGTGTTTAGTGACGGCATTATATTCCTAATTGATGGAGAAAGGTCTGGTGGCAAGAAAAGCTGCTTCTAGGAGGTTGTCAAGTGTTTTCGCTCGACGATTCCATTCTTGGGTGGTTGATTTGGCCCTTGTTCCTGTAACTCGAATCCTAGCCCGGTATATCCCAGTTGAATTTTACACCATTGTGAACCTTACGCCTTTTTTACTCTCTGATCGAGGTTCTCGGCATTGAAAAATCTTCGTAAACTAAATCACACGTGTATATGTTGACATTTAAGAGATATACAGTCAAGAAAATCAAGGGCAATGGTGATATATATACGGATTAGACACCAAAAAAAACACTTAACAAATGGCTACAATTTAAGGAATGTATTTAGTGACGTCATCAGATTCCAAATTGATGGAGGAAGGTCTGGTGGCAAGAAAAGCTGCTTCTAGGAGGTTGTCAAGTGTTTTCGCTCGATGATTCCATTCTTGGGTGGTTGATTTGGCCCTTGTTCCTGTAACTTTAATCCTAGCCCGGTATATCTCATTTTAATTTTTCTCCATTGTGAACCTTACGCCTTTTTTACTCTCTTATCGAGGTTCTCGGCATTGAGAAATCTTCGTAAACTAAATCACACGTATATATGTTGACATTTAAGAGATATACAGTCAAGAAAATCAAGGGAAATAGTGATATATATGCGGATTAGACACCAAAAAAATCACTCAACAAATGGCTACAATTTAAGGAATGTTTTTAGTGACGGCATCAGATTCCTAATTGATGGAGAAATGTCTGGTGGCAAGAAAAGCTGCTTCTAGGAAGTTGTCAAGTGTTTTCGCTCGACGATTCCATTCTTGGGTGGTTGGTTTGGCCCTTGTTCCTATAACTAGAATCCTAGCCTGGTATATCCCATTTTAATTTTACACCATTGTGAACCTTACACCTTTTTTACTCTCTGATCGAGGTTTTCGGCATTGAAAAATCTTCGTAAACTATTTCACTTGTGTATATGTTGACATTTAAGAGATATACAGTCAAGAAAATCAAGGGCAATGGTGATATATATGCGGATTAGACACAAAAAAAAACACTCAACAAATTGCTACAATTAAAGGAATGTGTTTAGTGACGGCATCAGATTCCTAATTGATGGAGAAAGTTCTTGTGGCAAGAAAAGCTGCTTCTAGGAGGTTGTCAGGTGTTTTCGCTCGACGATTCCATTCTTGGGTCGTTCGTTTGCCCCTTGTTCGTGTAACTCGAATCCTAGCCCGGTATATCCGAATTTAATTTTACACCATTGTGATCCTTAAGCCTTTTTTACTCTCTGATCGAGGTTCTAGCCATTGAAAAATCTTTGTAAACTAAATCACACATGTATATGTTGACATTTAAGAGATATACAGTCAAGAAAATCAAGGGTAATGGTGATATATATGCGGGTTAGACACCAAAAAAACACTCAACAAATGGCTATAATTTAAGGAATGTGTTTAGTGACGGCATCAGATTCTTAATTGATGGAGAAAGGTCTATTGGCAAGAAAATCTATTTCTAGGAGGTTGTCAAGTGTTTTCGCTCGACGATTCCATTCTTGGCTGGTTGGTTTGGCCCTTGTTCCTGTAACTCGAATCCTAGCCCGGTATATCCAATTTTAATTTTACACCATTGTGAACCTTACGCCTTTTTTATTCTCTGATCGGGGTTCTCGGCATTGAAAAATCTTCGTAAACTAAATCATACATGTATATGTTGACATTTAAGAGATATACAGTCAAAAAAAATTAAGGGCAATGGTGATATATATGCGGATTAGACATAAAAAAAACACTCAACAAATTGCTACAATTTAAGGAATGTGTTTAGCGACGACATCAGATTCCTAATTGATGGAGAAAGGTCTGGTGGCAAGAAAAGCTGCTTCTAGGAGGTTGTCAAGTGTTTTCGCTCGACGATTCCATTCTTGGGTGGTTGGTTTGGCCCTTGTTCCTGTAACTCGAATCCTATCCCGGTATATCCTATTTTAAATTTACACCATTGTGAACCTTACGCCTTTTTTACTCTCTGATCGAGGTTCTCAGCATTGAAAAATCTTCGTAAACTAAATCACACGTGTATATGTTGACATTTAAGTGATATACAGTCAGGAAAATCAAGGGCAATGGTGATATATATGCGGATTAGACACCAAAAAAAACACTCAACAAATGGTTACAATTTAAGGAATGTGTTTAGTGACGGCATCAGATTCCTAATTGATGGAGAAAGGTCTATTGGCAAGAAAATCTATTTCTAGGAGGTTGTCAAGTGTTTTCGCTCGACGATTCCATTCTTGGGTGGTTGGTTTGGCCCTTGTTCCTATAACTCGAATATTAGCCCGTTATATCCCATTTTAATTTTACACCATTGTGAACCTTACGCCTTTTTTACTCTCTGATCGAGGTTCTCGACATTGAAAAATCTTCGTAAACTAAATCACACGTGTATATGTTGACATTTAAGAGATATACAGTCAAGAAAATCAAGGGCAATGGTGATATATATGCGGATTAGACATAAAAAAAAAACACTCAACAAATGGCTACAATTTAAGGAATGTGTTTAGTGACGGCATCAGATTCCTAATTGATAGAGAAAGGTCTATTGTCAAGAAAATCTATTTCTAGGAGGTTGTCAAGTGTTTTCGCTCGAAGATTCCATTCTTGGCTGGTTGGTTTGGCCCTTGTTCCTGTAACTCGAATCCTAGCCCGGTATATCCCATTTTAATTTTACACCATTGTGAACCTTACGCCTTTTTTACTCTCTGATCGGGGTTCTCGGCATTGAAAAATCATCGTAAACTAAATCACACATGTATATGTTGACATTTAAGAGATATACAGTCAAGAAAATCAATGGCAATGGTGATATATATGAGGATTAGACATAAAAAACACTCAACAAATGGCTACAATTTAAGGAATGTGTTTAGTGACGGCATCAGATTCCGAATTGATAGAGAAAGGTCTGCTGGCAAGAAAAGCTGCTTCTAGGAGGATGTCAAGTGTTTTCGCTCGACGATTCCATTCTTGGGTGGTTGGATTGGACCTTGTTCCTGTAACTCGAATCCTTGCCAGTTATATCCCATTTTAATTTTACACCATTGTGAACCTTACGCCTTTTTTACTCTCTGATCGAGGTTCTCGACATTGAAAAATCTTCGTAAACTAAATCACACGTGTATATGTTGACATTTAAGAGATATACAGTCAAGAAAATCAAGGGCAATGGTGATATATATGCGGATTAGACATAAAAAAAAACACTCAACAAATGGCTACAATTTAAGGAATGTGTTTAGTGACGGCATCAGATTCCTAATTGATAGAGAAAGGTCTATTGTCAAGAAAATCTATTTCTAGGAGGTTGTCAAGTGTTTTCGCTCGAAGATTCCATTCTTGGCTGGTTGGTTTAGCCCTTGTTCCTGTAACTCGAATCCTAGCCCGGTATATCCCATTTTAATTTTACACCATTGTGAACCTTACGCCTTTTTTACTCTCTGATCGGGGTTCTCGGCATTGAAAAATCTTCGTAAACTAAATCACACAAGTATATGTTGACATTTAAGAGATATAAAGTCAAGAAAATCAAGGGCAATTGTGATATATATGCGGATTAGACATAAAAAAACACTCAACAAATGGCTACAATTTAAGGAATGTGTTTAGTGACGGCATCAGATTCCTAATTGATGGAGAAAGGTCTGGTGGCAAGAAAAGCTGCTTCTAGGAGGTTGTCAAGTTTTTCGCTCGACGATTCCATTCTTGGGTGGTTGGTTTGGCCCTTGTTCCTGTAACTCGAATCCTATCCCGGTATATCCCATTTTAAATTTACACCATTGTGAACCTTACGCCTTTTTTACTCTCTGATCGAGGTTCTCGGCATTGAAAAATCTTCGTAAACTAAATCACACGTGTATATGTTGACATTTAAGTGATATACAGTCAAGAAAATCAAGGGCAATGGTGATATATATGCGGATTAGACACCAAAAAAACACTCAACAAATGGCTATAATTTAAGGAATGTGTTTAGTGACGGCATCAGATTCTTAATTGATGGAGAAAGGTCTATTGGCAAGAAAATCTATTTCTAGGAGGTTGTCAAGTGTTTTCGCTCGACGATTCCATTCTTGGCTGGTTGGTTTGGCCCTTGTTCCTGTAACTCGAATCCTAGCCCGGTATATCCCATTTTAAATTTACACCATTGTGAACCTTACGCCTTTTTTACTCTCTGATCGAGGTTCTCGGAATTGAAAAATCTTCGTAAACTAAATCACACATGTATATGTTGACATTTAAGAGATATACAGTCAAGAAAATCAAGGGCAATGGTGATATATATGCGGATTAGGCATAAAAAAAACACTCAACAAATTGCTACAATTTAAGGAATGTGTTTAGCGACGACATCAGATTCCTAGTTGATAAAGAAAGGTCTGGTGGCAAGAAAAGCTGCTTCTAGGAGGTTGTCACGTGTTTTCGCTCGACGATTCCATTCTTGGGTGGTTGGTTTGGCCCTTGTTCCTGTAACTCGAATCCTATCCCGGTATATCCCATTTTAAATTTACACCATTGTGAACCTTATGCCTTTTTTACTCTCTGATCGAGGTTCTCGGCATTGAAAAATCTTCGTAAACTAAATCACACGTGTATATGTTGACATTTAAGTGATATACAGTCAGGAAAATCAAGGGCAATGGTGATATATATGCGGATTAGACACCAAAAAAAAACACTCAACAAATGGTTACAATTTAAGGAATGTGTTTAGTGACGACATCAGATTCCTAATTGATGGAGAAAGGTCTATTGGCAAGAAAATCTATTTCTAGGAGGTTGTCAAGTGTTTTCGCTCGACGATTCAATTCTTGGGTGGTTGGTTTGGCCCTTGTTCCTATAACTCGAATCTTAGCCCGTTATATCCCATTTTAATTTTACACCATTGTGAACATTACGCCTTTTTTACTCTCTGATCGGGGTTCTCGGCATTGAAAAATCTTCGTAAACTAAATCACACATGTATATGTTGACATTTAAGAGATATACAGTCAAGAAAATCAATGGCAATGGTGATATATTTGCGGATTAGACATAAAAAACACTCAACAAATGGCTACAATTTAAGGAATGTGTTTAGTGACGGCATCAGATTCCAAATTGATAGAGAAAGGTCTGCTGGCAAGAAAAGCTGCTTCTAGGAGGTTGTCAAGTGTTTTCGCTCGACGATTCCATTCTTGGGTGGTTGGATTGGACCTTGTTCTTGTAACTCGAATCCTAGCCCGTTATATCCCATTTTAATTTTACACCATTGTGAACCTTACACCTTTTTTACTCTCTGATCGAGGTTCTCGACATTGAAAAATCTTCGTAAACTAAATCACACGTGTATATGTTGACATTTAAGAGATATACAGTCAAGAAAATCAAGGGCAATGGTGATATATATGCGGATTAGACATAAAAAAAAACTCAACAAATGGCTACAATTTAAGGAATGTGTTTCGTGACGGCATCAGATTCCTAATTGATAGAGAAAGGTCTATTGTCAAGAAAATCTATTTCTAGGAGGTTGTCAAGTGTTTTCGCTCGACGATTCCATTCTTGGCTGGTTAGTTTGGCCCTTGTTCCTGTAACTCGAATCCTAGCCCGGTATATCCCATTTTAATTTTACACCATTGTGAACCTTACGCCTTTTTTACTCTCTGATCGGGGTTCTCGGCATTGAAAAATCTTCGTAAACTAAATCACACATGTATATGTTGACATTTAAGAGATAAACAGTCAAGAAAATCAAGGGCAATTGTGATATATAGGCGGATTAGACATAAAAAACACTCAACAAATGGCTACAATTTAAGGAATGCGTTTAGTGACGGCATCAGATTCCTAATTGATGGAGAAAGGTCTGGTGGCAAGAAAAGCTGCTTCTAGGAGGTTGTCAAGTGTTTTCGCTCGACGATTCCATTCTTGGGTGGTTGGTTTGGCCCTTGTTCCTGTAACTCGAATCCTATCCCGGTATATCCCATTTTAAATTTACACCATTGTGAACCTTACGCCTTTTTTACTCTCTGATCGAGGTTCTCGGCATTGAAAAATCTTCGTAAACTAAATCACACGTGTATATGTTGACATTTAAGTGATATACAGTCAAGAAAATCAAGGGCAATGGTGATATATATGCGGATTAGACACCAAAAAAAACATTCAACAAATGGTTACAATTTAAGGAATGTGTTTAGTGACGGCATCAGATTCCTAATTGATGGAGAAAGGTCTATTGGCAAGAAAATCTATTTCTAGGAAGTTGTCAAGTGTTTTCGCTCGACGATTCCGTTCTTGGCTGGTTGGTTTGGCCCTTGTTCCTGTAACTCGAATCCTAGCCCGGTATATACAATTTTAATTTTACACCATTGTGAACCTTACGCCTTTTTTACTCTCTGATCGGGGTTCTCGGCATTGAAAAATATTCGTAAACTAAATCACACATGTATATGTTGACATTTAAGAGATATACAGCCAAGAAAATCAAGGGCAATGGTGATATATATGCGGATTAGGCATAAAAAAAACACTCAACAAATTGCTACAATTTAAGGAATGTGTTTAGTGACGACATCAGATTCCTAATTGATGGAGAAAGGTCTGGTGGCAAGAAAAGCTGCTTCTAGGAGGTTGTCAAGTGTTTTCGCTCGACGATTCCATTCTTGGGTGGTTGGTTTGGCCCTTGTTCCTGTAACTCGAATCCTATCCCGGTATATCCCATTTTAAATTTACACCATTGTGAACCTTACGCCTTTTTTACCCTTTGATCGAGGTTCTCGGCATTGAAAAATCTTCGTAAACTAAATCACACGTGTATATGTTGACATTTAAGTGATATACAGTCAAGAAAATCAAGGGCAATGGTGATATATATGCGGATTAGACAAAAAAAAAACACTCAACAAATGGTTACAATTTAAGGAATGTGTTTAGTGACGGCATCAGATTCCTAATTGATGGAGAAAGGTCTATTGGCAAGAAAATCTATTTCTAGGAGGTTGTCAAGTGTTTTCGCTCGACGATTCCATTCTTGGGTGGTTGGTTTGGCTCTTGTTCCTGTAACTCGAATCTTAGCCCGGTATATCCCATTTTAATTTTACACCATTGTGAACCTTACGCCTTTTTTACTCTCTGATCGGGGTTCTCGGCATTGAAAAATCTTCGTAAACTAAATCACACATGTATATGTTGACATTTAAGAGATATACAGTCAAGAAAATCAATGGCAATGGTGATATATATGCGGATTAGACATAAAAAACACTCAATAAAAATGGCTACAATTTAAGGAATGTGTTTAGTGACGGCATCCGATTCCTAATTGATAGAGAAAGGTCTGTTGGCAAGAAAAGCTGCTTCTAGGAGGTTGTCAAGTGTTTTCACTCGACGATTCCATTCTTGGGTGGTTGGATTGGACCTTGTTCCTGTAACTCGAATCCTAGCCCGTTATATCCCATTTTAATTTTACACCATTGTGAACCTTACGCCTTTTTTACTCTCTGATCGAGGTTCTCGACATTGAAAAATATTCGTAAACTAAATCACACGTGTATATGTTGACATTTAAGAGATATACAGTCAAGAAAATCAAGGGCAATGGTGATATATATGTGGATTAGACATAAAAAAACACTCAACAAATGGCTACAATTTAAGGAATGTGTTTAGTGACGGCATCAGATTCCTAATTGATAGAGAAAGGTCTATTCTCAAGAAAATCTATTTCTAGGAGGTTGTCAAGTGTTTTCGCTCGATGATTCCATTCTTGGCTGGTTGGTTTGGCCCTTGTTCCTGTAACTCGAATCCTAGCCCGGTATAACCCATTTTAATTTTACACCATTGTGAACCTTACGCCTTTTTTACTCTCTGATCGGGGTTCTCGGCATTGAAAAATCTTCGTAAACTAAATCACACATGTATATGTTGACATTTAAGAGAGATACAGTCAAGAAAATCAAGGGCAATGGTGATATATATGCGGATTAGACATAGAAAAACACTCAACAAATGGCTACAATTTAAGGAATATGTTTAGTGACGGCATCAGATTCCTAATTGATGGAGAAAGGTCTGGTGGCAAGAAAAGCTGCTTCTAGGAGGTTGTCAAGTGTTTTCACTTGACGATTCCATTCTTGGGTGGTTGGTTTGGCCCTTGTTCCTGTAACTCGAATCCTATCCCGGTATATCCCATTTTAAATTTACACCATTGTGAATCTTACGCCTTTTTTACTCTCTGATCGAGGTTCTCGGCATTGAAAAATCTTCGTAAACTAAATCACACGTGTATATGTTGACATTTAAGTGATATACAGTCAAGAAACTCAAGGACAATGGTGATATATATGCGGATTAGACACCAAAAAAAACACTCAACAAATGGTTACAATTTAAGGAATGTGTTTAGTGACGGCATCAGATTCCTAATTGATGGAGAAAGGTCTATTGGCAAGAAAATCTATTTCTAGGAGGTTGTCAAGTGTTTTCGCTCGACGATTCCATTCTTGGGTGGTTGGTTTGGCCCTTGTTCCTGTAACTCGAATCCTAGCCCGGTATATCCCATTTTAATTTTACACCATTGTGAACCTTACGCCTTTTTTACTCTCTGATAAGGGTTCTCGGCATTCAAAAATTTCGTAAACTAAATCACACATGTATATGTTGACATTTAAGAGATATACAGTCACGAAAATCAAGGGCAATGGTGATATATATGCGGATTAGACATAAAAAACACTCAACAAATGGCTACAATTTAAGGAATGTGTTTAGTGACGGCATCAGATTCCTAATTGATAGAGAAAGGTCTGCTGGCAAGAAAAGCTGCTTCTAGGATGTTGTCAAGTGTTTACGCTCGACGATTCCATTCTTGGGTGGTTGGTTTGGACCTTGTTCCTGTAACTCGAATCCTATCCAGGTATATCCCATTTTAATTTTACACCATTGTGAACCTTACGCCTTTTTTACTCTCTGATCGAGGTTCTCGACATTGAAAAATCTTCGTAAACTAAAACACACGTGTATATGTTGACATTTAAGAGATAAACCGTCAAGAAACTCATGGGGAATGGTGATATATATGCGGATTTGACACCAAATAAAAAAACACTCAACAAATGGCTACAATTTAAGGAATGTGTTTAGTGACGGCATCAGATTCCTAATTGGTGGAGAAAGGTCTATTGGCAAGAAAATCTATTTCTAGGAGGTTGTCAAGTGTTTTTGCTCGACGATTCCATTCTTGGGTGGTTGGTTTGGCCCTTGTTCCTGTAACTCGAATCTTAGCCCGGTATATCCCATTTTAATTTTACACCATTGTGAACCTTACGCCTTTTTTACTCTCTGATCCGGGTTCTCGGCATTGAAAAATCTTCGTAAACTAAATCACACATGTATATGTTGACATTTAAGATATATACAGTTAAGAAAATCAAGGGCAATGGTGATATATATGCGGATTAAACATAAAAAAACACTCAACAAATGGCTACAATTTAAGGAATGTGTTTAGTGACGGCATCAGATTCCTAATTGATAGAGAAAGGTCTGCTGGCAAGAAAAGCTGCTTCTAGGAGGTTGTCATGTGTTTTCACTCGACGATTCCATTCTTGGGTGGTTGGTTTGGCCCTTGTTCCTGTAACTCGAATCCTATCCCGGTATATCCCATTTTAAATTTACACCATTGTGAACCTTACGCCTTTTTTACTCTCTGGTCGAGGTTCTCGGCATTGAAAAATCTTCGTAAACTAAATCACACGTGTATATGTTGACATTTAAGTGATATACAGTCAAGAAAATCAAAGGCAATTGTGATATATATGCGGATTAGACACAAAAAAAAACCCTCAACAAATGGTTACAATTTAAGGAATGTGTTTAGTGACGGCATCAGATTCCAAATTGATGGAGAAAGGTCTATTGGCAAGAAAATCTATTTCTAGGAGGTTGTCAAGTGTTTTCGCTCGACGATTCCATTCTTGGGTGGTTGGTTTGGCCCTTGTTCCTGTAACTCGAATCCTAGCCCGGTATATCCCATTTTAATTTTACACCATTTTGAACCTTACGCATTTTTTACTCTCTGATAAGGGTTCTTGGCACTGAAAAATCTTCGTAAACTAAATCACACATGTATATGTTGACATTTAAGAGATATACAGTCACGAAAATCAAGGGCAATGGTGATATATATGCGGATTAGACATAAAAAACACTCAACAAATGGCTACAATTTAAGGAATGTGTTTGGTGACGGCATCAGATTCCTAATTGATGGAGAAAGGTCTGCTGGCAAGAAAAGCTGCTTCTAGGATGTTGTCAAGTGTTTACGCTCGACGATTCCATTCTTGGGTGGTTGGTTTGGACCTTGTTCCTGTAACTCGAATCCTTGCCAGGTATATTCCATTTTAATTTTACACCATTGTGAACCTTACGCCTTTTTTACTCTCTGATCGAGGTTCTCGACATTGAAAAATATTCGTAAACTAAATCACACGTGTATATGTTGACATTTAAGAGATATACTGTCAAGAAAATCAAGGGCAATGGTGATATATATGCGGATTAGACATAAAAAAACACTCAACAAATGGCTACAATTTAAGGAATGTGTTTAGTGACGGCATCAGATTCCTAATTGATAGAGAAAGGTCTATTGTCAAGAAAATCTATTTCTAGGAGGTTGTCAAGTGTTTTCGCTCGACGATTCCATTCTTGGCTGGTTGGTTTGGCCCTTGTTCCTGTAACTCGAATCCTAGCCCGGTATATCCCATTTTAATTTTACACCATTGTGAACCTTACGCCTTTTTTACTCTCTAATCGGGGTTCTCGGCATTGAAAAATCTTCGTAAACTAAATCACACATGTATATGTTGACATTTAAGAGATATACAGTCAAGAAAATCAAGGGCAATGGTGATATATATGCGGATTAGACATAAAAAAACACTCAACAAATGGCTACAATTTAAGGAATGTGTTTAGTGACGGCATCAGATTCCTAATTGATGGAGAAAGGTCTGGTGGCAAGAAAAGCTGCTTCTAGGAGGTTGTCAAGTGTTTTCACTCGACGATTCCATTCTTGGGTGGTTGGTTTGGCCCTTGTTCCTGTAACTCGAATCCTATCCCGGTATATCCCATTTTAAATTTACACCATTGTGAGTCTTACGCCTTTTTTACTCTCTGATCGAGGTTCTCGGCATTGAAAAATCTTCGTAAACTAAATCACACATGTATATGTTGACATTTAAGTGATATACAGTCAAGAAAATCAAGGGCAATTGTGATATATATGCGGATTAGACACCAAAAAAAACACTCAACAAATGGTTACAATTTAAGGAATGTGTTTAGTAACGGCATCAGATTCCTAATTGATGGAGAAAGGTCTATTGGCAAGAAAATCTATTTCTAGGAGGTTGTCAAGTGTTTTCGCTCGACGATTCCATTCTTGGGTGGTTGGTTTGGCCCTTGTTCCTGTAGCTCGAATCCTAGCCCGGTATATCCCATTTTAATTTTACACCATTGTGAACCTTACGCCTTTTTTACTCTCTGATAAGGGTTCTCGGCATTGAAAAATCTTCGTAAACTAAATCACACATGTATATGTTGACATTTAAGAGATATACAGTCACGAAAATCAAGGGCAATGGTGATATATATGCGGATTAGACATAAAAAACACTCAACAAATAGCTACAATTTAAGGAATGTGTTTAGTGACGGCATCAGATTCCTAATTGATGGAGAAAGGTCTGCTGGCAAGAAAAGCTGCTTCTAGGATGTTGTCAAGTGTTTACGCTCGACGATTCCATTCTTGGGTGGTTGGTTTGGACCTTGTTCCTGTAACTCGAAACCTAGCCAGGTATTTCCCATTTTAATTTTACACCATTGTGAACCTTACGCCTTTTTTACTCTCTGATCGAGGTTCTCGACATTGAAAAATCTTCGTAAACTAAAACACACGTGTATATGTTGACATTTAAGAGATAAACCGTCAAGAAACTCATGGGGAATGGTGATATATATGCGGATTTGACACCAAATAAAAAACACTCAACAAATGGCTACAATTTAAGGAATGTGTTTAGTGACGGCATCAGATTCCTAATTGGTGGAGAAAGGTCTATTGGCAAGAAAATCTATTTCTAGGAGGTTGTCAAGTGTTTTTGCTCGACGATTCCATTCTTGGGTGGTTGGTTTGGCCCTTGTTCCTGTAACTCGAATCTTAGCCCGGTATATCCCATTTTAATTTTACACCATTGTGAACCTTACGCCTTTTTTACTCTCTGATCCGGGTTCTCGGCATTGAAAAATCTTCGTAAACTAAATCACACATGTATATGTTGACATTTAAGATATATACAGTTAAGAAAATCAAGGGCAATGGTGATATATATGCGGATTAAACATAAAAAAACACTCAACAAATGGCTACAATTTAAGGAATGTGTTTAGTGACGGCATCAGATTCCTAATTGATAGAGAAAGGTCTGCTGGCAAGAAAAGCTGCTTCTAGGAGGTTGTCATGTGTTTTCACTCGACGATTCCATTCTTGGGTGGTTGGTTTGGCCCTTGTTCCTGTAACTCGAATCCTATCCCGGTATATCCCATTTTAAATTTACACCATTGTGAACCTTACGCCTTTTTTACTCTCTGGTCGAGGTTCTCGGCATTGAAAAATCTTCGTAAACTAAATCACACGTGTATATGTTGACATTTAAGTGATATACAGTCAAGAAAATCAAAGGCAATTGTGATATATATGCGGATTAGACACAAAAAAAAACCCTCAACAAATGGTTACAATTTAAGGAATGTGTTTAGTGACGGCATCAGATTCCTAATTGATGGAGAAAGGTCTATTGGCAAGAAAATCTATTTCTAGGAGGTTGTCAAGTGTTTTCGCTCGACGATTCCATTCTTGGGTGGTTGGTTTGGCCCTTGTTCCTGTAACTCGAATCCTAGCCCGGTATATCCCATTTTAATTTTACACCATTGTGAACCTTACGCATTTTTTACTCTCTGATAAGGGTTCTTGGCATTGAAAAATTTTCGTAAACTAAATCACACATGTATATGTTGACATTTAAGAGATATACAGTCACGAAAATCAAGGGCAATGGTGATATATATGCGGATTAGACATAAAAAACACTCAACAAATGGCTACAATTTAAGGAATGTGTTTGGTGACGGCATCAGATTCCTAATTGATGGAGAAAGGTCTGCTGGCAAGAAAAGCTGCTTCTAGGATGTTGTCAAGTGTTTACGCTTGACGATTCCATTCTTGGGTGGTTGGTTTGGACCTTGTTCCTGTAACTCGAATCCTTGCCAGGTATATCCCATTTTAATTTTACACCATTGTGAACCTTACGCCTTTTTTACTCTCTGATCGAGGTTCTCGACATTAAAAAATATTCGTAAACTAAATCACACGTGTATATGTTGACATTTAAGAGATATACAGTCAAGAAAATCAAGGGCAATGGTGATATATATGCGGATTAGACATAAAAAAACACTCAACAAATGGCTACAATTTAAGGAATGTGTTTAGTGACGGCATCAGATTCCTAATTGATAGAGAAAGGTCTATTGTCAAGAAAATCTATTTCTAGGAGGTTGTCAAGTGTTTTCGCTCGACGATTCCATTCTTGGCTGGTTGGTTTGGCCCTTGTTCCTGTAACTCGAATCCTAGCCCGGTATATCCCATTTTAATTTTACACCATTGTGAACCTTACGCCTTTTTTACTCTCTAATCGGGGTTCTCGGCATTGAAAAATCTTCGTAAACTAAATCACACATGTATATGTTGACATTTAAGAGATATACAGTCAAGAAAATCAAGGGCAATGGTGATATATATGCGGATTAGACATAAAAAAACACTCAACAAATGGCTACAATTTAAGGAATGTGTTTAGTGACGGCATCAGATTCCTAATTGATGGAGAAAGGTCTGGTGGCAAGAAAAGCTGCTTCTAGGAGGTTGTCAAGTGTTTTCACTCGACGATTCCATTCTTGGGTGGTTGGTTTGGCCCTTGTTCCTGTAACTCGAATCCTATCTCGGTATATCCCATTTTAAATTTACACCATTGTGAATCTTACGCCTTTTTTACTCTCTGATCGAGGTTCTCGGCATTGAAAAATCTTCGTAAACTAAATCACACATGTATATGTTGACATTTAAGTGATATACAGTCAAGAAAATCAAGGGCAATTGTGATATATATGCGGATTAGACACCAAAAAAAACACTCAACAAATGATTACAATTTAAGGAATGTGTTTAGTGACGGCATCAGATTCCTAATTGATGGAGAAAGGTCTATTGGCAAGAAAATCTATTTCTAGGAGGTTGTCAAGTGTTTTCGCTCGACGATTCCATTCTTGGGTGGTTGGTTTGGCCCTTGTTCCTGTAACTCGAATCCTAGCCTGGTATATCCCATTTTAATTTTACACCATTGTGAACCTTACGCCTTTTTTACTCTCTGATAAGGGTTCTCGGCATTGAAAAATCTTCGTAAACTAAATCACACATGTAAATGTTGACATTTAAGAGATATACAGTCACGAAAATCAAGGGCAATGGTGATATATATGCGGATTAGACATAAAAAACACTCAACAAATAGCTACAATTTAAGGAATGTGTTTAGTGACGGCATCAGATTCCTAATTGATGGAGAAAGGTCTGCTGGCAAGAAAAGCTGCTTCTAGGATGTTGTCAAGTGTTTACGCTCGACGATTCCATTCTTGGGTGGTTGGTTTGGACCTTGTTCCTGTAACTCGAATCCTAGCCAGGTATATCCCATTTTAATTTTACACCATTGTGAACCTTACGCCTTTTTTACTCTCTGATCGAGGTTCTCGACATTGAAAAATCTTCGTAAACTAAAACACACGTGTATATGTTGACATTTAAGAGATAAACCGTCAAGAAAATCAAGGGCAATGGTGATATATATATGCGGATTAGACACCAAATAAAAAACACTCAACAAATGGCTACAATTTAAGGAATGTGTTTAGTGACGGCATCAGATTCCTAATTGATGGAGAAAGGTCTGCTGGCAAGAAAAGCTGCTTCTAGGATGTTGTCAAGTGTTTACGCTCGACGATTCCATTCTTGGGTGGTTGGTTTGGACCTTGTTCCTGTAACTCGAAACCTAGCCAGGTATATCCCATTTTAATTTTTCACCATTGTGAACCTTACGCCTTTTTTACTCTCTGATCGAGGTTCTCGACATTGAAAAATCTTCGTAAACTAAAGCACACATGTATATGTTGACATTTAAGAGATATACAGACAAGAAAATCAAGGGAAATGGTGATATATATGCGGATTAGACACCAAATAAAAAACACTCAACAAATGGCTACAATTTAAGGAATGTGTTTAGTGACGGCATCAGATTCCTAATTGATAGAGAAAGGCCTGGTAGCAAGAAAAGCTGCTTCTAGGAGGTTGTCAAGTGTTTCTCTCGACGATTCCATTCTTGGGTGGTTGGTTTGGCCCTTGTTCCAGTAACTCGAATCCTAGCCCGGTATATCCCATTTTAATTTTACACCATTGTGAACCTTACGCCTTTTTTACTCTCTGATTGAGGTTCTTGGCAATGATAAATCTTCGTAAAGTAAATCACACGTGTATATGTTGACATTTAAGAGATATACAGTTAAGAAAATCAAGGGCAATGGTAATATATATGCGGATTAGACACCAAAAAAAAACACTCAACAAATGGCTACAATTTAAGGAATGTGTTTAGTGATAGCATCAGATTCCTAATTGATGGAGAAAGGTCAAGTGGTAAGAAAATCTGCTTCTAGGAGGTTGTCAAGTGTTTTCGCTCGACGATTCCATTCTTGGATGGTTGGTTTGGCCTTTGTTCCTGTAACTCGAATCCTAGCCCGGTATATCCCATTTTAATTTTACACCATTGTGAACCTTACGCCTTTTTTTCTCTAAGATTGAGGTTCTCAGCATTGAAAAATCTTCGTAAACTAAATCACACGTGTATATGTTGATATTTAAGAGATATACAGTTAAAAAAATCATGGGCAATGGTAATATATATGCGGATTAGACACCAAAAAAATACACTCAACAAATGGCTACAATTTAAGGAATGTGTTTAGTGACAGTATCAGATTCCTAACTAATGGAGAAAGGTCTGGTGGCAAGAAAAGCTACTTCTAGGAGGTTTTCAAGTGTTTTCGCTCGACGATTCCATTCTTGGGTGGTTGGTTTGGCCCTTGTTCCTGTAACTCGAATCCTAGCCCGGTATATCCCATTTTAATTTTACACCATCGTGAACCTTACGCCTTTTTTACTCTCTGATCGAGGTTCTCGGCATTGAAAAATCTTCGTAAAGTAAATCACACGTGTAAATGTTGAAATTTAATAGATATACAGTCAAGAAAATCAAGGGCAATGGTGATATATATGCGGATTAGACAACAAAAAAAAACAAACACTCAACAAATGGCTACAATTTAAGGAATGTGTTTAGTGACGTCATCAGATTCCTAATTGATGGAGAAAGGTCTGGTTGTAAGAAAAGCGGCTTCTAGGAGGTTGTCAAGTGTTTTCGCTCGACGATTCCATTCTTGGGTGGTTTCTTTGGCCCTTGTTCCTGTAACTCGAATCCTAGCCCGGTATATCCCATTTTAATTTTACACCATGGTGAACCTTACGCCTTTTTTACTCTCTGATCGAGGTTCTCGGCATTGAAAAATCTTCGTAAATTAAATCACACGTGTATATGTTGACATTTAAGAGATATACAGTCAAGAAAATCAATGGCAATGGTGATATATATGCGGATTAGACACAAAAAAAAACACTCAACAAATGGCTACAATTTAAGGAATGTGTTTAGTGACGGCATCAGATTCCTAATTGATAGAGAAAGGCCTGGTAGCAAGAAAAGCTGCTTCTAGGAGGTTGTCAAGTGTTTCTCTCGACGATTCCATTCTTGGGTGGTTGGTTTGGCCCTTGTTCCAGTAACTCGAATCCTAGCCCGGTATATCCCATTTTAATTTTACACCATTGTGAACCTTACGCCTTTTTTACTCTCTGATTGAGGTTCTTGGCAATGATAAATCTTCGTAAAGTAAATCACACGTGTATATGTTGACATTTAAGAGATATACAGTTAAGAAAATCAAGGGCAATGGTAATATATATGCGGATTAGACACCAAAAAAAAAAACACTCAACAAATGGCTACAATTTAAGAAATGTGTTTAGTGATAGCATCAGATTCCTAATTGATGGAGAAAGGTCAAGTGGCAAGAAAATCTGCTTCTAGGAGGTTGTCAAGTGTTTTCGCTCGACGATTCCATTCTTGGATGGTTGGTTTGGCCTTTGTTCCTGTAACTCGAATCCTAGCCCGGTATATCCCATTTTAATTTTACACCATTGTGAACCTTACGCCTTTTTTTCTCTCTGATTGAGGTTCTCAGCATTGAAAAATCTTCGTAAACTAAATCACACGTGTATATGTTGATATTTAAGAGATATAAAGTTAAAAAAATCATGGGCAATGGTAATATATATGCGGATTAGACACCAAAAAAATACACTCAACAAATGGCTACAATTTAAGGAATGTGTTTAGTGACAGTATCAGATTCCTAACTAATGGAGAAAGGTCTGGTGGCAAGAAAAGCTACTTCTAGGAGGTTTTCAAGTGTTTTCGCTCGACGATTCCATTCTTGGGTGGTTGGTTTGGCCCTTGTTCCTGTAACTCGAATCCTAGCCCGGTATATCCCATTTTAATTTTACACCATCGTGAACCTTACGCCTTTTTTACTCTCTGATCGAGGTTCTCGGCATTGAAAAATCTTCGTAAAGTAAATCACACGTGTAAATGTTGACATTTAATAGATATACAGATAAGAAAATCAAGGGCAATGGTGATATATATGCGGATTACACAACAAAAAAAAAACAAACACTCAACAAATGGCTACAATTTAAGGAATGTGTTTAGTGACTTCATCAGATTCCTAATTGATGGAGAAAGGTCTGGTTGTAAGAAAAGCGGCTTCTAGGAGGTTGTCAAGTGTTTTCGCTCGACGATTCCATTCTTGGGTGGTTTCTTTGGCCCTTGTTCCTGTAACTCGAATCCTAGCCCGGTATATCCCATTTTAATTTTACACCATGGTGAACCTTACGCCTTTTTTACTCTCTGATCGAGGTTCTCGGCATTGAAAAATCTTCGTAAACTAAATCACACGTGTATATGTTGACATTTAAGAGATATACAGTCAAGAAAATCAATGGCAATGGTGATATATATGCGGATTAGACACCAAAAAAAACACTCAACAAATGGCTACAATTTAAGGAATGTGTTTAGTGACGGCATCAGATTCGTAATTGATGGAGAAAGGTCTGGTGGCAAGAAAAGCTGCTTCTAGGAAGTTGTCAAGTGTTTTCGCTCGACGATTCCATTCTTGGGTGGTTTGTTTGGCCCTTGTTCCTTTAACTCGAATCCTAGCCAGGTATATCCCATTTTAATTTTACACCATTGTGAACCTTACGCCTTTTTTACTCTCTCATCGAGGTTCTCGGCATTGAAAAATCTTTGTAAACTAAATCACACATGTATATGTTGACATTTAAGAGATATACAGTCAAGAAAATCAAGGGCAATGGTGATATATATGCGGATTATACACCAAAAATACACTCAACAAATGGCTATAATTTAAGGAATGTGTTTAGTGACGGCATCAGATTCCTAATTGATGGAGAAAGGTCTGGTGGCAAGAAACGCTGCATTTAGGAGGTTGTCAAGTGTTTTCGCTCGACGATTCCATTCTTGGGTGGTTGGTTTGGCCCTTGTTCCTGTAACTCGAATCCTAGCTCGGTATATCCCATTTTAATTTTACACCATTGTGAACCTTACTGCTTTTTTACTCTCTGATCAGGTTCTCGACATTGAAAAATCTTCGTAAACTAAATCACACGTATATATATTGACATTTAAGAGATATACAGTCAAGAAAATCAAGGGCAATGGTCATATATATGCGGATTAGACACCAAAAGAAAACACTTAACAAATGGCTACAATTTAACGAATGTGTTTAGTGACGGCATCAGATTCCTAATTGATGGAGAAAGGTCCGTGGCAAGAAAAGCTGCTTCTAGGAGGTTGTCAAGTGTTTTCGCTCGACGATTCCATTCTTGGGTGGTTGGTTTGGCCCTTGTTCTTGTCACTAGAATCCTAGCCCGGTATATCCCATTTTAATTTTATACCCATGTGAACCTTACGCCTTTTTTACTTTCTGATCGAGGTTCTCGGCATTGAAATATATTCGTAAACTAATTCACACGTGTATATATTGACATTTAAGAGATATACAGTCAAGAAAATTAAGGGCAATGGTGATATATATGCGGATTAGGCAACAAAAAAAACACTCAACAAATGGCTACAATTTAAGGAATGTGTTTAGTGACGGCATCAGATTCCTAATTGAGGGAGAAAGGTCTGGTGGTTAGAAAAGCTTCTTCTAGGAGGTTGTCAAGTGTTTTCGCTCGACGATTCCATTCTTGGGTGGTTGGTTTGGCCCTTGTTCCTGTAACTCGAATCCTAGCCCGGTATATCCCATTTTAATTTTACACCATTGTGAACCTTACGCCTTTTTTACTCTCTGATCGAGGTTCTCGGCATTGAAAAATCTTCGTAAACTAAATCACACGTGTATATGTTGACATTTAATAGATATACAGTCAACAAAATCAAGGTCAATGGTGATATATGTTATGGGTGAATTTCTGCTTATATATCCTGACTAATATTCTGGCTTTGATTGTTTATTTGTGATCAGGATATCGGATCAGGATATTGGTAACATCCTGATACGATATCCTGGTACTAACCAATTAGCTCACGTGCAGATTATTGTAAGAAGCCTCTAACGGTCAGAAGGATTTCTTCTCCTCAAGACTCGGGCAAATCAGTTAGCTTAAAGACGTTGGACCCGGAAGACTAGGACTGCAACGTTCGTATGGGAAATATCCGCCGAATCCCGGAATAATAGGATATTTTGTTAATTTTCTTTTACTATAAATAGATTGATTGGATTAGGTTAAGGCACACATTCTTACGTACACTTTTTCTCTCCTGTTGCAAACAATCACTACACACAAACACTTGTACTCGAATTACATTGTAACACCTACTTGATCCGAATCATATCCTGCACTGTATCCTGATATTTGAAGTAATAGAGGAACAAGGCAGCTACGATTGTCAGCTCCTGAGGTTTTGTGCCGGCGATCTAGATTGATCAAGGGCTTTCCTCGTACATCTTGTGTCACCCTTTACATTTTTACTCATTGTTTGATCATAGATACAGCTCTATATCCTGAGCCGTATCCTGAAACCGTTTTTGCAAATAACTTTACTAGCATATTTTCAACACACATTTCTAGCACACTACCTCACTTAACTAATTTGATCACTTAATTGCTTCGGTAATTTTTTACCAAAACAATATATATGCGGATTAGACACCAAAAAAACACTCAACAAATGGCTACAACTTAAGGAATGTGTTTAGTGACGGCATCAGATTCCTAATTGATGGAGAAAGGTCTGTTGGCAAGAAAAGCGGCTTCTAGGAGGTTGTCAAGTGTTTTCGCTCGACGATTCCATTCTTAGGTGGTTGGTTTAGCCCTTGTTCCTGTAACTCGAATCCTAGCCAGGTATATCCCATTTTAATTTTACACCATTGTGAACCTTACGCCTTTTTTACTCTCTGATCGAGGTTCTCGACATTGAAAAATCTTCGTAAACTAAAGCACACGTGTATATGTTGACATTTAAGAGATATACAGACAAGAAAATCAAGGGAAATGGTCTTATATATGCGGATTAGACACCAAATAAAAAACACTCAACAAATGGCTACAATTTAAGGAATGTGTTTAGTGACGGCATCAGATTCCTAATTGATAGAGAAAGGCCTGGTAGCAAGAAAAGCTGCTTCTAGGAGGTTGTCAAGTGTTTCTCTCGACGATTCCATTCTTGGGTGGTTGGTTTGGCCCTTGTTCCAGTAACTCGAATCCTAGCCCGGTATATCCCATTTTAATTTTACACCATTGTGAACCTTACGCCTTTTTTACTCTCTGATTGAGGTTCTTGGCAATGATAAATCTTCGTAAAGTAAATCACACGTGTATATGTTGACATTTAAGAGATATACAGTTAAGAAAATCAAGGGCAATGGTAATATATATGCGGATTAGACACCAAAAAAAAAACACTCAACAAATGGCTACAATTTAAGAAATGTGTTTAGTGATAGCATCAGATTCCTAATTGATGGAGAAAGGTCAAGTGGCAAGAAAATCTGCTTCTAGGAGGTTGTCAAGTGTTTTCGCTCGACGATTCCATTCTTGGATGGTTGGTTTGGCCTTTGTTCCTGTAACTCGAATCCTAGCCCGGTATATCCCATTTTAATTTTACACCATTGTGAACCTTACGCCTTTTTTTCTCTCTGATTGAGGTTCTCAGCATTGAAAAATCTTCGTAAACTAAATCACACGTGTATATGTTGATATTTAAGAGATATACAGTTAAAAAAATCATGGGCAATGGTAATATATATGCGGATTAGACACCAAAAAAATACACTCAACAAATGGCTACAATTTAAGGAATGTGTTTAGTGACAGTATCAGATTCCTAACTAATGGAGAAAGGTCTGGTGGCAAGAAAAGCTACTTCTAGGAGGTTTTCAAGTGTTTTCGCTCGACGAATCCATTCTTGGGTGGTTGGTTTGGCCCTTGTTCCTGTAACTCGAATCCTAGCCCGGTATATCCCATTTTAATTTTACACCATCGTGAACCTTACACCTTTTTTACTCTCTGATCGAGGTTCTCGGCATTGAAAAATCTTCGTAAAGTAAATCACACGTGTAAATGTTGACATTTAATAGATATACAGATAAGAAAATCAAGGGCAATGGTGATATATATGCGGATTACACAACAAAAAAAAAACAAACACTCAACAAATGGCTACAATTTAAGGAATGTGTTTAGTGACTTCATCAGATTCCTAATTGATGGAGAAAGGTCTGGTTGTAAAAAAAGCGGCTTCTAGGAGGTTGTCAAGTGTTTTCGCTCGACGATTCCATTCTTGGGTGGTTTCTTTGGCCCTTGTTCCTGTAACTCGAATCCTAGCCCGGTATATCCCATTTTAATTTTACACCATGGTGAACCTTACGCCTTTTTTACTCTCTGATCGAGGTTCTCGGCATTGAAAAATCTTCGTAAACTAAATCACACGTGTATATGTTGACATTTAAGAGATATACAGTCAAGAAAATCAATGGCAATGGTGATATATATGCGGATTAGACACCAAAAAAAACACTCAACAAATGGCTACAATTTAAGGAATGTGTTTAGTGACGGCATCAGATTCGTAATTGATGGAGAAAGGTCTGGTGGCAAGAAAAGCTGCTTCTAGGAAGTTGTCAAGTGTTTTCGCTCGACGATTCCATTCTTGGGTGGTTTGTTTGGCCCTTGTTCCTTTAACTCGAATCCTAGCCAGGTATATCCCATTTTAATTTTACACCATTGTGAACCTTACGCCTTTTTTACTCTCTCATCGAGGTTCTCGGCATTGAAAAATCTTTGTAAACTAAATCACACATGTATATGTTGACATTTAAGAGATATACAGTCAAGAAAATCAAGGGCAATGGTGATATATATGCGGATTATACACCAAAAATACACTCAACAAATGGCTATAATTTAAGGAATGTGTTTAGTGACGGCATCAGATTCCTAATTGATGGAGAAAGGTCTGGTGGCAAGAAACGCTGCATTTAGGAGGTTGTCAAGTGTTTTCGCTCGACGATTCCATTCTTGGGTGGTTGGTTTGGCCCTTGTTCCTGTAACTCGAATCCTAGCTCGGTATATCCCATTTTAATTTTACACCATTGTGAACCTTACTGCTTTTTTACTCTCTGATCAGGTTCTCGACATTGAAAAATCTTCGTAAACTAAATCACACGTATATATATTGACATTTAAGAGATATACAGTCAAGAAAATCAAGGGCAATGGTCATATATATGCGGATTAGACACCAAAAGAAAACACTTAACAAATGGCTACAATTTAACGAATGTGTTTAGTGACGGCATCAGATTCCTAATTGATGGAGAAAGGTCCGTGGCAAGAAAAGCTGCTTCTAGGAGGTTGTCAAGTGTTTTCGCTCGACGATTCCATTCTTGGGTGGTTGGTTTGGCCCTTGTTCTTGTCACTAGAATCCTAGCCCGGTATATCCCATTTTAATTTTATACCCATGTGAACCTTACGCCTTTTTTACTTTCTGATCGAGGTTCTCGGCATTGAAATATATTCGTAAACTAATTCACACGTGTATATATTGACATTTAAGAGATATACAGTCAAGAAAATTAAGGGCAATGGTGATATATATGCGGATTAGGCAACAAAAAAAACACTCAACAAATGGCTACAATTTAAGGAATGTGTTTAGTGACGGCATCAGATTCCTAATTGAGGGAGAAAGGTCTGGTGGTTAGAAAAGCTTCTTCTAGGAGGTTGTCAAGTGTTTTCGCTCGACGATTCCATTCTTGGGTGGTTGGTTTGGCCCTTGTTCCTGTAACTCGAATCCTAGCCCGGTATATCCCATTTTAATTTTACACCATTGTGAACCTTACGCCTTTTTTACTCTCTGATCGAGGTTCTCGGCATTGAAAAATCTTCGTAAACTAAATCACACGTGTATATGTTGACATTTAATAGATATACAGTCAACAAAATCAAGGTCAATGGTGATATATGTTATGGGTGAATTTCTGCTTATATATCCTGACTAATATTCTGGCTTTGATTGTTTATTTGTGATCAGGATATCGGATCAGGATATTGGTAACATCCTGATACGATATCCTGGTACTAACCAATTAGCTCACGTGCAGATTATTGTAAGAAGCCTCTAACGGTCAGAAGGATTTCTTCTCCTCAAGACTCGGGCAAATCAGTTAGCTTAAAGACGTTGGACCCGGAAGACTAGGACTGCAACGTTCGTATGGGAAATATCCGCCGAATCCCGGAATAATAGGATATTTTGTTAATTTTCTTTTACTATAAATAGATTGATTGGATTAGGTTAAGGCACACATTCTTACGTACACTTTTTCTCTCCTGTTGCAAACAATCACTACACACAAACACTTGTACTCGAATTACATTGTAACACCTACTTGATCCGAATCATATCCTGCACTGTATCCTGATATTTGAAGTAATAGAGGAACAAGGCAGCTACGATTGTCAGCTCCTGAGGTTTTGTGCCGGCGATCTAGATTGATCAAGGGCTTTCCTCGTACATCTTGTGTCACCCTTTACATTTTTACTCATTGTTTGATCATAGATACAGCTCTATATCCTGAGCCGTATCCTGAAACCGTTTTTGCAAATAACTTAACTAGCATATTTTCAACACACATTTCTAGCACACTACCTCACTTAACTAATTTGATCACTTAATTGCTTCGGTAATTTTTTACCAAAACAATATATATGCGGATTAGACACCAAAAAAACACTCAACAAATGGCTACAACTTAAGGGATGTGTTTAGTGACGGCATCAGATTCCTAATTGATGGAGAAAGGTCTGTTGGCAAGAAAAGCGGCTTCTAGGAGGTTGTCAAGTGTTTTCGCTCGACGATTCCATTCTTAGGTGGTTGGTTTAGCCCTTGTTCCTGTAACTCGAATCCTAGCCCGGTATATCCCATTTTAATTTTACACCATTGTGAACCTTACGCCTTTTTTACTCTCTGATCGAGGTTCTCGGCGTTGAAAAATATTCGTAAACTAAATCACACGTGTATATGTTGACATTTAAGAAATATACAGCCAAGAAAATCAAGGGCAATGGTGATATATATGAGGATTAGACACCATAAAAAACACTCAACAAATGGCTACAATTTAAGGAATGTGTTTAGTGACGGCATCAGATTCCGATTTGATGGAGAAATGTCTGGTGGCAAGAAAAGCTGCTTCTAGGAGGTTGTCAAGTGTTTTCGCTCGACGATTCCATTCTTGGGTGGTTGCTTTGGCCCTTGTTCCTGTAGGCCTGCTGATGAGAGAGATACAACTCTTGAAATCCGATCCAAATAGGCCTGCTGAAGATACTGTCACTCCCTTGCAACCCAGGGCTTTGAACTTCAGTTCTGCAGTTTATACTGAGGATAACCGGGGGAATATTATGCCTAGCCATTCCCAGAATCATACTCCTGAGATACCCTCTTCAGTAAGAGTATCAACTGTGAGAAGCTCAGGATATGCTTCAGGATATGGCCATAATCCCCAAGCTGGTAATGTATCTAATAATAATAATACTCTTGCTACTAATGGTGTTGGATCTTTGCAGGATGTAGGTATGACATCAGCATTTTCCAGGGAGCTTCAAAAACTGAAGGACATGATATCTAGTGTACCTGGGGTGGTTCAGCCAATTCCTGAAGTATCCCAGGACAGCCACAGGATATCCCGGTTTGCGTATCCCATTTGTGATGCTGAAATCCCAAAAAGATTTCAAAACCCCAACATGAAACTCTATGACGGAACTACGGATCCTGAGGAGCATATTGCCCAGTATAGGGAAAGGATGGAAATCAACCCTATCCCTCCAGATCTCAAAGAAGCATGCTTGTGCAAGGGTTTTGGTTCTACCTTAACAGGATCAGCCTTAAAATGGCTCTTAAATGTTCCTCCTCACTCAATTACTTCATTTGTTGATTTAGTTAATTTATTTAATAGTCAATTTTCTTGCAGCCGGAGTTTTGAGAAATTAACCAGTGACCTTTACAGGATAACTCAAGGACCTCAGGAATCCTTGAGGGATTATGTGAACAAGTTTAGTCGGGAATCCTTGGATATCCCACATCTCGATGTTGCAACGACCGTGCAAGCAGTCAAGATGGGGTTGCAAAAGGATTCTCAATTTTATCAGGATCTTGTAATGAATCCCTGCGGGAATCTGGACGAAGCTCGTAACAGGGCTCTAAGATACATTCGGCTGGAGGATGATAAAAAGATACAAGAGAGAATGAATTCGTCCACGACCTATGAGTCAACCAATAGGAAATCAGAGTCCTCGTATAAACCATATCGCTCAAAGCCATATGGCAGAAATGATAGCAAAAAAGTGAATGATGTTGAAGACGAGGATCCTGAGGAGTATCCTGAGTTGTCTGAATATTGTTTTTCTGTTAACATACCTGAACTAATGTATGCTATGCAGGATTTAGGAGACAAAGCAAGATGGCCCCGAAAGAATTAACAAAAGGCTGATTGGAAGGACAAGTCCAAATGGTCTGCCTTCCACGAAGATTTTGGACATGTTACTGAGGATTGCATTGCTTTAAGAAAGGAAATAAGCTATCTCTTGAGTAAGGGATATCTGAATGTGCAGCATCACCTCCTGCGGATGCAAAACTAATTAACTTTATTTAAGGAGGATCCGACATCTGCGGTACATCATATTCTGCGGCGAAGAGACACACGAAGGAAGCCAAAGCAGAGAGGGGAGATAAGGTGATCACGTTCGATAATGATGACAAGGATACTGTCCAAGATCCTCATCATGATGCTCTAGTAATAACGTTATATGTTGCTAACCATTTTGTGCGCATGATATTGGTGGATAATGGCAGCTCAGTTAACATAATTCAGCTGGAAACGTTGAAGAGGATGAAAGTATCCCCGATGGATATTACTTCGAAGTCCATTGTGCTCGTTGGTTTCAGTGGAGAAGCTAGAAATACCGTAGGAGAGATAAAGTTGCCCGTATATATTCAAGGGGTCAACTCAATGCAGCGCTTTTGTGTCATGGACTCCTTATCCTGCTATTATATTATATTAGGTAGGCCTTGGATCCATGATATGAAAGCTGTTCCGTCAACCTACCATCAATGCATCAAGATCCCTACTCCTTGGGGAGTTGTCAAGGTGGAAAGTGATCAACAGGAAGCAAAGGAGTGCTATTCTTCTTCGATGAAATCATGAACAAAGCCTAGTGCAGCATAGCAATTAAAGATTCAAGGCCAGGATATCATGGAGGCTTCAGAGCAGGATGTAAAGAAAGTTATCCTGGATCAGAATAATCTGGATATCTCAGTGCTCGTGGGAACCAATATCCCTCAGGATATTGAAGATCAATTGACTAACTTTTTGAAATGCAGGATGTCGACGTTCGCGTGGAAGCACGAGGATATGACAGGCATTTCCAAGGATATTATAACTCATAAGCTCAGTGTCGACAAGTCATTCAAGCCTGTCTAACAAAAGAGAAGGAAATTTGCTCCAGAGCGAAATCTGATCATCCAAGAGGAAGTTGAAAGATTACTAAGGAGCAAGATGATTAGGGAAGTGAAGTTTCCTAAATGGCTGGTGTTATGGGTGAAATTCTGAGTTCATATCTTGGATAATATCTTAGATTATATCTTGCTTGTATGATATATCTTCATGCATGGGATGTTGGTTCAAGATATTGGTAACATCCTGAATGATATCCTGAGGACTACTAATGGATTACGTGCAGGTTTACGAGTCCAAGCTTGTAACGTTCAAGAGGACCCTTTCCCCGGAAGACTCGGTCTAAGTCGTTCGAATAAAGACGTTGAAGCCGCTTTACTCGGTCCATAACGTTAACTATGGAATATTCGGAGGCATCCCCCATTTATAAGAATTTTTGTTTGTATTTCTTAGCTATAAATAGTTGGATAAATCAGATCGAATAGGACACGACAACACTCACTGCTTTCTAACACTCTTCTCTCTCACAACTTTCACTCTCACAAAAAAGTATTATATCACTTAGCGATCTGATCAATATCATGCACTGTATCCTGACGTTTAAAGCAATAAGAAGAACAAGGCAGCTGTGATTATCAGCTCCCGAGGTTTTGTGCCGGCGATCTAGATTGATCAAGGGCTTTCCTCGTATATCTCGTGTCACCCCCTTTACTTTTTGCTCATAGTTTGATCGCAGATACAACTCAATATCCTGAGCCGTATCCTGGAAACTGTTTTTGCAAACAACTTAATTAGCATATTTTCAACACACTTTCTTAGCACACTACCTTACTTAACTACTTTGATCACTTAATTGCTTCGGTAATTTTTGACCAAAAAAATTTGGCGCCCACCGTGGGGCAAGTGGTGCTATCATTACTAAAAACTTTTGCGAAATCGTTACTTGGTTTTCTATTCTCAAAACTTTTTGCCACACTATTTACAATGGCCTCAAGATCAAACATGAGCTCCTCCACCGTGTCTGCTACAACCTCTGCTACCATTGGTTCGACACTTCCACCACCTCCTCCAAGGATGCAAGCTTCTTCACAACCTCATGATATTATCCCTACTCGGAACATTCAGGGATCTGGTCCTGTTCTAGCTTCTAATGACGAAATTCTAACCTTGTTTGGTAGTGTACAGGAACAGATGAGGCAACAGCAAGAAACCAACCAAATGCTAATGAGGGAAATACAACTCTTGAAATCTAGCTCAAGCAGGCCCGCTGAGGATAATGTCACTCCTTTACTGCCCAGAGCCTTGAACTTCAGTTCAGCCGTATATACTGAGGATAACAGGGGAAATATTGTGCCTAGCTATCCTCAGAATCATACTTCTGAAATACCCTCCTCGGCCAGGATGTCAACTGTGAGGAGCTCAGGATATGCTTCAGGATATGGCCAGAATCCTCAGACTGGTAACGTGTCAAACAATAATATTTATGCTACTAACAATAATGGATCTTTGCAGGATGCAAGTATGACGATAACATTTACTATGGAGCTTCAGAAATTGAAGGACGTGATATCCAGTGTACCTGGAGTGGTCCAGCCAATTCCGGAGGTGTCCCAAGACAGCCACAGGATATCTCGCTTTGCATATCCTATCTGTGATGCTGAAATCCCAAAAAGATTTCAAACCCCCAACATGAAGCTCTATGATGGAACTACGGATCCTGAAGAGCATATTGCCCAGTATAGGGAAAGAATGGAGATTAACCCTATCCCTCCGGAGCTCAAGGAAGCATGCCTATGTAAGGGTTTTGGTTCTACCTTAACAGGATCGGCCTTGAAATGGCTCTTAAATGTTCCACCTCATTCGATTACATCATTTGCTAACCTAGTGAATTTATTTAATAGTCGACTTTCTTGTAGTCGAAGTTTTGAAAAGCTAACAAGTGATCTCTACAGGATAACTCAAGGACCTCAGGAATCCTTAAGAGATTATGTGAACAAGTTTAGCCGAGAATCCTTAGATATCCCACATCTTGATGTTGCAACAGTTGTGCAGGCTTTCAAGATGGGGCTGAAAAAAGACTCTCAATTTTACCAAGATCTTGTAATGAACCCATGCAGGAACTTGGATGAAGCTCGAAACAGGGCCCTAAGATATATTCGACTGGAGGATGACAAAAAGATGCAAGAGAGGATGAACTCGTCCACCACTTATGAGTCAAATAATAGGAAGTCAGAATCTTCATTTAAACCATATCGCTCTATGCCGTATGGCAGAAATGACAACAAGAAAGTGAATGCTATTGAAGACGAGGATCCTGAAGAATATCCTGAATTATCTGAATATTGCTTTTCTGTTAACATACCTGAATTAATGTATGCTATGCAGGGTTTAGGAGACAAAGCTAGGTGGCCTCGAAAGAATCAACAAAAAGCTGATTGGAAGGATAAGTCCAAATGGTGTGCCTTCCATGAAGATTTTGGACATGTAACTGAGGATTGCATTGCTCTAAGAAAAGAAATAAGTTATCTTCTAAGCAAGGGATATCTGAAGGATCTCCTAGGAAGAAAGAAGAATAAGGGTCAGGATATTGAGAAGGATCCTGAACGAGCAGCATCACCTCCTGCGGATGCCAAGATAATCAACTTTATTTCAGGAGGATCCGACATTTGTGGGACTTAGTATTCTGCGGCCAAGAGATATGCAAAGGAAGCTAAGGCCGAAAGAGGAGATAAGCCAGCCAGGATGACTACCCTCACAACTGATAAAGTGATCACTTTCGACAGTGATGACAGGGATACTGTCCAGGATCCTCACCATGATGCTCTCGTAATAACATTATATGTGGCTAACCATTTTGTATGCAGGATATTGGTGGATAATGGCAGCTCCGTCAATATAATCCAACTAGAAACTTTGAAAAGAATGAATGTATCTCCAATGGATATCACTTCAAAATCCACCGTGCTTGTTGGGTTCAGTGGAGAGGCTAGTGAAGGTCCCTATTCCGTATGGATCTTAACAAAACTGATAAACTACCAAGAGTGCGGAATCCCCTTGATAAACCTGGCAAACAGAAACAAGAACACAAGATGGTTTACCAACTGATCTTTTATGATTATCCAACGAAAACATTTACAATCACTAAAGATCTCCACGAACTCACAGCCAATGTTCTGTGTATTCGAACTCTCTCTCAATTGCCTAAAAGTCTAACCCTAAAACTCTAGGTAAAGGTTGTTTATATAGCACAACCTACACAATTCGAATTGGGCTTAGCCCATATGAATTCTGTTTACAATTCGGGCTAAACTAGATGGACTTTAACTTGAACTTGAACTTGAACTTGGACGATTTGGGCTTTAACAAACTCGAAAAACTCGAATTCCATTCTGTCTTCATAAGTCTTCGTGGCCCAAGCTCGTTTAATATCCAAAGACCAATCCAACGCTGTTGTCACATAAAATGCACCAACAAACTCCCCCTTGACAATAGCTTGCAAAGGAAACTTTAGTCTTCAGAATATCACAGTCTTTGGTCTTTGGATAGTGTCAGCTTCAACATGAATTCTGTCAGCAGCAGACTCCCCCTAAGCTGATGTATCCAATCACCAAATCTTCCAAGTTTTGATTCAGCATTCCAAGTAAGTCTTCACATCATCCATTCTGCATTGTAGAAGGAGGATTCTACCAAGCAGCAACAAACTCCTCATCTCTTCAAAATAACTTCTCATCAACACACTGCTTCAATCTGTATACTATAAAACAAACATCTCGAGAAACCATAAGAATTTTTCAACATTAAGTTAAACAAATTATTATTATTCAAGAGATAGTTAAACGGTATCACAAATTAAACACTTTTCTATTCAACACCAACACGCATAAATTTTAAACAAACACCCTATAACCTGCATGATTTAGAATTTTGAACCCACTTTCTAACACCGTCTCCCCCTATCAGTAACAATTCCTCCAAGAATAACAGTTTTCCGTACACTAAGAATTTTAAACAGAAAAAGACACTATTTTTGTATTTTTATATTTTCTGAAAGCAAGTAAATAACAAAAGCAATAAACACGCTATTTTTGTGAGAATCACTGGTAAGAAGATCATATCAGCACAATCAAACTGTTTTACACCATTAATTAATTCTTTATTTAATTTATCGTGAAAAGCAGTCCAAGACGATTACCAGTATGTTTGTCCTCTTAAACAAAATGCATGAACATTTCAAGTACCACTACCGTATGATACGTTAAGGTAATTTTAATACTGATATACTAGCGTGTCCCACTTCAGGATATACCCCCGCGATCAAGGTATGCACAAAGATTCATCGTAGTAGGTGAGTATACTGAATTCATCCGTTTTATTTTTCAACGTTTAGATAATTGGTGAACAGGTCAGTACTTCCATACAGCAGAGAGACCAAAATATCTAACAAGGGCTATGACAAATACCATTTTTTGGTACGATTTATGCATTTTGCACATTTGAATAACTCTCTTTGAGAGCTTCTTCATTTAAGGGTTTTGGCTTTTTTAGCTCTTTTAAGATATCCTGGGTGTGTCTTGGTCAGCATATATCTGGATGCAGCAGAAGGACACCCCTGATATCCCCAGATGAAATAACAGTATAAAGACCCAAAACTTCAGATTTTGGCAATCTATCAACGCAAGATTTAAGGTCATTAAACCATACACCACTGATGTGTTCCCCACCCATACTCAGTCTATTTAGGTTTATATCACATTGGTAAGTTGATTATTTCATGCTTTTTGCCTACTGGTACTTCATATGATGAAGCTACTATCACACTTAAGCAATTTAATTTATTTTCAGTGTGACAGTCTAACTTGCCGATGTACTATCATTTCTTCTTTTTCAAACAGTGATAACTCATTTTTGATTTTCTATTTTTTTTTTATGTTTTTGATTTTCAATGTTTTTGTATTTTTGATTTTTAAGAAAAGCAGTAAACTATTTACAAAATTCTTATGAAAAACCAGTTATTCAGGATTCCTCATCCCGTTGAGTTCGACTAAGTGTTCAAAGCGAGCTCGATCAAAAGCTTTTGTGTAAAGATCAGCAAGGTTATCTAGTGTGTCGACTCGGTGTAATTCAATGAGTCTCTTTTCAGCACAATCCCCTATAAAGTGATGACGTATGTCAATATGTTTAGTTCTACTGTGCTTTACGGGATTGTTTGTGATTGATATAGTGGCATTATTATCTATCATAATAGGAGTACGAGTGAAATCCAAATCGTAATCGCGCATCTGCTGTTGAATCCAGAGAACCTGAGAGCAACAGCTATCCGCAGCAATATATTCAGCTTCACACGTAGATGTAGACACACATGATTGCTTCTTGCATTGCCAAGACACGATCCTGCCTCCTAAGAACTGACAACCACCTGTTGTTGACTTTTTGTTTGATTTGCATCCTCCAAAGTCTGAATCAGTGTAAGCAACGAACCTCAAATCACTATCAGCTAGATACCACAACCCAACTTTAGGTTTCCCCTTCAAGTAACGAAGAATACGCTTCACTGCTATCATGTGTGACTCTTTCGGATTCGCCTGATATCTGGCACACAAGCATACAGCAAACATGATGTCAGGTCTTGAAGCAGTCAAGTACATTAGAGAACCGATCATCGCCCTGTATTGAGTAGGATCAACATCTTCAGTGCTTTCATGATATGGGCCGAGATTGTGATTTTCGCAAATGGGTGTGTTGAAAGTAGAGCAATCATTCATTTTGAACCGATCCAAAATGTCATACACATACTTCGTTTGATGAATAAACATCCCATCCTCCTTCTGATCAACCTGTAATCCCAGAAAGTAAGACAGCTCACCCATAGCGCTCATTTCAAACGTGCTCTTCATCACCTGTTCAAACCCTTTACACATGTTTTCGTCCGATGACCCAAAGATGATGTCATCCACGTACACTTGTACCAGCAGAAAATCCTCCTTCTTTCTCTTTATGAACAGTGTACTGTCAATCTGACCTCTTTCAAAACCATTTTTGAGCAGATGTGTAGACAGTGTCTCGTACCACGCCCTGGGAGCCTGATGTAACCCATATAAAGCCTTATCAAGTTTGTAAACTCGATCTGGATAGTCTGGATCAACGAACCCATCTGGTTGTGAGACATACACCACTTCTTGGACTTTCCCGTAAAGAAATGCACTCTTCACATCTATTTGGAAAACTTTGAAGCCCTTGAATGAAGCAAAAGCTAGAAACAAACGAATTGCCTCCAACCTTGCCACTGGTGCAAACACCTCATTGTAATCTATTCCTTCTTGCTGATTGAACCCTTTGACCACTAACAGAGCCTTGTTGCGCGTGACAATACCTCTTTCATCCTTCTTGCACCTAAATACCCGTTTAGTGCCAATCTCTCTTTCACCTTTAGGAAGGTCAACTAACTCCCAAACCTTCAACTTCGCGAACTGCGCCAATTCCTCTTGCATTACTTCAACCCATGAATTGTCTTTAAGAGCCATATGAATATTCTTCGGCTCCTCTTGGGAAATAAAGCAACTATACAAGCACTCATTCACAATCCCAGTCTTCTCAATCGAAACAAATAACCCAGAATTTGCTGCTATGCTTCTTCTCGTCTGAACACCTGCAGTCGGATCTCCAAGTATCATGTCAACCGGATGATCTCTATTTTCTCGTGTAGTAGCAACAGCATCAACTTCTAGATTATCACCCAGGTTTGATCCAATCTCCCCTTGAATATTCTGATTTGCAAACAAATTAATGAAATCCTCCCCCTGATTGGGTTCAGGTTCACTATCGCTTGAATCAGGATCAACAGCACCTTGGGAAGTCTCCGCAGCATCTGACATATCAACATTCGATCTAGGCATGAACTCGCCTTCATCGTCTTCACATACCACTATTTGAATCAGCTGAGAATCATCTGCATCAGAAACCTCAGGAATATTAAATGATTTAAAAACACTTTCATAATCATATAATATAGCAGGACCACTCGTTGATTGTTGAGGTTTGTAGGAAGTAATTTCCACATTAAAAACAACATCAATTTTACCAGTAGCATGAGAATGTAGGAAATTTGGATGAGAGCGTCGTTTGTTACTTCTTCTAGCTTCTTTGTGTCATAATCTGCTTCCCCCTTAATCATGAGAGTGTAGATATCCCATTTAGTAGGTAGAGTATCAAGCAGCTTGTCATTTTTCTCTATGTCAGTATAGCAATCTACATCATAATTATCCAATTCTGACATCAGATGATAGTATCGAGTGATGATGTCCTCAAGTGACTCATTTTTCATATACTTGAACACAGCAAACTGCTTCTTCAGTAGATCAACTTTGTTCTTCTTGACATCAGGATTTCCTTCATATCTCTTCTCTAGTGCATCCCACATTTCCTTTGAAGTAGTGTACTTCTTAAAGGTATGTTTGATGTTGTCAGGTAGGGACATCTTGATAGCAGCCAAGGCTCTCTTTTCAGCCTCATACATCTTCTTATCATTCTCTTGCATGTTCACATAGGCTGTGACACGAGGTCTGCCTTCAAAGTCATGTGTAGGGTTTGTGTACCCATCAACAATACAGATCCACATGCGAGTGTCCTGATATTCAATGAAGGATTGAAATCTATCCTTCCATGTCAAGTAGTTCTCCACCTTCATCATCTTAGGTGGTTTGTTGGTTGTGCCAACCTCATGTTCCATCCTTAAGAGTTCGTTCAATTTAGTCGTGTTCGACATTTTAACTTAAGCAGACTGGTGAAACCGTACAATTTTAGTCTGAAACCTATTTTTACTAAGTTATACCGTTAGATTCTTCTCGAGATTACGATTCCAATGATATATAATGTCTAAAACCGTTTTTTTTTTGTCCTAAAAATCCAAGGAGTCCAACGATGCAAACGGTTTGTCCAGATGAGTTACGGATAATTTTCTAAACACGAAACAGCGAAATTTTTCCTACGATTGCCTAGAAAAATTCCACCACTTTAAAACTTGCAACTACTCAGTCTAGTCGAGACCACACAGTCCAGTCGAGACTACTGTTTCGAGTCGAGACTACTGTTTCGAGTCGAGACCTCCCTTTCGAGTCAAATATGCACAACTCGAGACCACTGTTTTGAGTCGAGACCTCCGTTTCGAGTCGAGACTAATGTTCCGAGTCGAGACCTCTGCTTCGAGTCAAATATGCACAACTCGAGACCACTGTTTCGAGTCGAGACCTCTGTTTCGAGTGAACAGTACCCAGTCGAGACCACTAATTCCAGTCGAGACCAGCAATCTTCCAATTATAAATCCCGAAAAATTAGCACTTTTTACACCACAGAATGTTCTGATTGATAACTTTCCAACTGAAACTCCAAAAAACAAGCAAACAAGTCAGATCAATAACCAAAACGAATCAAACACTCAAAATATTGACTGTTCTTCGATGTTCTTCACACAAAATCCGAAAATCTTCAAACGAATAAAATCCTTGAATCTGTAATATCAGTTTTGAACCGTACACAAGGGCAAGAGCTCTGATACCAATTGCAGGTCCCTATTCCGTATGGATCTTAACAAAACTGACAATCTACCAAGAGTGCGGAATCCCCTTGATAAACCTGGCAAACAGAAACAAGAACACAAGACGGTTTACCAACTGATCTTCTATGATTATCCAACGAAAACGTTTACAATCACTAAAGATCTCCACGAACTCACAGCCAATGTTCTGTGTCTTCGAACTCTCTCTCAATTGCCTAAAAGTCTAACCCTAAAACTCTAGGTAAAGGTTGTTTATATAGCACAACCTACACAATTCGAATTGGGCTTAGCCCATACGAATTCTGTTTACAATTCGGGTTAAACTAGATGGACTTTAACTTGAACTTGAACTTGGACGATTTGGGCTTTAACAAACTCGAAAAACTCGAATTCCATTGTGTCTTCATAAGTCTTCACGGCCCAAGCTCGTTTAATATCCAAAGACCAATCCAACGCTGTTGTCACATAAAATGCACCAACAGCTAGGAACACAGTGGGAGAGATAAAGTTACCAGTATATGTTGAAGGGGTCAACTCAATACAATGTTTCTGTGTGATGGACTGCCTATCCTGCTATAACATCATACTGGGCAGGCCATGGATCCATGATATGAAGGCTGTGCCATCAACTTATCATCAATGCATCAAGATCCCTACCCCTTGGGTGGTTGTCAAGGTTGATAGTGATCAGCAGGAGGCGAAGGAATGTTACTCATCCTCAATGAAATCCTCAACTAAGCCTAATGCAGCATAGCAATTAAAGAAGCGAGCCCAGGATATCGTCGAGGCTTCAGAGCAGGATATGAAGAAAATTATCCTGGATCAGGATAATCCGGATATCTCGGTGCTCGCAGGAACCAATATCCCTCAGGATATTGAAGAACAGTTAACTAACTTTTTGAAGTGCAGGATGTCGACATTCGCGTGGAAGCACGAGGATACGACAGGCATTTCGAAAGATATTATAACACATAAGCTCGGTATTGACAGATCATTCAAACCTGTCCAAAAAAAAGAGGAGGAAGTTTGCTCCGGAGCGAAATATGATCATTCAGTAAGAAGTAGAAAGGCTGTTGAAATCTAAGATGATCAGAGAAGTCAAGTTTCCAAGATGGCTAGCAAATGTAGTCGTGGTACAGAAGAAAAATGGGAAATGGAGAGTCTGTGTAGATTACACAGACTTGAACAAGGCTTGTCCCAAAGACCCATTTCCTCTTCCTCATATTGATGCAATGGTGGATGCTACTGCCGGCCATGAGATGTTAACCTTCATGGATGCATCCTTAGGATTTCAGCAGATTCAAATGGAACCTTCGGACCAGGAGGATACTGCCTTCATGACACCAACAGGTATTTATTGTTATACTGCTATGCCTTTTGGTTTGAAAAATGCAGGTGCAACATACCAGAGACTGGTGAACATGATGTTTAAAGACAAGCTGGGGGACACTATGGAAGTATACATCGACGATATGGTGGTAAAATCTAAAAAGGCTGAGGATCACCTCCAGGATATTAAGGGAGCATCTGATATCCTGGATCAGTATAACATGAAACTAAATACTGCTAAGTGCCATTTCGGAGTTGGGGCAGGAAAGTTTCTAGGGTATATGGTGACCAAAAGAGGAATAGAGGCAAGCCCGGAGCAGATTAAAGCTATCTTGGATATCAAATCACCTTCAAATATGAAGGATGTTCAACGGTTAACAGGGTGAGTAGCAGCATTGAACAGATTTATCTCAAGATCCTCCGAGAAATGCAAGGAATTTTACGATATCCTGAAGAAGAACAAGAAGTTCGAATGGGGGGAGAAGCATGAAGCAGCCCTGCAGGATTTGAAGCAGTATCTTTCAACTGCACCTCTATTGATGAAGCCTGAGAATGGTGAACCACTGTCCCTATACCTCGCAGTATCAGGGAATGCTGTAAGTGTCGTCCTTATAAAGGTTCATGAAGGTCAGCAATATCCTGTCTATTATGTTAGTAAAAGTTTACTAGATGCTGAGACTAGATATTCTCATTTTGAAAAGTTAATATTGGCTCTAGTTATGGCATCAACAAAGCTTAGACATTACTTTGAGACACATAGAATTCATGTTAAAACCAATTATCCTGTTAAAAATGTGCTTAGGAAACCCGAGATGTCAGGCAGGATGGCTAAGTGGTCAGTGAAATTAAGTGCTTATGACTTAGTATATGAACCTAGAAATGCCATAAAATCACAGGCTCTAGATGACTTTGTGGCTGATTTCAGTAGTGATATTCAGGATGAAGTAGATCTAGAAGTCCAACATTTAGGAGAATCCTCAGGATCCTGGACATTGTACACTGATGGAGCATCTAATGTTAGAAGAGTAGGATTGGGAATACTACTAAAATCGCCACAGGGGGACATATTACCCCAGGCTATTAGGTGTGAATTTCCTGCTACTAATAATGAAGCAGAATATGAGGCTTTAATTGCAGGATTGGAGTTGGCTAAAAATATGAATATCAAGAATTTGCAAGTATATGTTGACTCCTTGTTAATCACTAATCATTTTAATGGATCCTATGCAGTTAAAGGTGAGAAGTTAATCGAGTACCTCGATATTCTCAAAAAATTAGCAGGATATTTCGATATTTTTACACTTGAACAGGTACCAAGAGAAGATAATGCTGAAGCGGATGCCTTGGCAAACTTAGGATCATCAGTTAGGATACTAGAGGGAACCCAAATACCGATACTTCATATCCTGTATACTGCTGTGGATCCCTTCAAAGCTCAGGATAAGGAGGTAACAAGCATCCAGGATCCTGGTCATGATCCTGATAAGGTTACTGAATCCTGGATGGCTCCAATCATAAGATATCTCAAGGAAGGACGCATCCCTAGAGACGAAAATCCTAAGGCATTTAGGATGAAGGTATCACGATTCACCATTATAAATAATGTTTTGTACAAGAAATCTCTTGCAGGACCATACCTGAGATGCTTGGAGGATCCTGAAACTAAGGAAGTGCTTCAGGATATACTTGAAGGGGATTGTGGTAACCACACTGGGGGCAGGTCATTATTCTCAAAAGTATTAAGAACAGGATACTATTGGCCGACAATGAAAAAAAATGCTACAGAATATGCTCGAAGATGTGATGCATGTCAAAGGCACAATAATATACTACATCAACCAGCTAAACCACTATATCTAATAGCTTCCCCTTGGCCATTCATGAAATGGGGGATGGACATAGTAGGGAAATTACCAAAAGCTCTAGGAGGAAAAGTCTTTATGCTGGCAATGACTGATTATTTCTCGAAGTGGGTTGAAGCTGAAGTATTTGTTCAAGTTAGAGACCAAGAAGTAGTATCCTTCATAAAGAGGAATATCCTGACCAGATTTGGAGTACCAGCTGAAATCATTTGTGACAATGGATCCCAGTTTATAAGCAAGAGGACTACTGACTTTTGCAAGAGTTGGGGAATCAAAATGATCACATCTACTCCGGTACATCCTCAAGCAAATGGACAAGCTGAATCCTCGAACAAGATAATTGTCAACAACTTGAAGAAGAGATTAGGAGCTAAGAAAGGAAGATGGGCAGAAGAACTACCTTTTGTTTTGTGGGCTGATAGAACAACGGTAAAAAATGCAACTGGCCAAACCCCATTTTCCTTTGTATTAGGAGCAGAAGAAGTGATCCCAACGGAAATGGTGATACCTATGGCAAGATCTATCCTCCGGGATCCTGAGTAGAATCCTGAAGCTTTGTGCCAAGATTTGGACACTGTGGATGAAACAAGAGATGCAGCAAAGTTAAGGATGGCAGCATATCAACAGAGGATATCCAGAGCATACAACAAGAATATAAGGACTAGGAGGTTTCAAGTTGGGGATTGGGTGTTAAGAAAAGCTTTTCAGAATACTACTAATCCTGCCGATGGAAAATTAGCTCCAAAATGGGAAGGACCCTACGAGATTGAATCAGAAGCAGGAAAAGGAGCATATCGACTCAAGAATATGGAAGGGGATATGCTACCAAGATCCTGGAATGTTATACATCTGAAGCTCTATTTCAAGTGAGTTTAGAATTTAATTTCTAACTCAGGATGGTATGAATTCTTTCTCTTTTCAATGTATTTGAGTTTATTTATTCTTTCGAACCCAATACTGACTTAAGCATCGGAGGGGTGTTAGCCAAGCAAACACCCACCTTAGTTTAAGATTGTTTTGCAGAATATGCCTCAGGATATAGCTCCAGGATATACGCTCAGGATATCTCAAAGGATTAAAGGATTGGCCCCCTCTCTCACGTATAAGGGATTATAATCCCTTCAAAGGTTTAAAGGTATTCGCCTTTCTTACGAATTGGGTTTAAACACCCCGCCTGGAGCGCAAGTTATCTAGGGATAGTTCAAGGTAGCGGGACCAGTTCATGTAAAAGTGGCTGACAATTTCGTTACTATTGGCTATATCCTGGATCCTAAAGGTATATGAGGATTGATCACCCTCTCTCACGAAAGGGCATTTTCATACTCTCTAAGGTTTAAAGGTTTTAACCTTTCTAAATCTTGGAGTTTGTACACTCTCACCTGTAGCGCATGAAAATCAGGGTTTATCCCCAGGATATTAAGGGTTTATCCCCAGGATATTAAGGGTTTATCCCAGGATATTAAGGGTTTGCCCCAGGATATTCAGGATTTATCTACAAAAAAGCTAAAGCATGACTATGTTGAACACATGGGACATAGATTATACAATTTAAAGGATGGATTCAAACTTATAAGTGTGCACTGGGGATATTCCTATAATTGAAGATTGGAATTGACTCTCTGGGAGTATTTGGTATGGTCTCTCCTTTTTATTTGGATAACTTGAGTTTTATTAATTATGAGGCATTATCCTGAATAGGATATCTCTCAGGATATTCTTACAATGTGTTCCCAAAATTGTCCAAACTAAACTATTTTTGTTTTGGTCAAAAATCAAGCTAAGATAATGCAACCAAACTTTCTGTTGTGAGGTGTGATGCTTGAATCAATGAACAATGTTAAGGATCACTCAGAAATGTAATGAATAAGTGACACAAAGATTTATACGAGGAGAAAGCCCTTGATCAAGAGTTAATCTCCGGCATAAAAAACCTCGGGTGATGGAAACTACCGATCACCAACTCAGATTAAACAGAAAATGTATTACAACTTTGGATGATAGCGAGCTAGTTACAAGGATCACTAGAGTGTAATGAGCAAAAAAGTGTGTAATCGCCAAGTAAACTGTTGAGAGCTGATGAGAGCAGTTACGAGTGTGTGTGTTTAGCCAAAAATAGCCAAGTGTTCTAATCTAGCTCGCTATCCCCTTTTAAATTTGGAAAAAATCTAAGCTAACTAACTATCCGCATTTCGTGCAAGTCTTCCACGATCTCCATAACGTTCATATTAGTCAAGCACGTGCGGAATAAATATGGAATATGCTCCAGGAATATCGCCAAGACCAAGTCCAAGCTCGTACTCCTGCAAAACAACATCATATTCAAAGCAGACAATCGTTAGTGTAAGGATCACTATGATGATCCATGATCCTGATCCTACAATACTTTCTGAGGATCACTAATTCAAACAGAATTGAGGATCCCTAAGCCCTACAGTAATTGAGGATCACTGATCATTGGAAAATCCTCCCCTAACAATTGCCCCCAAAATATAAGGAGTAAATTGTAAATAAACTAGTTATATTTTCTCGTTCTTATCCGTAACAAACCAACGGATATATAGCCGTTACTTTCTGACTAGCCGTTGCCATCCTGACGTCACTGAAGTGACTATCCTGCAAGATCATGACTATAAATTGAAATTAGAGATAAAGGTTAGGAAGCATTTAAATTCGTGCGTTTCATCCTTTAAATCCTCATTCGAAGACTTGATCAGGTATTTATCTTTCCTTTCTCTCTTCATCTTCTCATTCTGTTTCTTATTCTTCACCATCATTATGCCCAAGATGATGTTAAGATCCTCACCGGCTAAGGATCACAAAAAGGACAGTCCCTTGAAGAGCCAAAAGATCATCGAAGACTCTGCAAAGGAACGATGTTGCTTTACTGATCAACAGATAGATAGGATTCGCCATTGTTTTCCGGCGAACACCGTTTTCAAAACTTTTGATCCCACCGTCCTGAGTGACTATGTTTCTGAAACCTGGGTAGCTTTTCCGGTTACCCCATTTACAATAGGATACTCGTATCCTTTTCCTGATTTCACCCAATCCTTCTTCTCTCTCACCGGCATCTCCTACATCCAAGCAATGCCAATGATCTGGAGGGTCTTGTATACCCTTGAAAGAATCATTGAGCGTGAAGGTCTTGATCTGGGAATGTCAGAGTTTGCAGAGATGTACGATCTCGTGAGCCATGGATCTCACCGATATCTACTCAAACATAAACCTGGTGAAGAACACCCCATCTTCAAAGCCACTAAGAATGACACCAACTGGAAACGGCGATTCTTCTTTGTCAGAAGGGATTCTATCCCTGATGGAAAGGATCAGCCTAGAAAATGGACCACCCATGGTAGGATAGAGGATCCTGAGAAGGATCACAGGATAACCTTGTTTCTGTTGAGAATCACTAACATCCTTTTGTTTCTATTTTGCAGCTATTACTGTTGCACACCTGATTATAACACCTGCAACGAAGGAAAGGCTTGCTGCTTTCCGGAGGCTTGATCCTGCAATAAGATCATTTCAAGCAAATACCCAGGATTCTCAAGAGGTATCCTCAGGTTCTGTTACAATTTCAAGTAAGTATCTCATTTTGTGCATAACTAAATGTTTAAATAAAAATGAAATAAGGATACTTATCTGTTTTGGATGTGTAGGTGCTGGAAAATCTTCGAAGTCTGCTACCCGTTTCAGTGTCACCGATCTCACCACTGTTGGTCCCAGGTCTGGGAAGAAAAAGGCTGCTGCTGGCCCAAGTACTGCCATCCCCAAGCCTACTGCTTCCAAGGGAAAGAAGAGGAAAGCCTCTAAGGCTGACAATCTAGAAGGCCTGCCTCTAATCCGCCACCAGTTCCTTGAGTACTTTGCTGATGTAAGGATCACTGACTTAGCTTAGTTATCCTGCCCACTTGAGGATCATGTGATCCTAAACTTCACATTGTCTTTTTGCAGAAATTTGCTGAAATCGAGGACTACGTAGGCAATGTTGAAGAGGTTGAGCAAAAGTGTTTGGACCTCCAAAAGATCATGCTGGCCAAGGATCAGAAGATTGCCTCCCTTGAAAACGATGTCAATCTGGTGAAGAGGGAACTTATCCTAGCTCATATCACTGCTGATCAGGAGAAGAATGAGATCACAAATGATGCTAAAGTCTCCGCTGCCATTGCTATGTACAAAACCCAGTTACGGATGGCCCAAGAAGCTCTGGATCCTGATTTTGACAAGAGCAACTGGGACATAGAGGGCTGGAAGGCTAGATTGGCTGAGCTGGATGATGAAGAAGAGGCTGGTGAGGTCTTAGCAATTGAGGCGAGTGGAAGTGGAAAGGATCATGCTGATGCTGATGATGCTGGAGGGGATGCAGCCAAGGTGTAGGCTGCAGGAATGGGCGATGATGGATATTTCTAGACGTGGCCGGAGCCCATTTTTTAGGACTTGGTAGTTTTATTTTGGTTATGGTGTTTTGAAACAATCTTGGGTTGTATTTGAACAATAGTTTCTAGGGTTATGGATCATGGATCCTCAGACAATAGGTAGGATAATGGGTGGTGGATGGATCCTCTGTTTGGGGGATGAAGCCACTTGTTATCCTGCCATCTTTATTTCCTGCACTTCAAAGACCTATGAACAATGGACACCCTTTACTTACCCCAGCGGACGGGCCACGTATTGCTGGTAGATGCTTGGGGTAAGTAATTTTGACACCCTTTAAGGGTTTAACGTTTTGTGAATAAATAAAACCTTAACTTGTGAGTACTTTATTTTTCAATTGTTGTGATATATATTTTGTCTGAATTTATTAAGTAAAGAAGAAAAATTTAACAAATATTCTCAAAAAGTTTAGGATATGATCAAGGATCACATATCCTATAGGCAACAATTTCTGAAAACTAGTGTAGTTTTAGGATCACAAGTTCAGTTGTCAAAGGATAAGGGTAACTTAGATAAATAATGAATAAAATCAAAATGATCAAGGATCATACCTGAGAATCCAAGTTAGGATCCTAACCTTTAACACTTATAATCAGGATAACTAAAAGACAAACCTTAGTAGAAGGTAAGGATCAAGGATCCTTAGTCGTTTAGCTTCAAAAGCCTGAAATAGAATACAACTTGGGATTAAGCCAATATAAGATAAAAGTTAGTAACTGGGGACAAGCCCAACAATTCTGGGGACAAGCCCAATATACTGGGGACAAGCCCAAAGGATAACTGGGGACAAGCCCAAAGGATAACTGGGGACAAGCCCAAAGGATAACTAGGCACAAGCCCAAAGGATAACTGGGGACAAGCCCAAAGGATCGTGTGTAGACTGGAGTATGGCCCTCACTGGCGACTATCCAAACTTAGTGACATGAAAATGCCAAAACCTTAGCTAACGTGAAAACGTTAGAAACCTTAGGAACGGGTGTATGGTACGTCTACCATTATACGTAGGATCCTGAATATAGCCAGTACAATGAAATTGTCAGCCCCTAAAGCGAGTACTGGTCCCATTGCCATGAACTATACCAGGATCATCGTGCGCTACTGGCGAAACTGGGGACAGGCCCAAACTGGGGTCAAGCCCAAATAACTGGGGTCAAGCCCAAATAACTAGGTGGTCAAGCCCAAATAACTAGATACTTCTGTGGATACTCAAACCTTTCTTAAGGATGCCTGAACCTTCAAAACTCAGAATCAAGTGAAAGGAGGATAAAGGATGCAGGATCCTTATCCTTAAATAAGATAATTAAAGAATGGAATAGTTTGAGATTAGAATATTACCAGGATGAGGATCATCTGTCCTATAAGGATCCTTCAAGGATACTTGTCAGGTAAGGATCATGGATCCTTATTACATGAAGTATTTCTTCAAGTGGACAGCATTCCAAGCTCTTGGTAGCAAATCACCTTCCATTGTTAGCAATCGATATGCCCTCTTTCCTGCCTCAGCTTCGATCAAGTAAGGGCCTTCCCACTTTGGTGCCAACTTTCCATCAGCAGGATTGGTGGTATTCTGAAATGCTTTCCTTAACACCATATCTCCAACTTGGAATTTCCTGATCCTGACATTTTTGTTGTAAGCTCCAGCCATCCTTTGTTGATAACTGGCCATCCTTATCCTTGCCAAATCCCTGAGTTCTTCTATAGTATCCAAATCTTGAACCAAGTTTTCAGCATTTTCCTCAGGATCACGAATGCTTGATCTTACAGTAGGGACCACCATCTCTGTAGGGATCACTGATTCTGCCCCAAATACCAAAGAAAATGGAGTTTGGCCAGTGGCATTCTTGGGAGTTGTCCTATCAGCCCAAAGTACATAAGGTAGTTCTTCTGCCCATTTTCCTTTCTTAGATCCAAGCTTCTTCTTCAAATTATTGATGATGATCTTGTTGGATGATTCTGCCTGCCCATTAGCTTGTGGGTGGACTGGTGTTGATGTTATCATCTTAATCCCCCAGCGTCTAGACTTGGGTTTTTTTTTTGGATGGGAATCCAAGTCACAGCTGGGTTTGTTTTCTATTTGGGTCCACTTGTGCAATTGGAATGGACCAATCAAAAAGCCCACTTATGTTGGATCAAATTAATTGGATAAATTAATTTTGGCTAAATTAATTTTGGGCCAATATTCAAAAGTAGTTACATGCACATGGGGTCGGGCGTTCACAAAGTTGATTTGAACCGCGCTTCTAAGATGTCGACGTCAAATTTGTACGGATTTTGGGAGCACGCGGGATGATGCGGCATGATGAAAACAAGAAATGATGAAAACTTGATTTTTGAAAAATGTGGGGTAGTCACGGTTACCGATGCAAATGTCAAAAATGGTGACGCGACTATTATGGGCCAAAAACCAATAACGGTATGTTCACTTCCGCACGTCAATATTTATGATTGTCATCGGTTATTCGTAAATGTTCGAAAGCATTTTGTTTATTGTCATATTCTCGCATTTGAAAACGAACGTATGAACCTAGAATGTCAATACCGGTCCTAACGAGTTCACAAAGTCTTTGGAGGGATACAAGTCGGATCCTACGGGGTACTAGGCGAAATTTCTTTATCAACTAGAATATGCAACGAAGAAATCTTTTTGTTTATTGTCATATTCTCGCATTTGGTAACGAATGAATGAACCTAGAATGTCAATACCGGTCCTAACGAGTTCACAAAGTCTTTGGAGGGATACAAGTCGGATCCTACGGGGTACTAGGGGACGTTCTTATTCAACTAGAATATGCAAAGAAGAAAGTCGTTTTCGTGATTTTTCGGAACCGAGAACATTCAATGAAGATTGACGACAGTTCCGCTTAGTGGAGGGAATTGGTGAACATTTGACGACAGTTTCTTTGAAGTGGAGAGAATCTGTTAAGGTTTAGAGATTTTACCAAAGAAATGGGGGGATAAAAAAAAAAAAAAATTCAAATGTTGAATTTCTTCGGTAAATTTCTAAACGCAATCACAGGTGGTAGAGTTTGTGATTTTCTGGTGATACAAACGGTTCGGCGTGGAATGTTTTGCACATACACATATTTGAGGATTTTAATTAATTCTCCAGCCAGTGTGAAGGGTTTTGCACGGAAACATACAGGTTTCTAAAGTCTACAGTAGTTACAAAAGCGCTGTTCACTGAAGACCTGGGGAATCTTTATGAAAGCTGATAGTTCAAGACTGAAGACCTGCAGGATTCGGTTTTGGGTTTGATGTTTCTTTGGGATTTTACAGGGATCTGGGGGTAACTCAATTCGTTGAGTTTGCAAACGATGTACTTGGTCTAGCTGACTTCCTGAGTACTGATGCTGAAGATCCGTAGTGCATTACGTGGTCAACTTCACAAAGGCGAGACAATGAGATCTGGATGTAGTTCAACTAAGCATGCTGGTTGAGCTTGCAAGGGATACACTTGGTCTAGCTGACTTTCCTGAGTGTTGATGCTGAAGATTAAAGTGCATTACTTGGTCGATTCCACAAAGACGGTTTACAGAAGACAGTTCACCAGAAATCTCTATCAATGTAGTATGCTTGTATGAAATAGAGTTCTTATGACAAGATCAAGACTTGATGCAGTTCTTAAAGATTGGAACCCTTATCAAATGCCGGTTGGAGTATTGGAAGATCAGCGGAAGATCGGTCAATTGAGGAAATTGCACAACACCCAACACGGATACGCGTACTTTAAGGGGGAAATATTTCGTCAAGATACTACTTACCTGGATCATCGGTCAAGGGGGAATTTGTTAACACAGAGAAGATGAATACTTGACTGAAGATCGATTGCAGTTGCATTTTCAGCATTCGACAGCAACGGACAAGGGGGAATTTGTTGATGCAGATTTTGTGTCCGATGCTTGTCGAATAGATTAGATTTATTTTACGCTGAATTTGTAATAGTTAGTGAAACGGTCTATCGAACGTGTATAGACCCGCTCGTTTGAAGTGGTCAAACGAGAGGGTTATTCGGTTGACCGTGTGTGTTTGCAAGACAAGGGGTGTGACTATAAATAGAAAACCCTTGCCATTTCAAACACTTGGAGATTTTAGGAGGTTTGAGACCTCACCGGGAGAGATCACCACTTGGTCTCTCCCCGGATGTGTACTCCTTTGGTATGGTTCGGTTAGCTTGTTAATCGGGCCGATTTGTAATGTTTTACTACCGGATTAATACAAAGTTGTTTGTTTATCATCTCTAATCTCTCCCGTCTTGAACCGATCTCACACGAATCACGGTTTCGGTCACGAAACTCGGTCCTACAGGAAATTAGTTTTAACAATAATGGCATGAGTTTCAAAATAATGTCTTAATTTAGTAGATGCCATAATTAATGCAAGGATAAGTTTTTCTAAGTGTGAATACCTGGATTCAGCATCAAGCAAACTCTTACTTACATAATAGACAGGATGTTGTGTACCTTCGTGATCCTTAACAAGGACCGCACTTACTGCTTTAGAGGATACCGCCAAATACAAGGATAATATATCCCCTTTTTCTGGTTTCATCAAGGCGGGGGCTGAGGATAGGTAATCCTTAAGAGCTTTAAGGGCACTTTCATGCTTCTCAGTCCATTCAAATTTTTTGTTCTTCCTCAGGATGTCATAGAATTCCTTGCACTTTTCTGAGGATTTGGATATGAACCTGTTCAAGGCTGCGATCCTGCCTGTCAATCTTTGCACATCCTTGGCATTGGTAGGAGATTTGATATTCACAATAGCCTTAATCTGCTCTGGACTTGCTTCAATGCCCCTCTTTGTCACCATATAGCCTAAGAATTTACCTGCTTTAACACCAAAATGACACTTGGAAGGATTTAGTTTCATATTAAATTTATCAAGGATATTGAATGCTTCCTCCAAGTCTTTAAGGTGATCCTCAGCTTTCTTGGACTTAACCACCATGTCATCTATATAGACTTCCATAGTGTGTCCAATTTGTTCCTTGAACATCATATTGACTAGTCTTTGATAAGTAGCATCTGCATTCCTTAGTCCAAATGGCATAGCAATATAACAATATATACCAGTTGGGGTCATAAAGGCTGTATCCTCTTGATCAGATGGTTCCATCTGAATTTGTTGAAATCCAGATGAAGCATCCATAAAAGTCAACAACTCATGACCCACGGTAGCATCCACCATGGAGTCAATGTGGGGTAATGGGAAAGGATCCTTGGGACATGCCTTGTTTAAATCAGTAAAATCGACACATACCCTCTACTTTCCATTTTTATTTTGAACAACAACCACATTGGCTAACCACCTTGGATACTTAACCTCTCTTATCATACCTGCCCGAAGTAGTTTATCTACCTCCTCCTGTATAATAGCATTCCTTTCAGGTGCAAACTTCCTTCTTTTTTGATGAATAGGCTTGAATGACATGTCAATGCCAAGCTTATGAGTAATTATATCCTTAGATATACCTATCATATCCTCATGCTTCCAGGCAAAGGTAGATTTCCTTCTTTTAAGGAAGGATACTAAATCCTGTTCAATGTGGCTAAGGATCCCTGATCCTATGAAGATCTTAGATTCAGGATCCATGAGGATTTCTTTTACATCATGCTCTCTTGCCTCCAAGACATCTCTTGAAGGATACTTTAATTGCTATTGCTCCCTTGGTCTTGAGGCTAGCTTCATCGATGAGGTATAGCAATTCTTAGCTTCTTGTTGATCACTCTCAATTTTCACCACTCCCCATGGACTAGGAAGCTTTACGCATTGATGATATGTGGATGGGACTGCCTTCATGTCATGTATCCATGGCCTGCCAAGGATAACATTACAACAAGATAAGCAGTCTATAACACAAAACTTTTGATAAGAATGGAGTCCTTCAATATAGATGGGGAGTTTGATGTCCCCCAATGTATTTTTGGTTTCCCCGCTAAATCCCACAAGTACTGAGGATCTTGGGACAATGTCTGATTCAGGAATATTCATCTTCTTGAGGACATCAAGCTGAATGATGTTCACAGAGCTTCCTCCATCTATAAGGATCCTGCGAACAAAATGATTAGAAATAAACAGGGTAATAACAAGACCATCATGATGAGGATCCTGAACATCAAGATGATCATCCTCATCAAAAGTTATGATCTTATCCTCGGTGACAGTGGACGTCCGGATGGGTCTGTCTCCATTATCCATCTTGGTTTCCTTGGCATGTCTTTTGGCCGCTGAAAAGGAAGTACCACAAATGTCTGATCCACCGGATATAAAGTTTATAACTTGTGCATCTGCTGGAGGACAGGAGCCATTGCCGGGATCCTTTCAGGATCCTGGATCCTTGACTTCTTTCGTCCCAAAAGCTCTTTCAAATGCCCCTTGCTTAACAAGTAACCAATTTCCTTTCTAAGTGCAATACACTCTTCAGTGAGATGCCCGAAATCCTCATGATATGCACACCACTTGGACTTATCTTTTGTAGCAGCTGGTTTATCACTTTTTCTTGGCCACCTAGCTTTTTCACCTTGATTCTGCATTGCAAGGATTAGTTCATTGTAATCAACAGAAAAACAGTATTCAGAAATGGGAGGATAATCCTCATCATCCTCTTTCTGTTCCACTACATGCACATTCTGGTTGTCAGACTTGTTGTAGGACTTGAACTTGTTATTCTTAAAGTGGGATCCTTGCTTTTCCTGTTTTGAGGATCCTGTCAATCTCTCCTGGATCCTTTTGTCATCCTCTAGACGGATGAACCTAAGGGCCTGGTTCTTACTTCATCAAGATTCCTGCATGGGGTCATAACAAGATCATCATAGAACAGTGAATCCCTAAGCAATCCCATTTTAAAGGCTTCTACAGCCGTAGCTATATCCAGGTTAGGGATATCTAAGGATTCTTTACTAAATTTAGTGATGTAATCTCTAAGTAATTCATTTTGACCTTGTGTTACCCTATATAGATCACTAGTTAATCGTTCAAACTTTCTACTACAAGAGAATTGACTATTAAACAAATTAACTAGATTAGCAAATGAAGTAATAGAGTAAGGGGGAAGACTTAGCAGCCATTTAAGAGCAAATCCTGTAAGTGTGGACCCAAAACCCTTGCATAGACATGCTTCTTTTAACCTCTCAGGAATTGGATTGATCTCCATCCTCTCCCTGCATTGAGCTACATGTTCCTCTGGATCCGTTGAACCATCATATAGCTTCATATTTGGTATTTGGAACCTCTTGGTTATCTCAGCATCACAAATAGGTGGTGCAAAGCAAGATATCCTATGGCTACCATCTGCAATTTCAGGAATGGGTTTAACCACTCCTGGTACGCTGGATATCATATCCTTGAGCTTCTGTAATTCCCTGGCCATAGCCTGATTGATACCTGTATCCTGCATAGAGCCATGGTTAGTGTTATAAGAATTATTGAAAGTGTTACCTCCCAGAGGATTCATATTTGGAATTCCAGATGTGAATCCATATTGACGGGACTCCGGTATGATTGAAGGACCAGAGGAAGCAATGGTCTGCATTGGTATGAAGTCTCCTTGATGAACATCCGAACTTGGAGGCTGCATACTTCTTAAGAATCCTTGATCCTGAAAGATGTTGGATCCTTGAACCTGAGGGGATCCTTGAACCTGAGGGGATCCTTGAACCTGAAAGGATCCTGGGGGCTGAGAGGATCCTTGAACTTGAAAGGATCCTGGAACCAAAGAGAATCCTTGGACCTGGGAGGATCCTTGGACCTGGGAGGATCCTTGAACCGCGTGCATTCCCAAATATCCTCCTGAGCTAACGAAGGATCCTTGATGCTGAAAAGAGGATCCCGATGGCTGAGAACAGGATCCTTGAGGCTGGAAGTGGGAACCAAATGCCTGACTCATAGTTGCTGTTCCATAACGCCTTTCTGATGGACCACTTTGACACTGAATGCCTGGAACTGCCGATTGTAGGGTAGTTACAACTGGAGTGTCAAAATTTAATGACCTTGGCATCAGAGGAGAGTGATCCTCCACTAATTTCTTTTGTTTCTTGATCTCAGCGATCTCCCGGAGGATCCTTTCGTTGGTTTTGTCCTGCTCTTGTGCGTGATTCCTCATCTGCAAAATCAGAGTGTAAAGATCATTAGTAGTAGGATTAGAAGAAACAGAAGAAGTTGGTGGTTTTGTGAAAATGGGGGTTTGTCTCTTCGCAGCATTTTCAGCATTCTTCTGGGATCCAGAAGGTGGTGGAGGCAAAGGAGGAACGCCATGTGAAGAACTCATTGCCGGCATAGAGCTTGATGTGTTCTTTGTTGAGGAAGCCATTTGCTTGGTTATAACGAACCGAAATGATCTCAAAAATATGAATCTTCTTAAGAATGAAGCACCAATTGCCCCACGGTGGGCGCCAAACTGTTTTGGTCAAAAATCAAGCTAAGATAATGCAACCAAACTTTCTGTTGTGAGGTGTGATGCTTGAATCAATGAACAATGTTAAGGATCACTCAGAAATGTAATGAATAAATGACACAAAGATTTATACGAGGAAAAAGCCCTTGATCAAGAGTTGATCTCCGGCATAAAAAACCTCGGGTGATGGAAACTACCGATCACCAACTCAGATTAAACAGAAAATGTATTACAACTTTAGATGATAGCGAGCTAGTTACAAGGATCACTAGAGTGTAATGAGCAAAAAAGTGTGTAATCGCCAAGTAAACTGTTGAGAGCTGATGAGAGCAGTTACGAGTGTGTGTGTTTAGCCAAAAATAGCCAAGTGTTCTAATCTAGCTCGCTATCCCCTTTTAAATTTGGAAAAAATCTAAGCTAACTAACTATCCGCATTTCGTGCAAGTCTTCCACGATCTCCATAACGTTCATATTAGTCAAGCACGTGCGGAATAAATATGGAATATGCTCCAGGAATATCGCCAAGACCAAGTCCAAGCTCGTACTCCTGCAAAACAACATCATATTCAAAGCAGACAATCGTTAGTGTAAGGATCACTATGATGATCCATGATCCTGATCCTACAATACTTTCTGAGGATCACTAATTCAAACAGAATTGAGGATCCCTAAGCCCTACAGTAATTGAGGATCACTGATCATTGGAAAATCCTCCCCTAACAATTTTCATAAGTGTTTTGGTCAAAAAATCAGACAAGGATAATGTAACCAAACTCTCTGTTACGGGGTATGATGCTTGAATTGGTTTATAGCAATAAGGATCACTATGAAAAATAAATAACAAGTGACACAAGGTTTATACGGGGAAAAAGCCCTTGATCAAGAGTTGATCTCCGGCACAAAAAACCCCGAGTGATGGAAACTACCGATCACCAACTCAAATTAAACAAGTAATGTGTTACAACTTCGGATGATAGCGAGCTAAATGCAAGGATCACTATAGTGTAATGTGTAAAAAGTGTTCGAAATTGCTAAGTGAATGAACGAGAGCTGGTGTAAGCGGTTGCAAGAGTGTGTGTAGCCAAAAATAGCAAAAGGTGTTGTCTAATTAGCTCGCTACCCCATTTAAATCTTATAAAAATCTAAATAACAAACTATCCGCAAATGGTGCAAGTCCTCCACGACTCCACAACGTCCATTTCTGACCAAGCACGTGCGGAATAGACTTAGTATATTCTCCAGAAATATCGCCAAGACCAAGTCCCAATTGATATTCCTGCAAAACAGTTACGAATTCAAAGTGAACAATCATTAGTATAAGGATCCTTAGAATGATCCATGATCCTGATCCTGAAGCACTTCTGAGGATCACTAACTGACACAGAAGTAAGGATCACCAAACAGGATAATAATTGAGGATCACGGGTCATTTAGAAATCCACCCCTAACAATTGCCCCCAAAATATAAGGAGTTATATCGTAAATAAACGAGTTATATTTTTTCGATCTTATCCCCAACAAACTAACGGATAACTAGCCGTTGGAGACGGACTAGCCGTTGCAAACCTGACGTCACTGAAGTGACAATCCTGCAAATCATCATTATAAATAGGAGTTAGAGATAGGATCAATATGCATTTAAATCCGAAGGAAACTCCCTTTAAATTCTCAGTCGAAGATCAATCAGGTATCTCTTCTTTTATTTCTCCTTCTCTTACTCTGTTTTTCTTTCTTTACCAACATCAATGATGCTCCGGTCTTCCCCCGCCAAGGATCACCAGAAGGATAGCCCCTTGAAGAGTCAAGGGATTATCAAAGACTCAGTACATGAGAGGTGCTGCTTTACTGATGCTCAAGTAGATAAGATCCGTCATTGCTTTCCGGCGAACGTCTTTTTCAAACCTTTCGATCCCACGGTTCTGAGCGACTATGCTTCTGAAACATGGGTTGCCTTTCCAGTTACTCCCTTCACCATAGGATATACCTATCCTTTTCCAGACTTTACCCAATCCTTCTTTTCCCTTACCAGCATCTCTTACATCCAAGCCATGCCGATGATTTGGAGGGTCATGTATACCCTGGAGAGGATCATAGAGCAGGAAGGGATTGATTTAGGAATGTCAGAGCTGACACAGATGTATGATCTCACAACGTTTGGATCCCATCGATATCTGGTTAAGCGAAAACCCAGCGAAGAACACCCCATTTTTAAAGCCACCAAGAACGACACAAATTGGAAACGACGCTTCTTCTTTGTCAGGAGGGATACCATTCCAAACGGAAAGCATTTACCCAGGAAGTGGTCCACCAATGGTAGGACAGAGGATCCTGAGAAGGATCATCAGGTAATCTGGCTCTTGTGAAAGGATCACTAACCCCTTTTTGTCTTGTGTTATGCAGCTATTTCTGTTTCGCACCTCATCACAACACCCGCAACCAAGGATAGGCTTGCTGCTTTTTGGAGGCTTGATCCTAAAATAAGGTCATTCAAGATAGACACCCAAGACTCACAAGAAGTATCCTCAGGTTCCATCACCATGTCAAGTAAGTATCCTGCTTTTTGTATAGTTGAATATTAAAATAAATAGTTATATTGAATTAGGATAAGGATACTTATCTTGCTTTAAATGTGTAGGTGCCGGAAAATCTTCCAAGCCTGCCTCCCAATTCAACACGGCCGACCTTGATGTTGTTCGATCCAGGAAGAAGAGGGCCACTACCAGTCCTAGCATCTCCATTCCCAAGGCACCCACTAAAGGAAGGGGTGGCAAGAAGAGGAAAACTTCTAAAACAGAGGAGCTACAAGGCCTACCACTGATCCGCCACCAGTTCCTTGAATACTTCAATGACGTGAGGATCATCAATTCTGCCTAGGTATCCTACTCATTTGAGGATCACCTGATCTTGAACTGCTTTGTCTTTTTCTTTGCAGAAATTTGCTGAGATTGAAGATTATGTGGGAAGCGTCGAGGAGCTGGATAAGAAGATTGCTGACCTCCAACAAGTTGCAGTGCTTAAGGATCTTAAGATTGCTGATCTTGAAAAAGCCCTTCAAGATGCCAAGACTAAGACAGCTAAAATCCTGATCGACATCGACTATGAGAAGCATGATCTCATAGAAGGTGCAAAGGTCTCTGCTGCCATCACAATGTATCAGACAAAACTAAAGATGGCCCAGGAAGCTCAAGATCCTAACTTCGACAGAAGCAGCTGGGATGTTGAGGGCTAGAAGGCAAGGTTGGCTGATCTTGAAGATGATGAAGAGGCTGAGGAGGTTTTGGGGATCGAGGCTGGAGGTAGCGGGAAGGATCAGGTTAAGGATACCGAAGCTGGAGGGGATGAGGACGCAGCGAAGGTGTAGGCTGGACAATTGGGCGATGATGGACATTCTTAGACGTAGCCGGAGCCCAATTTTTAAATTTGGTAGTAGTTTTTTGTGGTTGTGATGTTTTTAAAACAATGATGGTCTGTAATAACTAAACAATAGCTATTAGGGTTAAGGATCATGAATGATCCTTTGGACAATAGGTAGGATTACAACTGGTGGAGGGATCCTCTGTTTGGGGGATGAAGCCATTGTGATCCTGCCATCTTTTTAATTCCTGCACTACCAAGACCTTTAGACAATGGACACCCTTTACCTACCCCAGTGGACGGGCCACGTATTGCTGGTAGATGCTCGGGGTAGGTAATTTTGACAACCTTTGATGGTTAAACTTTTGTTAATAAAATAACCTTAATCTTTTTTGGCTTATCTTGTGTTGATATCCTTGTTGTTGTTTTATTTTTCAATTGTTTTGATTTACACTTGTCTGAGTAAGAAAAGTTGAACTACTTAGATAAAAAACTTAGGATATAATACGGGATCAAATATCCTATAGTTGAAAAATTCCAAAAAGTGGTATATTTTAAGGATCATGAGTTCAGTTGTCAAAGTATTAGGGTTATTCAAATAATCAATGAATAAAATCAAATTAGTTAAGGATCATACCTGAGGATCCAAGTTAGGATCCTAACTCTTAATATTATTATAACCAGGATAATCACAGAACAAACCTTAGTAAAAGGTAAGGATCAAGGATCCTTGGTTGTTTAACTTCGAAAACCTGAAATAAAACATAACTTGGGACTAAGCCATTATAAGATAAAGGTTAGCAACTGGGGACAAGCCCAAAGGATAACTGGGGACAAGCCCAAAGGATAACTGGGGACAAGCCCAAAGGATCGTATGTTAACTGGAGTATGGCCCTAACTGGCGACTATCCAAACTTAGTGGCATGAAAATGCCAAAACCTTAGCTAACGTGAAAACGCTAGAAACCTTAAGAACGGATGTATGGTACGTCTACCATTATACGTAGGATCCAAGGTATAGCCAGTACAATGGAATTATCAGCCCCTAAAACGAGTACTGGTCCCACTGCCATGAACTATACCAGGATCATCGTGCGCTACTGGCGGAACTGGGGTTAAACCCAAACAACTGGGGTCAATCCCAAGTAACTGGTTGCTTGTGTGGATAATCATGCTTTTGCTAAGAGTACCTGAACCTTCAAAACTCAAAATCTCGTGAAATGGGGATAAAGGATGCAAGATCCTTATCCTTATGTGAGAAAGTAAGGAAATGAAATAGTTTAAGATTAGAATGTTACAAAAAATGAGGATCATCTGTGCTTTAAGGATCCTTTAAGGATGTTTATCATGTGAGGATCCTTATCACATGAAATATCTCTTCAAATGGACAGCATTCCAAGCTCTTGGTAGTAAATCACCCTCCATTGTTAGCAATCGATATGCCCCCTTTCCTGCCTCAGCTTCGATCAAGTAAGGGCCTTCCCATTTTGGTGCCAACTTTCCATCAGCAGGATTGGTGGTATTCTGAAATGCTTTCCTTAGTACCATATCACCAACTTGGAATTTCCTGATTCTAACATTTTTGTTGTAGGCACCGGCTATTCTTTGCTGATAACTGGCCATCCTTATCCTTGCCAAATCTCTGATTTCTTCTATAGTATCCAGGTCTTGAACCAAGTTCTCATCATTTTCCTCAGGATCACGAATACTGGTTCTAGCAGTTGGAACCACCATTTCTGTAGGGATCACTGATTCTGCCCCAAATACCAAAGAGAATGGAGTTTGGCCTGTAGCATTCTTAGGAGTTGTCCTATCAGCCCAAAGCACATAAGGTAATTCTTCTGCCCATTTCCCTTTCTTGGATCCAAGCTTCTTCTTCAAATTGTTGATGATGATCTTATTAGAGGATTCTACCTGACCATTAGCTTGTGGGTGGACTGGTGTTGATGTTATCATCTTAATCCCCCAGCTGTCACAAAAGTTAGTGGTTCTGCCCCCAATGAATTGGGAACCATTATCACATATAATTTCAGAAGGAATACCGAATCTAGTTATAATATTTCTTTTAATGAAGGATATAACTTCCTTTTCTCTGACTTGGGCAAAAGCTTCAGCCTCTATCCACTTGGAGAAGTAATCAGTCATAGCAAGCATGAATACTTTTCCACCAGGTGCCTTAGGGAGCTTACCAACTATATCCATACCCCATCTCATAAATGGCCAAGAGGAGGATATAGGATGCAAAAATTCAGCTGGTTGATGGAGGATATTGCTGTGTCTCTGACAAGGATCACATCTCTTAGCATACTCCATAGCATCTCTCTTCATGGTTGGCCAGTAGTATCCTGTCCTCAGGATCCTTGAGAATAACGCCCTGCCCCCAGTGTGGTTTCCACAATCTCCTTCATGGAAGTCTTTTAAAACTTCTTGGATTTCAGGATCCTCAATGCATCTTAAGTATGGTCCTGCAAGAGATCGTCTATACAACATATTATTTAAAATTGTGAATTGAGATACCTTAATTTTGAAAGCCCTGGGGTTTTCTCCTGTAGGAATCTCTCCATGTTGTAAGTATCTCACGATTGGGAGGATCCATGATCCTGAATGGGATTGATTATCATCGCTAGGGGTGATTGCAGAATCCTCTCCTATCTCCATAGTCACATGATCCTCGATAGACGGGGTCAGGATATGGATAATAGGGATCTTGATATCCTCCGGGATCTTCAAGGATGATCCTAAATTGGCTAGTGCATCTGCCTCTGCATTTTCTTCCCTTGGTACCTGTGTCAAACTAAAGGATACAAAAGAGAGTGCCAATTCTTTGACTAACTCCAGATATTTGATTAGCCTTTCCCCTTTAACAGCATAGGATCCATTAAAGTGATTAGTGATTAACAAAGAATCTACATGTACCTCAAGATACCTGATCCTCATATGCTTAGCAATTTGCAAGCCAGCTATCAAGGCTTCGTATTCAGCCTCATTGTTAGTGGTTTGGAACTCACAAGCTATAGAGTGGGGTATTATGTCCCCCTGTGACGATTTTAGTAGTATTCCAAGCCCTGTTCCCTTGATGTTTGAGGATCCATCAGTGTAGAGTATCCAAGGATCCTTGGTCTCTTCTAGCTGCTGGACTTCTAATTCAGCTTCCTTTTGTAAATCACTACTGAAATCTGCCACAAAGTCAGCTAATGCTTGGGATTTAATGGCTGTCCTGGGCTCATATCTTATATCATATGCACTAAGCTTCACTGCCCACTTAGCCATCCTTCCTGACATTTCAGGTTTCCTGAGGACATTCTTGATTGGAAAATTAGTTTTGACGATAATAACATGAGTTTCAAAATAATGTCTTAATTTGGTAGATGCCATAATTAATGCAAGGATAAGTTTTTCTAAGTGTGAATACCTGGATTCAGCATCAAGTAAACTCTTACTTACATAATAGACAGGATGTTGTGTACCTTCGTGATCCTTAACAAGGACGGCACTTACTGATTTTGAGGATACCGCAAGATATAAAGATAACACATCTCCTTTTTCTGGTTTCATTAAAGCCTGGGCCGAGGATAGGTAATCCTTAAGAGCTCTTAAGGCACTTTCATGCTTCTCAGTCCACTCGAATTTCTTGTTCTTCCTTAGGATATCATAGAATTCCTTGCACTTTTCTGAGGATTTGGATATGAATCTGTTTAAAGCTGCAATCCTGCCTGTTAATCTCTGAACATCCTTAGCATTGGTAGGAGACTTGATGTTCACTATTGCTTTGATTTGTTCTGGACTGGCTTCCATGCCTCTCTTTGTCACCATATATCCTAAGAATTTACCTGCTTTAACACCAAAGTGACATTTTGAAGGATTAAGCTTCATATTATATTTATCAAGGATATTGAATGCTTCCTCCAAGTCTCTTAGGTGATCCTCAGCCTTTATTGATTTTACCACCATATCGTCTATGTAAACCTCCATTGTTTATCCAATCTGATCCTTGAACATCATATTCACTAGCCTTTGATAAGTTGCACCTGCATTTCTTAGTCCGAATGGCATAGCAATATAGCAGTATATACCAGTTGGAGTCATGAAGGCTGTATCCTCTTGATCGGATGGTTCCATTTGAATTTGTTGAAATCCAGAGGAAGCATCCATAAAAGTTAACAGTTCATGACCCGCAGTTGCATCCACCATGGAGTCAATGTGGGGTAATGGGAAAGGATCCTTAGGACATGCCTTATTTAAATCGGTGAAATCGACACATACCCTCCACTTTCCGTTTTTCCTTTAAACAACAACCACATTGGCCAACCATCTTGGATACTTGACCTCTCTAATCATACCTGCTCGGAGTAATTTCTCTACCTCCTCCTGGATAATGGCATTTCTTTCTGGTGCAAATTTTCTTCTCCTTTGATGGATCGGTTTGAAGGACCTATCGATGCCAAGTTTGTGAGTGATTACATCTTTAGATATGCCTGTCATGTCTTCGTGTTTCCATGCAAAATTAATCTTTCTCCTTTTGAGGAAGGATATGAGGTCTTCCTTCATTTCGCCAAGGATCCCTGATCCTATATAAACTATTGATTCAAGATCATCAGGATCCATAAGGATTTCTACTATATCATGTTCTCTAGCCTCCAAGACATCCCTTGGAGGACACTTTGATTGCTATTGCTCCCTAGACTTTGATGCTGGTTTCATTGATGAGGTGTAGCAGTTCTTAGCCTCTTGCTGATCACTATCAATTTTCACTATTCCCCAAGGACTAGGAAGCTTCACACACTGATGATAAGTGGATGGGATTGCCTTCATATCGTGTATCCAAGGCCTGCCAAGGATCACATTACAACAAGATAAACAGTCAATAACACAAAACTTTTGGTAAGAATGTTGGCCTTCGATATAGATTGGGAGTTTAATGTCCTCCAGAGTATTCTTAGTCTCGCCACTGAATCCCACGAGGACAGAGGATCTTGGTATGATGTCAGATTCAGGGATGTTCATCTTCTTGAGAACATCAAGCTGGATGATGTTCACAGAGCTTCCTCCATCTATAAGGATCCTGCGAACAAAATGGTTAGAAATGAAAAGAGTGATAACCAAACCATCATGATGAGGATCCTGGATGTCAACACGATCATCCTCATCGAAAGTTATAACTTTTCCTTCGGAGACGCTGGATGTTCGAATGGGTCTATCTCCATTATCCATCTTGGTTTCCCTCGTATGTCTTTTGGCTGCAGAGAAGGATGTTCCACAAATGTCTGATCCTCCAGAAATAAAGTTTATAATTTGTGCATCTGCTGGAGGGGCTGGAGCTTTCTCTGGGATCCTTTCAGGATCCTGGGTCCTTGACTTCTTTCTCCCCAATAATTCTTTCAAGTGCCCCTTGCTCAACAAGTATCCAATTTCTTTTCTCAATGCGATGCATTCTTCTGTGAGATGCCCAAAATCTTCATGGTATGCACACCACTTTGATTTATCTTTAGTTGTAGCTGGTCTATCATTTTTTCTGGGCCATCTAGCTTTATCACCTAAATTCTGCATCGCAAGGATTAGTTCATTGTTATCAACAGAAAAACAATATTCAGAGATTGGAGGATAATCCTCATCATCCTCTTCTTGTTCAACAGCATGCACATTCTGGTTATCGGATTTATTATAAGATCTGAACTTGTTGTTCCTGAATGAGGATCCTTGCTTCTCTTGCTTTGAGGATCCTGCTAACCTCTCCTGGATCCTTTTGTCATCCTCTAGCCGGATGAACCTAAGGGCCCGGGTTCTTACCTCATCTAGATTCCTGCATGGTGTCATAACAAGATCATCATAAAATAACGAATCCCTAAGCAGTCCCATTTTAAAGGCTTCAACAGCCGTAGCAATGTCCAGGTTAGGAATATCTAAGGATTCTTTACTAAATTTAGTGATATAATCCCTTAATGATTCATTATGACCCTGGGTTATCCTATACAGATCACTAGTTAAATGCTCAAATTTCCTACTACAAGAAAATTGGTTATTAAATAGGTTAACTAGATTAGAAAATGAGGTAATAGAGTAAGGAGGAAGACTTAGCAGCCATTTAAGAGCCGATCCAGTAAGAGTGGATCCAAATCCCTTGCACAGACATGCTTCCTTTAACCTTTCTGGGATGGGATTGATCTCCATCCTTTCCCTGTATTGAGCTATGTGTTCCTCAGGATCTGTTGAACCATCATACAACTTCATGGTAGGTACATGGAACCTCTTGGGTATCTCAGCATCACAGATTGGTGGTGCAAAACGAGATATCTTGTGGCTCCCATCTGCAATCTCTGGGATAGGCTTGACCACTCCTGGGACACTTGATATCATGTCCTTCAACTTTTGCAATTCTCTAGCCATGGCATGATTGATACCTGTATCCTGCATAAGGCCATGGTTAGTAGTATAAGAATTATTAAAAGTGTTACCTCCCATTGGATTCAAATTTGGCAGAGTGGATGTTAATCCATATTGTTGGGGCTCTGGAATGGCCGATGGACCAGTAGAAGCAACGGTTTGCATTGGAATGAAATCTCCCTGATGGATGTCGGAACTTCCTGATTGCAAACTCCTTAAGGATCCCGGAATCTGGAAGGATCCTTGAAACTGTGAGTATCCTTGGACCTGGGAGGATCCTGGAACATAGGAGGATCCTTGAACCTGAGAGGATCCTGGAACATAGGAGGATCCTTGAACCTGGGAGGATCCTTGAACATAGGAGGATCCTTGAACCTGGGAGGATCCTTGAACCTGGGAGGATCCTTGAACCTGGGAGGATCCTTGAATCTGGGAGGATGCTTGAACCGGCCAGCACCCTTGAATCTGCTGCGCTCCCGAGTATCCTCCTGAGCTTGCAAAGGATCCAATATGCTGAGGATGGGACCCTGATGGTTGAAAGTGTAACCCTGAAGCCTGAGTCATTGCTGATGACCCGTAATGCACTCCTTTTGGTCCTCCAACATATTGAACGTCTGGAACCGCTGAAGGCTGAGAAGTTATAACCGGAGTATCAAAATTCAAAGATCTGGGCATTAGTGGGGAATGATCCTCTGCCGATCTCTTCTGTTTCTTGATGTCTCCAATTTCCCTAAGGATCCTTTCATTGGTCTTGTCCTGCTGCTGGATATGCTCCTTCATCTGCAAAATCAGAGTAAACAAGTCACTAGTAGTAGGAGTATAAGAAGCAGAAGAAGTTGGAGGTTTTGAGAAAATGGGAGTTGGTTTCTTCTCGGCATTTTTCTGAGGTCCAGAAGGTGGTGGAGGCAAAGGTGGAATGCCCTGGGATGAATTGACTGCAGACATCGCACTGGAGGTATTCTTTGATGATAAAGCCATCTGCTCGTATGCAATGAACCGGAATGATCACAAAGATGAGAATTTCTTAGAAATGAAGCACCAATTGCCCCACGGTGGGCGCCAAACTGTTTTGGTCAAAAAATCAGACAAGGATAATGTAACCAAACTCTCTGTTATGGGGTACGATGCTTGAATTGGTTTATAGCAATAAGGATCACTATGAAAAATAAATAACAAGTGACACAAGGTTTATACGGGGAAAAAGCCCTTGATCAAGAGTTGATCTCCGGCACAAAAAACCCCGGGTGATGGAAACTACCGATCACCAACTCAAATTAAACAAGTAATGTGTTACAACTTCGGATGATAGCGAGCTAAATACAAGGATCACTATAGTGTAATGTGTAAAAAGTGTACGAAATTGCTAAGTGAATGAACGAGAGCTGGTGTAAGCGGTTGCAAGAGTGTGTGTAGCCAAACATAGCAAAAGGTGTTGTCTAATTAGCTCGCTACCCCATTTAAATCTAATAAAAAACTACATAACAAACTATCCGCAAATGGTGCAAGTCCTCCACGACTCCACAACGTCCATTTCTGACCAAGCACGTGCGGAATAGACTTAGTATATTCTCCAGAAATATCGCCAAGACCAAGTCCCAATTGATATTCCTGCAAAACAGTTACGAATTCAAAGTGAACAATCATTAGTATAAGGATCCTTAGGATGATCCATGATCCTGATCCTGAAGCACTTCTGAGGATCACTAACTGACACAGAAGTAAGGATCACCAAACAGGATAATAATTGAGGATCACGGGTCATTTAGAAATCCACCCCTAACAATAAGTAAGATTTATGCACTAAAATAGTAACAACAGAAATAAAGCCAAAAGAAAGTTATATTATTAACATATCAAAAGTTGTGCTTTTGGTTTCACCTCAAACCAAGGTCCATCCACCAAAAGCACGATTAGTCCCATACCATATGTATTTAACAGTTGAAGGTTTTGTCTCAAACTGAGACCCATCCACCTCCAACTGTTATATTGTCCAAAAGTAAAGCATACTAACATTGATGACCAAGGGATTCGTCCTGAAACTCTGGATCCCTCCACCTTTGGCCATCATATTGTTCAAATGCAGGAAAAGTAAAGTGCAGAAAAAGTAAATTGTTTTGGGGTTACAGACCAACCATCAAATTTAAAAAAAAAAAGTAGGCTCTGGCCTAGGCATCAATATCCATCATCGCCCAATTAAATGCCCTCACACAGCAGCATCTTCACCAGCCTTCTCCGTCTTCTCAGCCCCAGCATCCTGAGCAGCATCCTGACCAGCATCCGTCCCAACATCCTTTTCTTCTCCAGCCTTGTCCACCGGCTCTGCTAACTTAGAGGATTCGCCAGTCTCAGCAGGAAGTGGCACAGCCTTGCCCCCAAGTTCCTTAAGCTTCGCCACCCAGGAATCAACCGGCCAGGGTGGGCATTCAATACCTGTCTCCTTGGCCTCGTAAGCCATTTTGATGCAGGCTTGCAGCAGGGAGACAATGGCTGAGTTCTTGATCCCTTCCCGGAAAGAGACCATGGCCTGTTCATGCTCCACCTGAACGGCAGCCAGCTTTATCTCAGCATCCTGAGTGACCTTCTTCAATTTTTCCTCATAATGTCGGGTCTTGACTTCAGCAATGGCCTCTTGGTCGGCAACGGTGGTCTCAAGTTGTTTGATCCTGGCTTCCTGGAACTTGTTTGTGCTGCAAGCATCGGTGTAAAGATGAAGCAGATGATGGAGGCCCTGTACGTCAAAATTCAGGTATAAATCAAAATATATTAACCAGGATATCCTGTCAGGATATCCTATCAAGATATGTGTGCAGGATATAGTCGCAGGATATTACCTTGTTGAGGTAGGATGTCATCAGTTCTAAGGAATCAGTGAAGCTGAGTTCTTCGTATGAGAACCCCTCAGGACCTGGAGTGCTGACCTCAGAACCTTTCCTCTTCTTGGAGGTGGAAGCACTGGTTCTCGGAGTAGGCTTGGGAGCCGGGAGCGGCTTGGAGCTGGTAATAGCAGGAGTTTCTTTCTTGACATTGACTGGAGTAGGGTAGCTATCAAGCTCATCAAGGTCCAGGAAGACTGGAACTTTGCTGGAGTCTGCGTACAGGAAGTGAAATTCTTTCCTAAATATATTAAATAAAAACATGTATGGAGGATATCGTGCAGGATTATTACCAGACATGTTTGCACTGGAAAGAGGGCTTGGAGATGGTGGAGACGGATTAAAACTTCTTTCAGCCTCTGGGAGGAGTCTGATAGCGTCAATTATCTTCTGTGAGTCAGCTAGGGGAGGTGCAAGCTTCCTGAAATCGGCTGTGTACAAGAAAATGGAAAAAGTTGATTAGCTTAAGATATGAAACAGGATATAAAGCAGGATCATCCTTAAACCCTAAATCCTACCCTTTCTCAACCACTTCACCGGATATTCCATTCCACCAGGGATTGAGTCTCTTTTTACAAAGGAGAACTTAGATTGCCATTTCTCCTCATTCCTAGTGGCACGAAGTATCAGTGGGTCGCCGGAGGTAGAATAGAACAAGAATCTACAGGAACCGTGGCATCTAAGCCGATATGCTAAGGGGAGGTCATGAACGGAAAGGTCAGGAATATGATTTTTCTTGATCTGATCAAGAATGGACAAGACTCGCCAGAGCATTGGCATTGTTTGGCTAAAACATATTTTCGTGGTATTAAAGAAATCAGTGATGAAATCTAGAAAGGGAAACTGTAATCCTAAGGTAAAGGGAAAGGTGTTAAAACATAACCACTCGTCGGAAACCATGTCCGACCGATTATCCCGGTCAAACGGCCGGAACACCGTCCCATCCGGGAAGATGCCGGAGGATTTGAGAGCCGACAAGTGGGCACTATCGAAGGAGCATATCTCTTTCTCCAGTTCTTGGAGGAGATTCTGGTGGATGAACGTGGGAGCAGCGTCACCGGAGCTCGATCTTGTTTGTCTCATGGTGCCGAAATACTAAACAGAATAAAGGAGAAAGATGGGATTGAGAGAGAAATGTTTACCTCTTTTCTCTTCGGTAAAGGTTAAAAGAAGATGAGGATGAGAAGTTATAGGGAGGTAATGAGTAATTATAGACTAAGCGGTTACAAGCTGTCACATCAAGGTCTAATCTCTTAATTGCCTCGTTATTCGTAAAAAAATATAATCGTTAGTGCCAGGATACTAAACGGTAACAATTTTTGGGGAAAATTGTTATGGGTGAAATTCTGAGTTCATATCTTGGATAATATCTTGGATAATATCTTGCTTGTATGATATATGTTCATGCCCGGGATGTTGGTTCAGGATATTGGTAACATCCTGAATGATATCCTGAGGACTACTAATGTATTACGTGCAGGAATACGAGTCTAAGCTTGTAACGTTCAAGAGGACCCTTTCCCCGGAAGACTCGGTCTAAGTCGTTCGAATAAAGACGTTGAAGCCGCTTTACTCGGTCCATAACGTTAACTATGGAATATTCGGAGGCATCCCCCGTTTAAAGGAATTTTTGTTTGTATTTCTTAGCTATAAATAGTTGGATAAATCAGATCGAATAGGACACAACAACACTCACTGATTTCTAACACTCTTCTCTCTCGCAACTTTCACTCTCACAAAAAAGTATTGTAACACGTAGCGAGCTGGTCAATATCCTGCACTGTATCCTGATGTTTAAAGCAATAAGAAGAACAAGGCAGCTGCGATTGTCAACTCCCGAGGTTTTGTGCCGGCGATCTAGATTGATCAAGGGCTTTCCTCGTATATCTCATGTCACCCCTTTACTTTTTGCTCATAGTTTGATCGCAGATACAGCTCAATATCCTAAGCCGTATCCTGGAAACTGTTTTTGCAAACAACTTAATCAGCATATTTTCAACACACTTTCTTAGCACACTACCTCACTTAACTAATTTGATCACTCAATTGCTTCGGTAATTTTTGACCAAAACAGCTGGCAAATGTAGTTGTGGTGCAAAAGAAAAATGGGAAGTGGAGATTTTGTGTAGATTACACAGACTTAAACAAAGCTTGTCCCAAAGACCCATTTCCTCTTCCTCATATTGACTCAATGGTGGATGCTACTGCCGGCCATGAGATGTTAACCTTCATGGATGCATCCTCAGGATTCCAGCAGATCCAAATGGAACCTTTAGACCAGGAGGATACTGCCTTCATGACACCAACAGGTATCTATTGCAACACTGCAATGCCCTTTGGTTTGAAAAATGCAGGTGCAACATATCAAAGATTGGTGAACATGATGTTCAAAGACAAGCTGGGGGACACTATGGAGGTGTACATCGACGACATGGTAGTAAAATCTAAAAAGGCTGAGGATCACCTCCAGGATATTAAGGGAGCATTTGATATCCTGGATCAGTATAACATGAAGCTAAATCCTGCTAAGTGCCATTTCGGAGTGGGGGCAGGAAAGTTTCTAGGATATATGGTGACTAAAAGAGGGATAGAAGCAAGCCCAGAACAGATCAAAGCCATCTTGGATATCAAATCACCCTCTAACATGAAGGATGTTCAACGGTTAACAGGGCGAGTAGCAGCATTAAACAGATTTATTTCAAGATCCTCGAAAAAATGCAAGGAATTTTATGATATCCTGAAGAAGAATAAGAAGTTCGAATGGGGAGTGAAGCATGAAGCAGCCTTGCAGGATTTGAAGCAGTATCTTTCAACTGCAACCCTATTGATGAAGCCTGAGCATGGTGAACCATTATCCCTATATCTTGCAGTATCAGGGAATGCAGTAAGTGTTGTCCTTGTAAAGGATCATGAAGGTCAGCAGTATCCTGTTTATTATGTTAGTAAAAGTTTATTAGATGCTTAAACTAGGTATTCTCACTTAGAGAAATTGATATTAGCCCTAGTTATGGCATCGACAAAACTTAGACATTATTTCGAAACACATAGGATTCACGTTAAAACCAACTATCATGTTAAAAATGTGCTTAGGAAACCCGAGATGTCAGGTATGATGGCTAAATGGTCAGTGAAATTAAGTGCCTTTGATCTAGTGTATGAGCCTAGAAATGCCATAAAGTCTCAGGCTTTAGCTGACTTTGTGGCTGATTTCAGTAGTGATATTCAAAATGAAGTAGACCTAGAAGTACAACAGCTAGGAGAAAACTTAGAATCCTGGACGTTATATACTGACGGTGCGTCTAATGTAAGAGGTTTAGGTTTGGGTATACTACTAAAATCGCCACAGGGGGGCATATTACCCCAGGCTATTAGATGTGAGTTTTCTGCCACTAATAATGAAGCAGAATATGAAGCTTTAATTGCAGGATTAGAATTGGCTAAAAGTATGAATATCAAGAGTTTGCAAGTATATGTCGATTCTTTGTTAATTACTAATCATTTTAATAGATCATATGCAGTTAAAGGTGAGAAGTTAATCGAGTATCTCGAAATTCTCAAAAAATTAGCAGGATATTTTGATATTTTCACATTTGAACAGGTACCAAGAGAGGATAATGCAGAAGTTGATGCCTTGGCAAATCTAGGATCATCAGTCAGGATACCGGAAGGAACCCGAATACCGATATTACTTATCCTATATCCTGCGACGGATCCATAGGATAAGGAAGTAGTAAGTGTTCAAGATCCTGATGATGAATATCCTGAGGAGGATCCTAAGTCTTGGATGTCTCCAATCATGAGATATCTCAAGGAAGGACACATCCCAAAGGATGAGAATCCTAAGGCCTTTAGAATGAAGGTATCACGATTCACTATTATAAATAATGTCTTATATAAGAAATCGCTTGCAGGACTATATCTGAGGTGCTTGGAGGATCCCGAAACCAAAGTGGTGCTTCAGGATATACACGAAGGGGATTGTGGTAACCATACTGGGGGCAGGTTGTTATTCTCAAAGGTATTAAGAACAGGGTATTATTGGTCGACGATGAGAAAAGATGCTGCGGAGTATGCTCGAAGGTGTGATGCATGTCAAAGACACAGTAATATATTACATCAGCCTGCTGAACCACTTTATCCTATCGCTTTCCCTTGGCCATTCATGAAATGGGGAATGGATATAGTATGAAAATTGCCAAAGGCTCCAGGAGGAAAAGTCTTCATGCTGGCAATGATTGATTATTTCTCTAAGTGGGTCGAAGCTGAAGCATTTGTTCAAGTTAGAGATCAAGAAGTAGTATCATTCATAAAAAGGAATATCCTGACTAGGTTTGGAGTACCAGCTGAGATAATTTGTGACAATGGATCTCAATTTATAAGTAAGAGGACTACTGACTTTTGCAAGAGTTGGGGAATCAAAATGATCACATCCACACCAGTACATCCTCAAGCAAATGGACAAGCAGAATCCTCAAACAATATAATTGTCAACAATTTGAAGAAAAGGCTTGGAGCTAAGAAGGGAAGATGGGCAGAAGAATTACCCTTTGTTTTATGGGCTGATAGGACGACGGTGAAAAGTGCAACTGGCCAAACCCCATTTTCCTTGGTATTTGGAGCAGAAGCGGTGATCCCGACAGAAATGGTAATACCTATAGCAAGATCCAACCTCCGGGATCCTGAGCAGAATCCTGAAGTCCTATGCCAGGAATTGGATACTATTGATGAGACAAGAGACGCAGCAAGGCTAAGGATGGCAGCATATCAACAGAGGATATCTAAAGCATATAACAAGAATATAAGGACTAGAAGGTTCCAGGTTGGAGATTTGGTATTGAGAAAGGCTTTTCAGAATACTACTAATCCTGCTGATGGAAAGTTGGCTCCGAAATGGGAAGGACCCTATGAGATTGAATCAGAATCAGGAAAAGGAGCATATCGACTCAAGAATATGGAGGGGGATATGCTACCAAGATCCTGGAATGCTATACATCTAAAGCTCTATTTCAAGTGAGTTTGGAATTTAAATTCTAACTCAGGATGGTATATATTCTATCTCTTTTAGTATATTTTAATATTATTTATTGTTTTGAACCCATTACTGACTTAAGCATCGGAGGGGTGTTAGCCAGGCTAACACCCACCTTAGCTTACAGTTGTTTTGCAGTATATGCTTTGGGATATAGCTCCAGGATACACACTCAGGATACTTTGAAAGATTAGAGGATTGGCCCCCTCTCTCACGTTTAAGGGATCCTGATCCCTTCACAGGTTTAAAGGTATTCACCTTTCTCTCGAATTGGGTTTAAACACCCCGCCTGGAGCGCAAGTTATCCAGGGACAGTTCAAGGTGGCGGGACCTGTTCATGTAAAAGTGGCTGACAATTTGGTCACTATTGGCTATATCCTGGTTCCTCAAGGTATATGAGGATTGATCACCCTCTCTCATGGAAGGGTATTTTCATACTCTCTAAGGTTTAAAGGTTATCACCTTTCTAAGTCTTGGAGTTTATACACTCTCGCCTGTAGCGCATGAAAATTTGGGATTTTCCCCAGGATACCTATGGGTTTATCCCCAGGATACTAAGGAAATATCTCCAGTATATTTTTGGGTTTTACCCCTGTAACACAAGAACTGTCCAAACGGTTGGAACTGAAATTCAAAAATTTCTAAGTGTTCGAAGACTTTATGCACAGGGGACATTCCTCCTAAGGCGATTGTGTAAGGCTCAAAGAATCAAATTCGAACCTAGTGTACTAATTATCTCGGACTGGGGACATCTTAGTTGAAGAAGTTGCAAAAGGATTGAAGTTCGATACTAGGGTTACACTCTATTCCTGGTATGATCTTTCCTTTGTGAACCTTACATAAGTTGTTTGAACTTTTGAAACTATGTTTAAGGCTTAAATATCCTGATGAGGATATATCTTTAAGATATACTCTCAAAATGTGTTTTCGGGATATGTTTCAGGATATTTGATTGGAATATTTGGGAGATGATACTTGGGTTGAAAACTAGTACTCTGGTCAAACAAGTGTTATCAAAACGGATTTTGAAAAATAAACTATCCTTTATTCTTTAAAGACTTTATCTAAATCGTTTGAATTTTGAAAAACCCTATTTGACGAAAGTCTTCGTAGGATACCGCCGAGTATATTGATCTTGATATTTTCAAAAAATAATTTTGCAAAGTTGAAATCCAAACTGAGCAATGCATGACAAAAAATTAAAAAGAACAGCAAATAAGTTAAAAGAAGGTGGTACTATCTGAAATAAGCGATACTAGTTGATAACCAAAGGCTTCATCCTAAAATCTAGGACCCATCCACCTTTGGTTATCTAATTGTTTTAATTCAGGGAAAGAAAATTGTTCAAAAGACAAGGAATAAAACTGTTCGAATAAACATAACCATCAAATTTAAGGGAAATAAGTTTTAGGAGGTAGCGCCTTCTTCGTTCATCGCGTTTTCGACAGTATCCATTTCAGGATCAGCTTGAATATCCCTCTCAGCTTCGCCACTAGCACCAATTGGTTTTTCAACCGCTTTTGAAGACCCTTTAGCTGTAGGTTTAACAGGATTGCCACCGAGACTCCTTAGCATTGTCTCCCAGGCATTGACATCCCAAGAAGGGCATTCAAAGCCCAGTGTCTTGGCTTCGTGGGCCATCTTTAGCCTGGCCTGAAGAAGGGAAGTAATGACAGAACTTTTAAGGCCTTCCCGGTAGCTGATCATATCCCGTTCATGTTGAGCATGGGCAGCGTCAAGATCAGCTTGGGCCTCAAGAGCGGCTTTGTTGAGGGCGCCCTGGTGTTCTTGTGTCATAGCCTTAAACTTGTACTCGTAATGCCGAGATTTGGCGGCTGCAATCATGCCCTGGTCGGAGATGGTGACCTCGGCTTTCTTCAACTTGGACTCGAGCATCTTGTTGAGCCCACAGGATTCCTGGTATAAATGAACCAGACGTTCGAGACCCTACAAAATAAGAGAAGAGGTATTAGCCTTAATAAACATTTATAACCAGCATATGGTGCAGGATATAGCTCAAGGATACTAACCTGGTTAAGAAAATAAGTCATGAATCCGCTTGCCTCAATGAACCCATGATTCTCATAGGGGGAACGTATCAAAGATGGCAGGTGAGTCAGTCTCTTTCCTTTTGCGAGAACTTGAACTCCGGGGCTTAGTAGCTGGCGAAGGCTTGGGAATGATGATGGCTTTGGAGCTGCTGGGCTTGGATGAGGCCGTAGCCTTGGGACTGGGCTCCTTATTGACCTGGACGTGATCGGAATAACTGTCAGCTCATCAAGGTCGAAAACCTCAGGGATCTTGGCTGGTGCTGCATAAATGGAAAGTCCTACATCCTTATTACTCTTCATTATATTACGCTAATCAGTTATTTACAAAGTAACTCTTACCAGACATTTCAGATGATGAATATTGACTGGAACTTGGGATGTGTGTAGTAAAACTCCTGTCACCTGCCGGTAACTGGTAATCTGCTTCGATTCTTTTTTTGGATTCTGCAGTAGGGGGAGCTACTTCCTTAAAGTTCACTGCATAAAGATCAAATAAGAAGATATTAGCACAGGATAAAAGTCTAGAAGTATCTGGGGATATTCTTGACCCTACCGGTGGTTAACCACTCCACCGGAAGACTAGCACCCTCATAGATGGAGTCTCGTTTGACGAAGAAGAATTTACGTTGCCATCCATCCTCGTTCTTGTTGGCTTTAAGTATAAGGGGTTTGCTGGAAGTTGAAAAGAGCAAGAACCGACTGGAACCGTGTGATCGGAGGCGGTAAGCAATCGGCATATCCTCGATGCAGAGGTCGGGACAGTGAAGATTTTTTATTTGGTTGAGCACAATCAATACTCTCCAAACCATGGGCATGGTTTGGGCAAAGGAAATACCAGTAGTCCGGAAGAATTGCATCATGAATTCAGGAAATGGATACCAAAGACCTAGCGAGAAAGGGTATGCCGGAAAACAGACCCAATCGGCAGAAGAAACATCTGATTGAATTGATCGATCAAATGGTCTAAAAACCGTGCCATCGGGGAAAGCACCAGAGGCTCTCAATGCTGCAATGTCTGCGTTATCAAAAGCACAGATCTCCTTCTCGGGATTTTTGAGAAGGTTTTGTTGAACGAAGGATTCCGACGATTCATCGGTTTGAGAGTGGACTCTAGTAGCCATTGGAAGAAGAATAAAATTAACAGAAAATGAGGAAGGGATGAGTGATTACCTGGAGATTATGTTGATGATATCTGGTTCTTAAACAAAAAGAGAGAAGATATAGGGGAGTAATCGATATCCATCGAGTGAAAAGCGCGTTGGAAGTTACATAGTGCTATCTTGACCGTCGTTTCAATTTAATAACCTCGATTCGCGAGATAAAGTTTTAAAATATATCTGTTGGATTGGTATACCAACAGATATATTTTGGGGACAATTGTTATGGGTGAATTTATGCTTATATATCCTGACTAATATTCTGGCTTTGATTGTTTATTTGTGATCAGGATACCGGATCAGGATATTGGTAACATCCTGATACGATATCCTGGTACTAACCAATTAGCTCACGTGCAAATTATTGTAACAAGCCTCTAACGGTCAGAAGGACTTCTTCTCCTCAAGACTCGGGCAAATCAGTTAGCTTAAAGACGTTGGACCCGGAAGACTAAGACTGCAACGTTCGTATGGGGAATATCCGTCGAATCCCGGAATAATAGGATATTTAGTTAATTTTCTTTTACTATAAATAGATTGATCGGATCAGGTTAAGGCACACATTCTTACGTACACTTTTTCTCTCCTGTTGCAAACAACCACTACACACAAACACTTGTGTTTTGGTCAAAAATTACCTAAGCAATTTAGTGATCAAATTAGTTAAGTGAGGTAGTGTGCTAGAAATATGTGTGAAAAAAATGCTTGTTAAGTTATTTAGAAAATCAGTATTCAGGATACGGCTCAGGATATTGAGCTGTATCTATGATCAAACTATGAGCAAAAGTAAAGTAAATGACACGAGATGTACGAGGAAAGCCCTTGATCAATCTAGATCGCCGGCATAAAACCTCGGGAACTGACAATCGCAGCTGCCTTGTTCTTCTTATTACTTCAAACGTCAGGATACAGTGCAGGATGTGGTGCGGATCAACTATGTGTTACAATGAGATTTGAATACAAGTGTAGTGTTTGTAATGAGCTAGAGAGTGAAAGTGTTCGAGAGTGTCGGTGTAAAATTGTGTGCCTTAAACTGATCCGCCCCCATCTATTTATAGTAAAGATAATGTAACAAACTATCCTAAACTTCCGGGATCCACCGAATATTCCTTAATCGAACGTTGTAGACCTGGTCTTTCGGGTTCAACGTCTCTCCTTCAACAAACACGTCCGAGTCTTGAGGAGAAGAAGTCCACTTGACCGTTAGCAAGTCTCAGCCTTTAACCTGCACGTGATTAATTCAATAAACCTCAGGATATCACCCAAGATGTTAGCAATATCCTCTTCCAGCATCCTGGTCACAAATAAACAAATAAAGGCAGGATATTGGTCAGGATATGTATGCTTAGAAAATGAGCCATAACAATTGTCCCCAAATATATCGGTTGGGATACCAATCCAACGGATATATTTCAAAATTTTCACCTCATAACTTAAGGCAATTAATACGACTAGACCCTTGAAATGACAGCGGTGCAACTTCCAAAGCATTATTTACTCTTTACCCCCCCCTATATTCATCCTATATTAACCGAGGGACTCCTTATTACGGTTATCCTTATCTTCAAGCGGACATCAGGTATTTTCCTTTCTAACTTTCTTTCTTGAATCTCTTTTAGTTTACTCAATACTTTTCATGGCACCACGAACGAAATCCCGATCGGACCGACCGGCCTCAGCCCTCGTAAGTCAAAACCTTATTCGCAACCCATCAAAGGAAGTCTGCTGTTTCAACAATGCCGACATCACTGCTCTTAAAGATTCCGGTGCCTTCCCCACCGGAACAGTCTTTCGCCCTTTCGACCGGGAAGCCCGATCGGACGCGTCATCCGACGAGTGGGTTTGTTTTTTCGCTTACCCTTTCTCTCTTGGACTCCGGTACCCGTTTCCACCCTTTATCTCTAGCTTTTTCGACCTCACCGGCCTTAGTTACGCCCAGGTTATGCCAATGGTCTGGCGAGTCTTGATAGTGCTGGATCAAATCAAGTCTCGTCATTTTCCCAACCTGTTTATTGAAGACCTCCCTATAGCATACCGTTTGAGATCCCATGGCGAGGTTTTCTACCTCCAAGAACCCCTTGGTTCTTAAGGCCTCCAAGAACGAGGATCGATGGCGACGAAAATTCTTTTTCGTAAAAAGAGATTCTAATGATAAGGGTTTCGATCTGCCAGTTAAATGGTTAACCAAGGGTAGGATTTAGGGTTTTAGGAATATCCCCAATTATATCCTCAAACTATATCCCAGACTTATATCCTGACATTTTTATGCAGCGAACTTCAGAGATTTAGTACCTCCCAGCGCAGAATCCGAATCCAAGATCGAAGAAATCTATCGACTTCCTGTCAGTGAAAGAACTTTCTCCCTGTCTCTCACAGATTCAAGCCAGAAATCAAGCTCAGAGATGTCTGGTAAGCACATTCTCAGTAGTTACATATATTCTAAATCAATTATTTTTCAAAAGTATGATGAGTTCAAGAACATCTTCCCTCGTGCAGTACCGGTTGTCAACCTTGAAGGTTTCCAACTTGACGAGTTGGATTGCTACTCCAGCCTCGAACCCATCAAACAAGAATCCAAGCCAAAGCCGTCTGCTACACCAAAGCCTGCCTCCTCGAAGACTATTTCTGCTCCCAGAGGCCCTCCGGCATCCAGGACCCGGGCATCCAGCTCTCGGAAGAGAAAGGAGACGGACTCCCCAGCTGTTTCTGAAACATTCTCTCTCGAGAATCATGGGTTCAACGAAGCCACCTCATTCCTCAAACAGGTAGAATTTTCTTTTCGATATCCTGCACAAGTATGTTAGTCCTTATCCTGCTTATTTTTTACATCAATACCTGTGTCTTTATCGATAGGGTCTGGATCGTCTTATGCACTTGTATGAAGACGCTTGCGGGCTTAACAAGATGTTGGAGATCAAGCTGGAGAAAGCTGAGGCCACCATAGCTGACCAAGGAACCATTGCAGCTGCTAAATCCCAGCATTATGAAGACAAATACAAGGCAATGATCCGGGATCACCAAGCTACTCTCCACAAAGCCAACGAGGATGCTCAAGCCAAACTAGATGCCGCCCTTCTCCAATACCAGCATAATATGAGTTCATATCGGGATAGCCTCAAAGCATCCGTGGTCGTCTCTCTTCTCCAAGCCAGGATAAGGATGGCTTACGAAGCCAGTGATTTGGGCTTCGAATGCCCCTCCTGGAATATAAAGGCTTGGGAGGAGAAACTTCAGGATCTCGGAGGTCATCCTGTTGCTCATCCTACAAAGCATCCTGGTGAAGAGCCCTCTAAGGCGGCTGAAGAAGTGACCAATGCTGATGATGATGCCGAGAAGAATCCTGAGGCTGATGCTGGGGCGAATGCTGGGAAGGAGGTTGCTGATCAAGAAGGTGCCGCTTCTTAGGCAGCGGAGTGGGCGATGATGGATATACGTGCCAAGGCCGGAGCCCACTTTTAAATTTCATGGTTGTGGTTGCATAAACAATTTACTTTTCCTGTCTTCGAACAATTTACATTTCCTGCATCAGAACAATATGATGACCAAAGGTGGATGGGTCCTAGGTTTTAGGATGAAGCCCTTGGTCATCGATTAGTATAATTTGTTTTGAACGTGGTAACGGTTGTAGGTGGACAGGTCCTGTTTTGAGATAGATCCTCCAACCGTTACACAAGTATGGTAGAAACTAATTGTGCTTTTGGTGGATGGGCCTCGGTTTGAGGTGAAACCAAAAGCACAACTTTTGACTTGTTAATAATATAACTATCTTTTGACTTATTTGATGTTGCCTTGCATTACTTAGTGTAACTCTTAGCTTTGTAAAATTTTGTATTATTATCTTATGAAAATATCCTGATCAATATGCTCAGCGATATATTGTAAAAACTTTTTATTAGATAGAACTTCCAAACATTCCTTCAACTTTGTAGAAAGTTTTTGAAAAACAATCTATTTTTCCAAAACCAGTTTATGATAATACTTAAATGATCAAAGTTCCAAACTAATACTAGTTTCAAACACCTTAATCAAATATCCTGAAAAGGACTTTGAGAATATATCAGGATACTTGACCTTTTATAAAACATAGTGTTACTAAAAACTTAGATGATGTTTACAAAGGAAAGATCATACCCGGAGCAGTATATAACCCTATTATCAGACCTCAATCTCCTTGCAACTTTTCCAATGAAGATATCCCCTGTGTGAGATATTTAACATACTAGTTCCGAGCTTTAGCCTTTGAGCTTTACATCACTGCCTTGGTAGGAATGTCCCCTGTTTATAATGTCTTCAAATACTTAGAAATCTTCTGAATGTCAATTTCCATCGTATAGGCAATTTTTTAGATCCCAAGGGTAAAACCCAAGGATGTACTGGAGATAAATCCCTTGTATCCTGGGGAAAATCCCAAATTTTCATGCGCTACAGGCGGGAGTGTATAAACTCCAAGACTTAGAAAGGTGAAAACCTTTAAACCTTAGAGAGTATGAAAATACCCTTTCGTGAGAGAGGGTGATCAATCCTCATATACCTTTAGGATTCAGGATATAGCCAACAGTAACGAAATTGTCAGCCACTTTTACATGGACTGGTCCCGCCACCTTGAGCTATCCCTGAATAACTTGCGCTCCAGGCGGGGCGTTTAAACCCAATTCGGAAGAAAGGTGAATACCTTTAAACCTGTGAAGGGATCAGGATCCCTTTTACGTGAGAGAGGGGGCCAATCCTCTAATCTTCCGAAGTATCTTGAGTGAGCATCCTGGAGCTACATCCTGGAGCATATACTGCAAAACATCCTTAAACTAAGGTGGGTGTTAGCTTGGCTAACACCCCTCCGATGCTTAAGTTAGTATTGGGTTACAAAGAACAAATTAAACCAAACATATTTAAAAAAGGTAGAACTCATACCATCCTGAGTTAGAAATTAGATTCTAAACTCACTTGAAATAGAGCTTAAGGTGTATAGCATTCCAAGACCTCGGTAGCATATCCCCTTCCATATTCTTGAGTCTGTATGCTCCTTTCCCTGCTTCTGATTCAACCTCATATGGTCCTTCCCATTTTGGAGCTAACTTGCCATCGGCAGGATTAGTAGTATTCTAAAAAGCCTTTCTTAACACCCAATCTCCAACCTTAAATCTTCTGGTCCTAATATTCTTGTTATATGCCCTGGATATTCTCTGTTGGTATGCTGCCATCCTCAGCCTTGCCGCATCTCTCTTCTCATCTATAGTGTCTAAATCCTGACTCAAGGCTTCAGGATTCTGCTCAGGATCACTTAGGGTAGATCTTGCTGTAGGTATTGTCATTTTTGTTGGGATCATTGCTTCTGCTCCAAATACCAAGGAAAACGGGGTTTGGCCTGTTGCATTCTTTACCGTTGTCCTATCAGCCCACAAGACAAAGGGTAATTCTTCTGCCCATCTCCCTTTTTTGGCTCCAAGCCTTTTCTTTAAGTTATTGACAATTATCTTGTTTGAGGATTCTGCTTGTCCATTTGCTTGAGGATGTACCGGAGTAGATGTTATCATTTTGATCCCCTAACTCTTGCAAAAGTCAGTCAGTAGTTCTCTTGCTTATAAACTGAGAACCATTGTCACAGATTATCTCGGCTGGTACTCCGAATCTGGTCAGGATATTCCTCTTTATGAAGGATACTACTTCTTGGTCTCTAACTTGAACAAATGCTTCAGCTTCAACCCACTTAGAGAAATAATCCGTCATTGCTAGCATAAAGACTTTTCCTCCCGGAGCTTTTGGTAGCTTTCCCACTATATCCATACCCCACTTCATAAATGGCCAAGGGGAAACAATAGGATATAATGGTTCAGTAGGTTGATGCAGTATGTTACTATGTCTTTGACATGCGTCACATCTTCGAGCATATTCTGCGGCATCTTTTCTCATTGTTGGCCAATAATATCCTGTTCTTAATACTTTTGAGAATAACGACATGCCCCCAGTATGGTTACCACAATCCCCTTCATGTATATCCTGAAGTACTTCTTTGGCTTCAGGATCCTCCAAGCACCTCAAATACGGTCCTGCAAGAGATTTCTTGTATAAAATATTATTTATAATAGTGAATCGTGATACCTTCATCCTAAATGCCTTAGGATTTTCATTTCCAGGGATGTGTCCTTCTTTGAGATATCTCATGATTGGAGCCGTCCAGGATTTAGGATCCTCTTCAGGATGCTCTGCTCCAGGATCCTGAATACCCGCTACTTCTTTATCCTGAGGATTCGTTGCAGGATATAAGACATGTAATATTGGTATTTGGGTCCCTTCAGGTATTCTGATCGATGATCCCAAATTTGCTAAGGCATCCGCTTCAGCATTATCCTCCCTTGGTACCTGTTCAAGTATAAAAACATCAAAATATCCTGCTAATTTTTTGAGAATATCGAGATATTCGATTAATTTCTCACCCTTAACTGCATAGGATCCATTAAAATGTTTAGTAATTAACAAAGAGTCAACATATACTTGCAAATTTTTGATACTCATGCTCTTAGCCAACTCTAATCCTGCAATTAAAGCCTCATACTCTGCTTCATTATTAGTAGCAGGAAATTCACACCTAATGGCCTGGGGTAATATGTCCCCCCTGTGGCGATTTTAGTAGTATACCTAAACCTACACCTCTTATATTGGATGCACCATCAGTATACAACGTCCAGGATCCTGAAGATTCTACTAACTGCTGAACTTCTAGGTCTGCCTCGTCCTGAATGTCACTACTGAAATCAGCCACAAAGTCAGCTAAAGCCTGAGACTTTATGGCATTTCTAGGTTCGTATACTAAATCATAAGCACTCAACTTTACTGACCACTTGGCCATCCTGCCTGACATCTCTGGTTTCCTAAGCACATTTTTGACAGGATAATTTGTTTTAACATGGATCCTATGTGTCTCAAAATAATGTCTAAGCTTTGTCGATGCCATGACTAGAGCTAATATCAATTTTTCTAAATGAGAATACCTAGTTTCAGCATCTAACAAACTTTTACTAACATAATAAACAGGATATTGCTGACCTTCATGGTCTTTTACAAGAACTGCACTTACAGCATTCCCTGATACAGCAAGGTATAGGGATAGTGGTTCACCATTTTCAGGCTTCATCAATAGAGGTGCGGTTGAGAGATATTGCTTCAAATCCTGCAAGGCTGCTTCATGCTTTGCTCCCCATTCGAATCTTTTGTTCTTCTTCAGGATATCATAAAAATCTTTGCATTTCTCTGAGGATCTCGAGATAAACCTGTTTAATGCTGCCACTCGCCCTGTTAATCGTTGAACATCCTTCATATTTGAGGGCGATTTAATATCCAAGATGGCTTTAATCTGCTCTGGGCTCGCTTCTATTCCTCTTTTGGTCACCATATATCTTAGAAATTTTCCTGCCCCCACTCCAAAATGGCACTTAGCAGGATTCAGCTTCATGTTATACTGATCCAGGATATCAAACGCTCCTTTAATATCCTGGAGGTGATCCTGAGCTTTCTTTGATTTTACCACCATATCGTCGATGTACACCTCCATGGTGTCCCCCAGTTTGTCTTTGAACATCATGTTTACCAATCTTTGGTATGTTGCACCTGCATTTTTCAAACCAAAAGGCATAGCTGTATAACAATAAATACATGTTGGTGTCATGAAGGCAGTATCCTCCTGGTCAGAAGGCTCCATTTGGATCTGTTGAAATCCTGAGGATGCGTCCATGAAGGTTAGCATTTCATGCCCGGCAGTGGCATCTACCATTGCATCAATGTGGGGAAGAGGAAATGGGTCTTTAGGACAAGCTTTGTTCAAGTCTGTGTAGTCTACACAAACTCTCCATTTCCCATTTTTCTTCTGTACCACAACCACGTTTGCTAGCCACCTTGGGAATTTAACCTCTCTGATCATCCTGGACTTCAATAATCTCTCAACTTCCTCTTGAATAATCGTATTCCGCTCAGGAGCAAACTTCCTTCTTTTTTGTTGAACAGGCTTGAATGATTTATCAATTCCAAGCTTGTGAGTGATGACGTCCTTGGATATGCCTGTCATATCCTCATGCTTCCATGCAAACGTTGACATCCTGCATTTCAAAAAGTTAATTAACTGTTCTTCAATATCCTGAGGGATACTGATTCCTACGAGCACCGAGATATCAGGATTATCTTGATCCAGGATGATTTTCTTCACATCCTACTCCGAATCCTCCACAATATCCTGGGCCCGCATCTTTAATTGCTATCCTGTACTAGGCTTAGTTGAGGATTTCATTGAGGATGAGTAGCATTCTTTCGCTTCCTGTTGATCACTCTCCACCTTGACAACCCCCCAAGGAGTAGGGATCTTGATGCATTGGTGATATGTTGATGGCACAGCCTTCATATCGTGAATCCATGGTCTTCCCAGTATGATGTTATAGCGGGATAAGGAGTCCATCACACAGAAGCGTTGTATTGAGTTGACCCCTTCAACATATACTGGTAACTTTATCTCCCCTACGGTATTTCTAGCTTCTCCACTGAAACCAACAAGCACAGTGGACTTCGAAGTAATGTCCATCGGAGATACATTCATCCTCTTCAACGTTTCCAGCTGAATTATATTGACAGAACTACCGTTGTCTACCAGTATCCTGCGTACAAAATGGTTAGCCACATATAATGTTATTACTAAAGCATCATGGTGAGGATCCTGAACAGTATCCCTGTCATCACTATCGAAAGTGATCACTTTATCAGTTGTGAGGGTAGTCATCCTGACTGGTCTGTCTCCCCTTTCGGCCTTAGCTTCCTTTGCATGTCTCTTTGCCGCCGAATACGAAGTCCCACAAATGTCGGATCCTCCTGAAATGAAGTTGATTATCTTGGCATCCGCGGGAGGTGATGCTGCTCGCTCAGGATCCTTCTCAGTATCCTGACCCTTATTCTTCTTTCTTCCTAAGAGATCTTTCAGATATCCCTTGCTTAGAAGATAGCTTATTTCTTTCCTTAGAGCAATGCAATCCTCAGTCATATGTCCGAAATCTTCGTGGAAAGCACACCATTTTGACTTATCTTTCCAGTCAGCTTTCTGTTGACTCTTTCGAGGCCACCTAGCCTTGTCTCCTAGACCCTGCATGGCATACATCAATTCAGGAATGTTAACAGAAAAGCAATATTCAGACAACTCAGGATACTCTTCAGGATCCTCATTTTCGACAGCATTCACTCTCTTATTTTCATTTCTACCATATGGCTTAGGCCGATATGGCTTGAATGAGGATTCAGGCTTCCTGTTGGTCGACTCATAGGTGTTGGATGAGTTCATTCTCTCTTGCATCTTCCTATCATCCTCCAACCGAATATATCTTAGGGCCCTGTTTCGGGCTTCATCCAAGTTCCTGCATGGGTTCATTACAAGATCTTGATAAAATTGAGAATCCTTTTGCAGCCCCATCTTGAAAGCTTGCACAGCTGTTGCAACATCAAGATGAGGAATGTCTAGGGATTCCCGGCTGAACTTGTTCACATAATCCCTAAGGGATTCATGAGGCTCCTGTGTTATCCTGTAGAGATCACTTGTTAATTTTTCAAAGCTTCTACTACAAGAAAACTGACTATTAAATAAATTTACTAAGTGAGCAAAAGAAGTAATCGAATGTGGAGGAACATTCAAGAGCCATTTCAAGGCTGATCCTGTTAAGGTTGAACCAAAACCCTTGCACAAGCATGCTTCCTTGAGATCCGGAGGGATAGGGTTAATCTCCATTCGTTCCCTATACTGCGCAATATGCTCCTCAGGATCCGTAGTTCCGTCGTAAAGCTTCATGTTGGGGGTTTGAAATCTCTTTGGGATCTCAGCATCACAGATAGGATATGCAAAACGAGATAACTTGTGGCTGTCTTGGGACACTTCCGGGATCGGCTGGACCACCCCAGGTACACTAGATATCATGTCCTTCAACTTCTGAAGTTCCCTAGTAAGTGCTGATGTTACACCTGTGTCCTGCAAAGATCCACTATTGTTAGTAGCATGAGTATTATTATTATTTGACACGTTACCTGTTGGAGGATTTTGCCCATATCCTGAAGCATATCCTGAGCTCCTCATGGTTGACATCCTGACCGAGGAGGGTATTTCAGGAGTATGATTCTGAGGAAGGCTGGGCACAATATTCCCCCTATTATCCTCAGTATACACAGCTGAACTGAAGTTCAAAGTTCTGGGATGTAATGGAGTGACAATATCCTCAGCAGATCTGCTCGAGCCGGACTTCAGGAGTTGTATTTCCCTTAAAAGCATTTGGTTCGTTTCCTGTTGCTGCCTCATTTGTTCATGCACACTTCCAAATAAGGTTAAAATTTCATCGTTAGAAGCTAAAACAGGAGCAGATTCCTGAACACTGCGGGTAGGGATAATATCCTAAGGTCGTGAAGAGGCTGGCATCCTTGGAGGAGGTGGTGGAAGCACCGAACCGGTAGTAGCAGAGGTCATAGCAGACACAGTGGAGGAGCTCATGTTTGATCTTGAGGCCATTGTAAATAATGTGGCAAAAAGTTTAGAAAATAGAAAACCGATTAATGATTTTGCAAAGATTTTTAGTAAAAGTAGCACCACTTGCCCCACGGTGGGCGCCAAATTGTTTTGGTCAAAAATTACCTAAGCAATTTAGTGATCAAATTAGTTAAGTGAGGTAGTGTGCTAGAAATATGTGTGAAAAATATGCTTGTTAAGTTATTTAGAAAATCAGTATTCAGGATACGGCTCAGGATATTGAGCTGTATCTATGATCAAGCTATGAGCAAAAGTAAAGTAAATGACACGAGATGTACGAGGAAAGCCCTTGATCAATCTAGATCGCCGGCATAAAACCTCGGGAGCTGACAATCGCAGCTGCCTTGTTCTTCTTATTACTTCAAACGTCAGGATACAGTGCAGGATGTGGTGCGGATCAACTATGTGTTACAATGAGATTTGAATACAAGTGTAGTGTTTGCAATGAGCTAGAGAGTGAAAGTGTTAGAGAGTGTCGGTGTAAAATTGTGTGCCTTAAACTGATCCGCCCCCATCTATTTATAGTAAAGATAATGTAACAAACTATCCTAAACTTCCGGGATCCACCGAATATTCCTTAATCGAACGTTGTAGACCTGGTCTTTCGGGTTCAACGTCTCTCCTTCAACAAACACGTCCGAGTCTTGAGGAGAAGAAGTCCACCTGACCGTTAGCAAGTCTCAGCCTTTAACCTGCACGTGATTAATTCAATAAACCTCAGGATATCACCCAAGATGTTAGCAATATCCTCTTCCAGCATCCTGGTCACAAATAAACAAATAAAGGCAGGATATTAGTCAGGATATGTATGCTTAGAAAATAAGCCATAACAACTTGTACTCGAATTACATTGTAACACCTAGTTGATCCGCATCATATCCTGCACTGTATCCTGATATTTGAAGTAATAGAAGAACAAGGCAGCTACGATTGTCAGCTCCCGAGGTTTTGTGCCGGCGATCTAGATTGATCAAGGGCTTTCCTCGTACATCCTGTGTCACCCTTTACATTTTCGCTCATTGTTTGATCATAGATACAACTCTATATCCTAATCCGTATCCTGAAACTGTTTTTGCAAATAACTTAACTAGCATATTTTCAACACACATTTCTAGCACACTACCTCACTTAACTAATTTGATCACTTAATTGCTTCGGTAATTTTTGACCAAAACAATATATATGCGGATTAGACACCAAAAAAAACACTCAACAAATGGCTACAATTTAAGGAATGTGTTTAGTGGCGGCATCAGATTCCTAATTGATGGAGAAAGGTCTGGTAGCAAGAAAAGCTGCTTCTAGGAGGTTGTCAAGTGTTTTACCTCGACGATTCCATTCTTGGGTGGTCGGTTTGGCCATTGTTCCTATAACTCGAATCCTAGCCCGGTAATTCCATTTTAATTTTACACCATTATGAACCTTACGCCTTTTCTACTCTCTGATCAAGGTTCTCGGCATTGAAAAATCTTCGTAAACTAAATCACACGTGTATATGTAGACATTTAAGAGATATACAATCAAGAAAATCAAGGGCAATGGTGATATATATTCGGATTAGACACCAAAAAAAACACTCAACAAATGGCTACAATTTAAGAAATGTGTTTAGTGACGGCATCAGATTCCTTATTGATGGAGAAAGGTTTGGTGGCAAGAAAAGCTGCTTCTAGGAGGTTGTCAAGTCTTTTCTATCGACGATTCCATCCTTGGGTGGTTGGTTTGGCCCTTGTTCCTGTAACTCGAATCCTAGACCGGTATATCCCATTTTAATTTTACACCATTGTGAACCTTACGCCTTTTTTACTCTCTGATCGAGGTTCTCGGCGTTGAAAAATCTTCGTAAACTAAATCACACGTGTATATCTTGACATTTAAGAAATATACAGTCAAGAAAATCAAGGGCAATGGTGATATATATGAGGATTAGACACCAAAAAAAAACACTCAACAAATGGCTACAATTTAAGGAATGTGTTTAGTGACGGCATCAGATTCCTAATTGATGGAGAAAGGTCTGGTGGCAAGAAAAGCTGCTTCTAGGAGGTTATCAAGTGTTTTCGCTCGACGATTGCATTCTTGGGTGGTTGGTTTGGCCCTTGTTCCTCTAACTCGAATCCTAGCGCGGTAATCCCATTTTAATTTTACACCATTGTGAACCTTACGCCTTTTTTACTCTCTGATCGAGGTTCTCGGCATTGAAAAATCTTCGTAAACTAAATCACAAGTGTATATGTTGACATTTAAGTGATATACAATCAAGAAAATCAAGGGCAATGGTGATATATATGCGGATTAGACACCAAAAAAACACTCAACAAATGGCTACAACTTAAGGAATGTGTTTAGTGACGGCATCAGATTCCTAATTGAGGGTGAAAGGTCTGATGGTAAGAAAAGCTGCTTCTAGGAGGTTGTCAAGGGTTTTCGCTCGACGATTCCATTCTTGGGTGGTTGGTTTGGCCCTTGTTCCTATAACTCGAATCCTAGCCCGGTATATCCCATTTTAATTTTACACCATTGTGAACCTTACGCCTTTTTTACTCTCTGACCGAGTTTCTCGGCATTGAAAAATCTTTGTAAACTAAATCACACGTGTATATGTTGATATTTAAGTGATATACAATCAAGAAAATCAATGGCAATGGTGATATATATGCGGATTAGACACAAAAAAAAAAACACTCAACAAATAACTACAATTTAAGGAATGTGTTTAGTGACGGCATCAGATTCCTAATTGATGGAGAAAGGTCTGGTGGCAAGAAAAGCTGCTTCTAGGAGGTTGTCAAGTGTTTTACCTCGACGATTCAATTCTTGGGTGGTTGGTTTGGCCCTTGTTCCTGTAACTCGAATCCTAGCCCGGTATATCCCATTTTAATTTTACACCATTGTAAACCTTACGCCTTTTTTACTCTCTGATCGAGGTTCTCGGCACTGAAAAATATTTGTAAACTAAATCACACGTGTATATGTTGACAGTTAAGAGATATACAGTCAAGAAAATCAAGGGCAATGGTGATATATATGCGGATTAGACACCAAAAAAAAACACTCAACAAATGGCTACAATTTATGGAATGTGTTTAGTGACGGCATCAGATTCCTAATTGATGGAGAAAGGTCTGGTGGCAAGAAAAGTTGCTTCTAGGAGGTTGTCAAGTGTTTTCGCTCGACGATTCCATTCTTGGTTGGTTGGTTTGGCCTTTGTTCCTGTAACTCGAATCCTAGCCCGGTATATCCCATTTTAATTTTACACCATTGTGAACCTTACGCCTTTTTTACTCTCTGATCGAGGTTCTCGGCATTGAAAAATCTTCGTAAACTAAATCACACGTGTATATGTTGACATTTAAGTGATATACAATCAAGAAAATCAAGGGCAATGGTGATATATGTGCGGATTAGACACCAAAAAAACACTCAACAAATGGCTACAATTTAAGGAATGTGTTTAGTGACGGCATCAGATTCCTAATTGAGGGAGAAAGGTCTGGTGGTAAGAAAAGCTGCTTCTAGGAGGTTGTCAAGTGTTTTCGCTCGATGATTCCATTCTTAGGTGGTTGTTTTGGCCCTTGTTCCTATAACTCGAATCCTAGCCTGGTATATCCCATTTTAATTTTACACCATTGTGAACCTTACGCCTTTTTTACTCTCTGATCGAGTTTCTCGGCATTGAAAAATCTTCGTAAACTAAATCACACGTGTATATGTTGACATTTAAGAGATATACAGTCAACAAAATCAAGGGCAATGGTGATATATATATATATGCGGATTAGACACCAAAAAAAACACTCAACAATGGCTAAAATTTAAGGAATGTGTTTAGTGACGGCATCAGATTCCTAATTGATAGAGAAAGGTCTGGTGGCAAGAAAAGCTGCTTCTAGGAGGTTGTCAAGTGTTTTCGCTCGACGATTCCATTCTTGGGTGGTTGGTTTGGCCCTTTTTCCTGTAACTCGAATCCTATCACGGTATATCCCATTTTAATTTTACACCATTGTGAACCTTGCACCTTTTTTACTCTCTGATCGAGGTTCTCGGCATTGAAAAATCTTCGTAAACTAAATCACACGTGTATATGTTGACAGTTAAGAGATATACAGTCAAGAAAATCAAGGGCAATGGTGATATATATGCGGATTAGACACCAAAAAAAAACACTCAACAAATGGCTACAATTTATGGAATGTGTTTAGTGACGGCATCAGATTCCTAATTGATGGAGAAAGGTCTGGTGGCAAGAAAAGTTGCTTCTAGGAGGTTGTCAAGTGTTTTCGCTCGACGATTCCATTCTTGGTTGGTTGGTTTGGCCTTTGTTCCTGTAACTCGAATCCTAGCCCGGTATATCCCATTTTAATTTTACACCATTGTGAACCTTACGCCTTTTTTACTCTCTGATCGAGGTTCTCGGCATTGAAAAATCTTCGTAAACTAAATCACACGTGTATATGTTGACATTTAAGTGATATACAATCAAGAAAATCAAGGGCAATGGTGATATATGTGCGGATTAGACACCAAAAAAACACTCAACAAATGGCTACAATTTAAGGAATGTGTTTAGTGACGGCATCAGATTCCTAATTGAGGGAGAAAGGTCTGGTGGTAAGAAAAGCTGCTTCTAGGAGGTTGTCAAGTGTTTTCGCTCGATGATTCCATTCTTAGGTGGTTGTTTTGGCCCTTGTTCCTATAACTCGAATCCTAGCCTGGTATATCCCATTTTAATTTTACACCATTGTGAACCTTACGCCTTTTTTTACTCTCTGATCGAGTTTCTCGGCATTGAAAAATCTTCGTAAACTAAATCACACGTGTATATGTTGACATTTAAGAGATATACAGTCAACAAAATCAAGGGCAATGGTGATATATATATATATGCGGATTAGACACCAAAAAAAACACTCAACAATGGCTAAAATTTAAGGAATGTGTTTAGTGACGGCATCAGATTCCTAATTGATAGAGAAAGGTCTGGTGGCAAGAAAAGCTGCTTCTAGGAGGTTGTCAAGTGTTTTCGCTCGACGATTCCATTCTTGGGTGGTTGGTTTGGCCCTTTTTCCTGTAACTCGAATCCTATCACGGTATATCCCATTTTAATTTTACACCATTGTGAACCTTGCACCTTTTTTACTCTCTGATCGAGGTTCTCGGCATTGAAAAATCTTCGTAAACTAAATCACACGTGTATATGTTGACAGTTAAGAGATATACAGTCAAGAAAATCAAGGGCAATGGTGATATATATGCGGATTAGACACCAAAAAAAAACACTCAACAAATGGCTACAATTTAAGGAATGTGTTTAGTGACGGCATCAGATTCCTAATTGAGGGAGAAAGGTCTGGTGGTAAGAAAAGCTGCTTCTAGGAGGTTGTCAAGTGTTTTCGCTCGATGATTCCATTCTTAGGTGGTTGTTTTGGCCCTTGTTCCTATAACTCGAATCCTAGCCTGGTATATCCCATTTTAATTTTACACCATTGTGAACCTTACGCCTTTTTTACTCTCTGATCGAGTTTCTCGGCATTGAAAAATCTTCGTAAACTAAATCACACGTGTATATGTTGACATTTAAGAGATATACAGTCAAGAAAATCAAGGGCAATGGTGATATATATATATATGCGGATTAGACACCAAAAAAAACACTCAACAATGGCTAAAATTTAAGGAATGTGTTTAGTGACGGCATCAGATTCCTAATTGATAGAGAAAGGTCTGGTGGCAAGAAAAGCTACTTCTAGGAGGTTGTCAAGTGTTTTCGCTCGACGATTCCATTCTTGGGTGGTTGGTTTGGCCCTTTTTCCTGTAACTCGAATCCTATCACGGTATATCCCATTTTAATTTTACACCATTGTGAACCTTGCACCTTTTTTACTCTCTGATCGAGGTTCTCGGCATTGAAAAATCTTCGTAAACTAAATCACACGTGTATATTTTGACATTTAAGAGATATATTGTCAAGAAAATCAAGGGCAATGGTGATATATATGCGGATTAGCCACCAAAAAAAACACTCAACAAAAGGCTACAATTTAAGGAATGTGTTTAGTGACGGCATCAGATTCCTAATTGATGGAGAAAGGTCTGGTGGCAAGAAAAGCTGCTTTTAGCAGGTTGTCAAGTGTTTTACCTCGACGATTCAATTCTTGGGTGGTTGGTTTGGCCCGTGTTCCTGTAACTCGAATCCTAGCCCGGTATATCCCATTTTAATTTTACACCATTGTAAACCATACGCCTTTTTTACTCTCTGATCGAGGTTCTCGGCATTGAAAAATCTTTGTAAACTAAATCACACGTGTATATGTTGACAGTTAAGAGATATACAGTCAAGAAAATCAAGGGCAATGGTGATATATATTCGGATTAGACACCAAAAAAAACACTCAACAAATGGCTACAATTTAAGAAATGTGTTTAGTGACGGCATCTGATTCCTTATTGATGGAGAAAGGTCTGGTGGCAAGAAAAGCTGCTTCTAGGAGGTTGTCAAGTATTTTCTCTCGACGATTCCATCCTTGGGTGGTTGGTTTGGCCCTTGTTCCTGTAACTCGAATCCTAGCCTGGTATATCCCATTTTAATTTTACACCATTGTGAACCTTACGCCTTTTTTACTCTCTGATCGAGGTTCTCGGCGTTGAAAAATCTTCGTAAACTAAATCACACGTGTATATGTTGACATTTAAGAGATATACAGTCAAGAAAATCAAGGGCAATGGTGATATATATGCGGATTAGACACCAAAAAAAAACACTCAACAAATGGCTACAATTTAAGGAATGTGTTTAGTGACGGCATCAGATTCCTAATTGAGGGAGAAAGGTCTGGTGGTAAGAAAAGCTGCTTCTAGGAGGTTGTCAAGGGTTTTCGCTCGACGATTCCATTCTTGGGTGGTTGGTTTGGCCCTTGTTCCTATAACTCGAATCCTAGCCCGGTATATCCCATTTTAATTTTACACCATTGTGAACCTTACGCCTTTTTTACTCTCTGATCGAGTTTCTCAGCATTGAAAAAACTTTGTAAACTAAATCACACGTGTATATGTTGACATTTAAGTGATATACAATCAAGAAAATCAATGGCAATGGTGATATATATACGGATTAGACACCAAAAAAAACACTCAACAAATAACTACAATTTAAGGAATGTGTTTAGTGACGGCATCAGATTCCTAATTGATGGAGAAAGGTCTGGTGGCAAGAAAAGCTGCTTCTAGGAGGTTGTCAAGTGTTTTACCTCGACGATTCAATTTTGGGTGGTTGGTTTGGCCCTTGTTCCTGTAACTCGAATCCAAGCCCGATATATCCCATTTTAATTTTACACCATTGTGAACCTTACACCTATTTTACTCTCTGATCGAGGTTCTCGGCATTGAAAAATCTTCGTAAACTAAATCACACGTGTATATTTTGACATTTAAGAGATATACTGTCAAGAAAATCAAGGGCAATGGTGATATATATGCGGATTAGCCACCAAAAAAAACACTCAACAAATGGCTACAATTTGAGGAATGTGTTTAGTGACGGCATCAGATTCCTAATTGATGGAGAAAGGTCTGGTGGCAAGAAAAGCTGCTCCTAGGAGGTAGTTAAGTGTTTTAACTCGACAATTCAATTCTTGGGTGGTTGGTTTGGCCCTTGTTCCTGTAACTCGAATCCTAGCCCGGTATATCCCATTTTAATTTTACACCATTGTGAACCTTACGCCTTTTTTTAAACTTTGATCGAGGTTCTCGGCATTGAAAAATCTTAATAAACTAAATCACACGTGTATATGTTGACATTTAAGAGATATACAGTCAAGAAAATCAAGGGCAATGGTGATATATATTCGGATTAGACACCAAAAAAAAACTCAACAAATGGCTACAATTTAAGGAATGTGTTTAGTGACGGCATCAGATTCCTAATTGATGCAGAAAGGTCTAGTGGCAAGAAAAGCTGTTTCTAGGAGGTTGTCAAGTGTTTTCGCTCGACGATTCCATCCTTGGGTGGTTGGTTTGTCCCTTGTTCCTGTAACTCGAATCCTAGCCCGGTATATCCCATTTTAATTTTACACCATTGTGAACCTTACGCCTTTTTTACTCTCTGATCGAGGTTCTCGGCATTGAAAAATCTTCGTAAACTAAATCACACGTGTATACGTTGACATTTAAGAGATATACAGTCAAGAAAATCAAGGGCAATGGTGATATATATGCGGATTAGACTCCAAAAAAAACACTCAACAAATGGCTACAATTTAAGGAATGTGTTTAGTGACGGCATCAGATTCCTAATTGATGGGGAAAGGTCTGGTGGCAAGAAAAGCCGCTTCTAGGAGGTTATCAAGTGTTTTCGCTCGATGATTCCATTCTTGGGTGGTTGATTTGGCCATTGTTCCTGTAACTCGAATCCTAGCCCGGTATATCCCATTTTAATTTTACGCCATTGTGAATCTTACGCCTATTTTACTCTCTGATCGAGGTTCTCACAATGAAAATTATTCGTAAACTAAATCACACGTGTATATGTTGACATTTAAGAGATATACAGTCAAGAAAATCAAGGGCAATGGTGATATATATGCAGATTAGCCACAAAAAAACACTCAACAAATGGCCACAATTTAAGGAATGTGTTTAGTGGCGGCATCAGATTCCTAATTGATGGAGAAAGGTCTAGTGGCAAGAAAAGCTGCTTCTAGGAGGTTGTCAAGTGTTTTACCTCGACGATTCAATTCTTGGGTGGTTGGTTTGGCCCTTGTTCCTATAACTCGAATCCTAGCCCGGTATATCCCATTTTAGTTTTACACCATTGTCAACCTTACGCCTTTTCTACTCTCTGATCGAGGTTCTCGGCATTGAAAAATCTTCGTAAACTAAATCACACGTGTATATGTTGACATTTAAGAGATATACAGTCGAGAAAATCAAGGGCAATGGTGATATATATTCGGATTAGACACCAAAAAAAACACTCAACAAATGGCTACAATTTAAGGAATGTGTTTAGTGACGGCATCAGATTCCTAATTGATGGAGAAAGGTCTGGTGGCAAGAAAAGCTGCTTCTAGGAGGTTGTCAAGTGTTTTACCTCGACGATTCAATTCTTGGGTGGTTGGTTTGGCCCTTGTTCCTATAATTCGAATCCTAGCCCGGTATATCCCATTTTAATTTTACACCATTGTGAACCTTACGCCTTTTCTACTCTCTGATCGAGGTTCTCGGCATTGAAAAATCTTCGTAAACTAAATCACACGTGTATATGTTGACATTTAAGAGATATACAGTCAAGAAAATCAAGGGCAATGGTGATATATATTCGGATTAGACGCCAAAAAAAACTCAACAAATGGCTACAATTTAAGGAATGTGTTTAGTGACGGCATCATATTACTAATTGATGGAGAAAGGTCTGGTGGCAAGAAAAGCTGTTTCTAGGAGGTTGTCAAGTGTTTTCGCTCGACGATTCCATCCTTGGGTGGTTGGTTTGGCCCTTGTTCCTGTAACTCGAATCCTAGCCCGGTATATCCCATTTTAATTTTACACCATTGTGAACCTTACGCCTTTTTTACTCTCTGATCGAGGTTCTCGGAATTGAAAAATCTTCGTAAACTAAATCACACGTGTATACGTTGACATTTAAGAGATATACAGTCAAGAAAATCAAGGGCAATGGTGATATATATGCGGATTAGACACCAAAAAAAACACTCAACAAATGGCTACAATTTAAAGAATGTGTTTAGTGACGGCATCAGATTCCTAATTGATGGGGAAACGTTTGGTGGCAAGAAAAGTCGCTTCTAGGAGGTTATCAAGTGTTTTCGCTCGATGATTCCCTTCTTGGGTGGTTGGTTTGGCCCTTGTTCCTGTAACTCGAATCCTAGCCCGGTATATCTCATTTTAATTTTACACCATTGTGAATCTTACGCCGATTTTACTCTCTGATCGAGGTTCTCACAATGAAAAATATTCGTAAACTAAATCACACGTGTATATGTTGACATTTAAGAGATATACAGTCAAGAAAATCAAGGGCAATAGTGATATATATGCAGATTAGCCACAAAAAAAAACACTCAACAAATGGCCACAATTTAAGGAATGTGTTTAGTGGCGGCATCAGATTCCTAATTGATGGAGAAAGGTCTGGTGGCAAGAAAAGCTGCTTCTAGGAGGTTGTCAAGTGTTTTACCTCGACGATTCAATTCTTGGGTGGTTGGTTTGGCCCTTGTTCCTATAACTCGAATCTTAGCCCGGTATATGCCATTTTAATTTTACACCATTGTGAACCTTACGCCTTTTCTACTCTCTGATCGAGGTTCTCGGCATTGAAAAATCTTCGTAAACTAAATCACACGTGTATATGTTGACATTTAAGAGATATACAGTCAAGAAAATCAAGGGCAATGGTGATATATATTCGGATTAGACACCAAAAAAAAAACTCAACAAATGGCTACAATTTAAGGAATGTGTTTAGTGACGGCATCAGATTCCTAATTGATGGAGAAAGGTCTGGTGGCAAGAAAAGCTGTTTCTAGGAGGTTGTCAAGTGTTTTCGCTCGACGATTCCATCCTTGGGTGGTTGGTTTGTCCCTTGTTCCTGTAACTCGTATCCTAGCCCGGTATATCCCATTTTAATTTTACACCATTGTGAACCTTACGCCTTTTTTACTCTCTGATCGAGGTTCTCGGCATTGAAAAATCTTCGTAAACTAAATCACACGTGTATACGTTGACATTTAAGAGATATACAGTCAAGAAAATCAAAGGCAATGGTGATATATATGCGGATTAGACACCAAAAAAAAAACAGTCAACAAATGGCTACAATTTAAGGAATGTGTTTAGTGACGGAATCAGATTCCTAATTAATGGGGAAAGGTCTGGTGGCAAGAAAAAGCCGCTTCTAGGAGATTATCAAGTGTTTTCGCTCGATGATTCCATTCTTGGGTGGTTGGTTTGGCCCTTGTTCCTGTAACTCGAATCCTAGCCCGGTATATCCCATTTTAAATTTACACCATTGTGAATCTTACGCCTATTTTACTCTCTGATCGAAGTTCTCACAATGAAAAATATTCGTAAACTAAATCACACGTGTATATGTTGACATTTAAGAGATATACAGTCAAGAAAATCAAGGGCAATGGTGATATATATGCAGATTAGCCACAAAAAAACACTCAACAAATGGCCACAATTTAAGGAATGTGTTTAGTGGCGGCATCAGATTCCTAATTGATGGAGAAAGGTCTGGTGGCAAGAAAAGCTGCTTCTAGGAGGTTGTCAAGTGTTTTACCTCGACGATTCAATTCTTGGGTGGTTGGTTTGGCCCTTGTTCCTATAACTCGAATCCTAGCCCGGTATATCCCATTTTAGTTTTACACCATTGTCAACCTTACGCCTTTTCTACTCTCTGATCGAGGTTCTCGGCATTGAAAAATCTTCGTAAACTAAATCACACGTGTATATGTTGACATTTAAGAGATATACAGTCGAGAAAATCAAGGGCAATGGTGATATATATTCGGATTAGACACCAAAAAAAACAATCAACAAATGGCTACAATTTAAGGAATGTGTTTAGTGACGGCATCAGATTCCTAATTGATGGAGAAAGGTCTGGTGGCAAGAAAAGCTGCTTCTAGGAGGTTGTCAAGTGTTTTACCTCGACGATTCAATTCTTGGGTGGTTGGTTTGGCCCTTGTTCCTATAATTCGAATCCTAGCCCGGTATATCCCATTTTAATTTTACACCATTGTGAACCTTACGCCTTTTCTACTCTCTGATCGAGGTTCTCGGCATTGAAAAATCTTCGTAAACTAAATCACACGTGTATATGTTGACATTTAAGAGATATACAGTCAAGAAAATCAAGGGCAATGGTGATATATATTCGGATTAGACGCCAAAAAAAACTCAACAAATGGCTACAATTTAAGGAATGTGTTTAGTGACGGCATCAGATTACTAATTGATGGAGAAAGGTCTGGTGGCAAGAAAAGCTGTTTCTAGGAGGTTGTCAAGTGTTTTCGCTCGACGATTCCATCCTTGGGTGGTTGGTTTGGCCCTTGTTCCTGTAACTCGAATCCTAGCCCGGTATATCCCATTTTAATTTTACACCATTGTGAACCTTACGCCTTTTTTACTCTCTGATCGAGGTTCTCGGAATTGAAAAATCTTCGTAAACTAAATCACACGTGTATACGTTGACATTTAAAAGATATACAGTCAAGAAAATCAAGGGCAATGGTGATATATATGCGGATTAGACACCAAAAAAAACACTCAACAAATGGCTACAATTTAAGGAATGTGTTTAGTGACGGCATCAGATTCCTAATTGATGGGGAAACGTTTGGTGGCAAGAAAAGTCGCTTCTAGGAGGTTATCAAGTGTTTTCGCTCGATGATTCCATTCTTGGGTGGTTGGTTTGGCCCTTGTTCCTGTAACTAGAATCCTAGCCCGGTATATCTCATTTTAATTTTACACCATTGTGAATCTTACGCCTATTTTACTCTCTGATCGAGGTTCTCACAATGAAAAATATTCGTAAACTAAATCACACGTGTATATGTTGACATTTAAGAGATATACAGTCAAGAAAATCAAGGGCAATAGTGATATATATGCAGATTAGCCACAAAAAAAACACTCAACAAATGGCCACAATTTAAGGAATGTGTTTAGTGGCGGCATCAGATTCCTAATTGATGGAGAAAGGTCTGGTGGCAAGAAAAGCTGCTTCTAGGAGGTTGTCAAGTGTTTTACCTCGACGATTCAATTCTTGGGTGGTTGGTTTGGCCCTTGTTCCTATAACTCGAATCTTAGCCCGGTATATGTCATTTTAATTTTACACCATTGTGAACCTTACGCCTTTTCTACTCTCTGATCGAGGTTCTCGGCATTGAAAAATCTTCGTAAACTAAATCACACGTGTATATGTTGACATTTAAGATATATAAAGTCAAGAAAATCAAGGGCAATGGTGATATATATTCGGATTAGACACCAAAAAAAAAACTCAACAAATGGCTACAATTTAAGGAATGTGTTTAGTGACGGCATCAGATTCCTAATTGATGGAGAAAGGTCTGGTGGCAAGAAAAGCTGTTTCTAGGAGGTTGTCAAGTGTTTTCGCTCGACGATTCCATCCTTGGGTGGTTGGTTTGTCCCTTGTTCCTGTAACTCGTATCCTAGCCCGGTATATCCCATTTTAATTTTACACCATTGTGAACCTTACGCCTTTTTTACTCTCTGATCGAGGTTCTCGGCATTGAAAAATCTTCGTAAACTAAATCACACGTGTATACGTTGACATTTAAGAGATATACAGTCAAGAAAATCAAAGGCAATGGTGATATATATGCGGATTAGACACCAAAAAAAAAACAGTCAACAAATGGCTACAATTTAAGGAATGTGTTTAGTGACGGCATCAGATTCCTAATTGATGGGGAAAGGTCTGGTGGCAAGAAAAAGCCGCTTCTAGGAGATTATCAAGTGTTTTCGCTCGATGATTCCATTCTTGGGTGGTTGGTTTGGCCCTTGTTCCTGTAACTCGAATCCTAGCCCGGTATATCCCATTTTAAATTTACACCATTGTGAATCTTACGCCTATTTTACTCTCTGGTCGAGGTTCTCACAATGAAAAATATTCGTAAACTAAATCACACGTGTATATGTTGACATTTAAGAGATATACAGTTAAGAAAATCAAGGGCAATGGTGATATATATGCGGATTAGCCACAAAAAAACACTCAACAAATGGCCACAATTTAAGGAATGTGTTTAGTGGCGGCATCAGATTCCTAATTGATGGAGAAAGGTCTGGTGGCAAGAAAAGCTGCTTCTAGGAGGTTGTCAAGTGTTTTACCTCGACGATTCAATTCTTGGGTGGTTGGTTTGGCCCTTGTTCCTATAACTCGAATCCTAGCCCGGTATATCCCATTTTAATTTTACACCATTGTGAACCTTACGCCTTTTCTACTCTCTGATCGAGGTTCTCGGCATTGAAAAATCTTCGTAAACTAAATCACACGTGTATATGTTGACATTTAAGAGATATACAGTCAAGAAAATCAAGGGTAATGGTGATATATATTCGGATTAGACACCAAAAAAAACACTCAACAAATGGCTACAATTTAAGGAATGTGTTTAGTGACGGCATCAGATTCCTAATTGATGGAGAAAAGGTCTGGTGGCAAGAAAAGCTACTTCTAGGAGGTTGTCAAGTGTTTTACCTCGACGATTCAATTCTTGGGTGGTTGGTTTGGCCCTTGTTCCTATAACTCGAATCCTAGCCCGGTATATCTCATTTTAATTTTACACCATTGTGAACCTTACGCCTTTTCTACTCTCTGATCGAGGTTCTCGGCATTGAAAAATCTTCGTAAACTAAATCACACGTGTATATGTTGACATTTAAGAGATATACAGTCAAGAAAATCAAGGGCAATGGTGATATATATTCGGATTAGACACCAAAAAAAACTCAACAAATGGCTACAAATTAAGGAATATGTTTAGTGACGGCATCAGATTCCTAATTGATGAAGAAAGGTCTGGTGGCAAGAAAAGTTGTTTCTAGGAGGTTGTCAAGTGTTTTCGCTCGACGATTCCATCATTGGGTGGTTAGTTTGGCCCTTGTTCCTGTAACTCGAATCCTAGCCCGGTATATCCCATTTTAATTTTACACCATTGTGAACCTTACGCCTATTTTACTCTCTGATCGAGGTTCTCAGCATTGAAAAATCTTCGTCAACTAAATCACACATGTATATGTTGACAATTAAGAGATATACAGTTATGAAAATCAAGGGCAATGGTGATATATATGCAGATTAGACACCAAAAAGAAACACTCAACAAATGGGTACAATTTAAGGAATGTATTTAGTGACGGCATTAGATTCCTAATTGAGGGAGAAAGGCCTTGTGGTAAAAAAAAGCTGCTTCTATGAGGTTGTCAAGTGTTTTCGCTCGACGATTCCATTCTTGGGTGGTTGGTTTGGCCCTTGTTCCTGTAACTCGAATCCTAGCCCGGTATATCCCATTTTAATTTTACACCATTGTGAACCTTACACCTTTTTTACTTTCTGATCGAGGTTCTCGGCATTGAAAAATCTTCGTAAACTAAATCACACGTGTATATGTTGACATTTAAAAGATATACAGTTCAGAAAATCAAGGGCAATGGTGATATATATGCGGATTAGACACCAAAAAATAACACTCAACAAATGGGTACAATTTAACAAATGTGTTTAGTGGTGGCAAGAAAAGCTGCTTTTAGGAGGTTGTCAAGTGTTTTACCTCGACGATTCAATTCTTGGGTGGTTGGTTTGGCCCATGTTCCTATAACTCGAATCCTAGCCCGGTATATCCCATTTTAAATTTACACCATTGTGAACCTTACTCCTTTTTTATTCTCTGATCGAGGTTCTCAGCATTGAAAAATCCTCGTAAACTAAATCACATGTGTATATGTTGACATTTAAAGATAGACAGTCAAGAAAATCAAGGGCAATGGTGATATATAGGCGGATTAGCCACAAAAAAAAACACTTAACAAATGGCTACAATTTAAGGAATGTGTTTAGTGATGGCATCAGATTCCTAATTGATGGAGAAAGGTCTGGTGGCAAGAAAAGCTGCTTCTAGGAGGTTGTCAAGTGTTTTACCTCGATGATTCAATTCTTGGGTGGTTGGTTTGGCCCTAGTTCCTGTAACTCGAATCCTAGCCCGGTATATCCCATTTTAATTTTACACCATTGTGAACCTTACGCCTTTTTTACTCTCTGATCGAGGTTCTCGGCATTGAAAAATCTTCGTAAACTAAATCACACATGTATATGTTGACAATTAAGAGATATACAGTCAAGAAAATCAAGGGCAATGGTGATATATATTCGGATTAGACACCAAAAAAACACTCAACAAATGGCTACAATTTAAGGAATGTGTTTAGTGACGGCATCAGATTCCTAATTGATGGAGAAAGGTCGGGTGGCAAGAAAAGCTGCTTCTAGGAGGTTGTCAAGTGTTTTCGCTCGACGATTCCATCCTTGTGTGGTTGGTTTGGCCCTTGTTCGTGTAACTCGAATCCTAGCCCGGTATATCCCGTTTTAATTTTACACCATTGTGAATCTTACGCCTATTTTACTCTCTGATCGAGGTTCTCGGCATTGAAAAATCTTCGTAAACTAAATCACACGTGTACATGTTGACATTTAAGAGATATACAGTCAAGAAAATCAAGGGCAATGGTGATATATATGCGGATTAGCTACCAAAAAAAAAACATTCAACAAATGGCTACAATTTAAGGAATGTGTTTAGTGACGGCATCAGATACCTAATTGATGGAGAAAGGTCTGGTGGCAAGAAAAGCTGCTTCTAGGAAGTTGTCAAGTGTTTTACCTCGACGATTCAATTCTTGGATAGTTGGTTTGGCCCTTGTTCCTGTAACTCGAATCCTAGCCCGGTATATCTTATTTTAATTTTACACCATTGTGAACCTTACACCTTTTCTACTCTCTGATCGAGGTTCTCGGCATTGAAAAATCTTCGTAAACTAAATCACACGTGTATATGTTGACATTTAAGAGATATACAGTTCAGAAAATCAAGGGCAATGGTGATATATATGCGGATTAGGCACCAAAAAATAACACTCAACAAATGGGTACAATTTAAGGAATGTGTTTAGTGACGGCATCAGATTCCTAATTGAGTGAGAAAGTCCTTGTGGTAAGAAAAGCTGCTTCTATGAGGTTGTCAAGTGTTTTCGCTCGACGATTCCATTCTTGGGTGGTTGGTTTGGCCCTTGTTCCTGTAACTCGAATCCTAGCCCGGTATATCCCATTTTAATTTTACACCATTGTGAACCTTACTCCTTTTTTATTCTCTGATCGAGGTTCTCAGCATTGAAAAATCCTCGTAAACTAAATCACATGTGTATATGTTGACATTTAAAGATAGACAGTCAAGAAAATCAAGGGCAATGGTGATATATAGGCGGATTAGCCACAAAAAAAAAACACTTAACAAATGGCTACAATTTAAGGAATGTGTTTAGTGATGGCATCAGATTCCTAATTGATGGAGAAAGGTCTGGTGGCAAGAAAAGCTGCTTCTAGGAGGTTGTCAAGTGTTTTACCTCGATGATTCAATTCTTGGGTGGTTGGTTTGGCCCTAGTTCCTGTAACTCGAATCCTAGCCCGGTATATCCCATTTTAATTTTACACCATTGTGAACCTTACGCCTTTTTTACTCTCTGATCGAGGTTCTCGGCATTGACAAATCTTCGTAAACTAAATCACACATGTATATGTTGACAATTAAGAGATATACAGTCAAGAAAATCAAGGGCAATGGTGATATATATTCGGATTAGACACCAAAAAAACACTCAACAAATGGCTACAATTTAAGGAATGTGTTTAGTGACGGCATCAGATTCCTAATTGATGGAGAAAGGTCTGGTGGCAAGAAAAGCTGCTTCTAGGAGGTTGTCAAGTGTTTTACCTCGACGATTCAATTCTTGGGTGGTTGGTTTGGCCCTTGTTCCTGTAACTCGAATCCAAGCCCGATATATCCCATTTTAATTTTACACCATTGTGAACCTTACACCTATTTTACTCTCTGATCGAGGTTCTCGGCATTGAAAAATCTTCGTAAACTAAATCACACGTGTATATTTTGACATTTAAGAGATATACTGTCAAGAAAATCAAGGGCAATGGTGATATATATGCGGATTAGCCACCAAAAAAAACACTCAACAAATGGCTACAATTTGAGGAATGTGTTTAGTGACGGCATCAGATTCCTAATTGATGGAGAAAGGTCTGGTGGCAAGAAAAGCTGCTCCTAGGAGGTTGTCAAGTGTTTTAACTCGACAATTCAATTCTTGGGTGGTTGGTTTGGCCCTTGTTCCTGTAACTCAAATCCTAGCCCGGTATATCCCATTTTAATTTTACACCATTGTGAACCTTACGCCTTTTTTTAAACTTTGATCGAGGTTCTCGGCATTGAAAAATCTTAATAAACTAAATCACACGTGTATATGTTGACATTTAAGAGATATACAGTCAAGAAAATCAAGGGCAATGGTGATATATATTCGGATTAGACACCAAAAAAAAACTCAACAAATGGCTACAATTTAAGGAATGTGTTTAGTGACGGCATCAGATTCCTAATTGATGCAGAAAGGTCTAGTGGCAAGAAAAGCTGTTTCTAGGAGGTTGTCAAGTGTTTTCGCTCGACGATTCCATCCTTGGGTGGTTGGTTTGTCCCTTGTTCCTGTAACTCGAATCCTAGCCCGGTATATCCCATTTTAATTTTACACCATTGTGAACCTTACGCCTTTTTTACTCTCTGATCGAGGTTCTCGGCATTGAAAAATCTTCGTAAACTAAATCACACGTGTATACGTTGACATTTAAGAGATATACAGTCAAGAAAATCAAGGGCAATGGTGATATATATGCGGATTAGACTCCAAAAAAAAACACTCAACAAATGGCTACAATTTAAGGAATGTGTTTAGTGACGGCATCAGATTCCTAATTGATGGGGAAAGGTCTGGTGGCAAGAAAAGCCGCTTCTAGGAGGTTATCAAGTGTTTTCGCTCGATGATTCCATTCTTGGGTGGTTGATTTGGCCATTGTTCCTGTAACTCGAATCCTAGCCCGGTATATCCCATTTTAATTTTACGCCATTGTGAATCTTACGCCTATTTTACTCTCTGATCGAGGTTCTCACAATGAAAAATATTCGTAAACTAAATCACACGTGTATATGTTGACATTTAAGAGATATACAGTCAAGAAAATCAAGGGCAATGGTGATATATATGCAGATTAGCCACAAAAAAACACTCAACAAATGGCCACAATTTAAGGAATGTGTTTAGTGGCGGCATCAGATTCCTAATTGATGGAGAAAGGTCTGGTGGCAAGAAAAGCTGCTTCTAGGAGGTTGTCAAGTGTTTTACCTCGACGATTCAATTCTTGGGTGGTTGGTTTGGCCCTTGTTCCTATAACTCGAATCCTAGCCCGGTATATCCCATTTTAGTTTTACACCATTGTCAACCTTACGCCTTTTCTACTCTCTGATCGAGGTTCTCGGCATTGAAAAATCTTCGTAAACTAAATCACACGTGTATATGTTGACATTTAAGAGATATACAGTCGAGAAAATCAAGGGCAATGGTGATATATATTCGGATTAGACACCAAAAAAAACACTCAACAAATGGCTACAATTTAAGGAATGTGTTTAGTGACGGCATCAGATTCCTAATTGATGGAGAAAGGTCTGGTGGCAAGAAAAGCTGCTTCTAGGAGGTTGTCAAGTGTTTTACCTCGACGATTCAATTCTTGGGTGGTTGGTTTGGCCCTTGTTCCTATAATTCGAATCCTAGCCCGGTATATCCCATTTTAATTTTACACCATTGTGAACCTTACGCCTTTTCTACTCTCTGATCGAGGTTCTCGGCATTGAAAAATCTTCGTAAACTAAATCACACGTGTATATGTTGACATTTAAGAGATATACAGTCAAGAAAATCAAGGGCAATGGTGATATATATTCGGATTAGACGCCAAAAAAAACTCAACAAATGGCTACAATTTAAGGAATGTGTTTAGTGACGGCATCAGATTACTAATTGATGGAGAAAGGTCTGGTGGCAAGAAAAGCTGTTTCTAGGAGGTTGTCAAGTGTTTTCGCTCGACGATTCCATCCTTGGGTGGTTGGTTTGGCCCTTGTTCCTGTAACTCGAATCCTAGCCCGGTATATCCCATTTTAATTTTACACCATTGTGAACCTTACGCCTTTTTTACTCTCTGATCGAGGTTCTCGGAATTGAAAAATCTTCGTAAACTAAATCACACGTGTATACGTTGACATTTAAGAGATATACAGTCAAGAAAATCAAGGGCAATGGTGATATATATGCGGATTAGACACCAAAAAAAACACTCAACAAATGGCTACAATTTAAGGAATGTGTTTAGTGACGGCATCAGATTCCTAATTGATGGGGAAACGTTTGGTGGCAAGAAAAGTCGCTTCTAGGAGGTTATCAAGTGTTTTCGCTCGATGATTCCATTCTTGGGTGGTTGGTTTGGCCCTTGTTCCTGTAACTCGAATCCTAGCCCGGTATATCTCATTTTAATTTTACACCATTGTGAATCTTACGCCGATTTTACTCTCTGATCGAGGTTCTCACAATGAAAAATATTCGTAAACTAAATCACACGTGTATATGTTGACATTTAAGAGATATACAGTCAAGAAAATCAAGGGCAATAGTGATATATATGCAGATTAGCCACAAAAAAAAACACTCAACAAATGGCCACAATTTAAGGAATGTGTTTAGTGGCGGCATCAGATTCCTAATTGATGGAGAAAGGTCTGGTGGCAAGAAAAGCTGCTTCTAGGAGGTTGTCAAGTGTTTTACCTCGACGATTCAATTCTTGGGTGGTTGGTTTGGCCCTTGTTCCTATAACTCGAATCTTAGCCCGGTATATGTCATTTTAATTTTACACCATTGTGAACCTTACGCCTTTTCTACTCTCTGATCGAGGTTCTCGGCATTGAAAAATCTTCGTAAACTAAATCACACGTGTATATGTTGACATTTAAGAGATATACAGTCAAGAAAATCAAGGGCAATGGTGATATATATTCGGATTAGACACCAAAAAAAAAACTCAACAAATGGCTACAATTTAAGGAATGTGTTTAGTGACGGCATCAGATTCCTAATTGATGGAGAAAGGTCTGGTGGCAAGAAAAGCTGTTTCTAGGAGGTTGTCAAGTGTTTTCGCTCGACGATTCCATCCTTGGGTGGTTGGTTTGTCCCTTGTTCCTGTAACTCGTATCCTAGCCCGGTATATCCCATTTTAATTTTACACCATTGTGAACCTTACGCCTTTTTTACTCTCTGATCGAGGTTCTCGGCATTGAAAAATCTTCGTAAACTAAATCACACGTGTATACGTTGACATTTAAGAGATATACAGTCAAGAAAATCAAAGGCAATGGTGATATATATGCGGATTAGACACCAAAAAAAAACAGTCAACAAATGGCTACAATTTAAGGAATGTGTTTAGTGACGGAATCAGATTCCTAATTAATGGGGAAAGGTCTGGTGGCAAGAAAAAGCCGCTTCTAGGAGATTATCAAGTGTTTTCGCTCGATGATTCCATTCTTGGGTGGTTGGTTTGGCCCTTGTTCCTGTAACTCGAATCCTAGCCCGGTATATCCCATTTTAAATTTACACCATTGTGAATCTTACGCCTATTTTACTCTCTGATCGAGGTTCTCACAATGAAAAATATTCGTAAACTAAATCACACGTGTATATGTTGACATTTAAGAGATATACAGTCAAGAAAATCAAGGGCAATGGTGATATATATGCAGATTAGCCACAAAAAAACACTCAACAAATGGCCACAATTTAAGGAATGTGTTTAGTGGCGGCATCAGATTCCTAATTGATGGAGAAAGGTCTGGTGGCAAGAAAAGCTGCTTCTAGGAGGTTGTCAAGTGTTTTACCTCGACGATTCAATTCTTGGGTGGTTGGTTTGGCCCTTGTTCCTATAACTCGAATCCTAGCCCGGTATATCCCATTTTAGTTTTACACCATTGTCAACCTTACGCCTTTTCTACTCTCTGATCGAGGTTCTCGGCATTGAAAAATCTTCGTAAACTAAATCACACGTGTATATGTTGACATTTAAGAGATATACAGTCGAGAAAATCAAGGGCAATGGTGATATATATTCGGATTAGACACCAAAAAAAACAATCAACAAATGGCTACAATTTAAGGAATGTGTTTAGTGACGGCATCAGATTCCTAATTGATGGAGAAAGGTCTGGTGGCAAGAAAAGCTGCTTCTAGGAGGTTGTCAAGTGTTTTACCTCGACGATTCAATTCTTGGGTGGTTGGTTTGGCCCTTGTTCCTATAATTCGAATCCTAGCCCGGTATATCCCATTTTAATTTTACACCATTGTGAACCTTACGCCTTTTCTACTCTCTGATCGAGGTTCTCGGCATTGAAAAATCTTCGTAAACTAAATCACACGTGTATATGTTGACATTTAAGAGATATACAGTCAAGAAAATCAAGGGCAATGGTGATATATATTCGGATTAGACGCCAAAAAAAACTCAACAAATGGCTACAATTTAAGGAATGTGTTTAGTGACGGCATCAGATTACTAATTGATGGAGAAAGGTCTGGTGGCAAGAAAAGCTGTTTCTAGGAGGTTGTCAAGTGTTTTCGCTCGACGATTCCATCCTTGGGTGGTTGGTTTGGCCCTTGTTCCTGTAACTCGAATCCTAGCCCGGTATATCCCATTTTAATTTACACCATTGTGAACCTTACGCCTTTTTTACTCTCTGATCGAGGTTCTCGGAATTGAAAAATCTTCGTAAACTAAATCACACGTGTATACGTTGACATTTAAAAGATATACAGTCAAGAAAATCAAGGGCAATGGTGATATATATGCGGATTAGACACCAAAAAAAACACTCAACAAATGGCTACAATTTAAGGAATGTGTTTAGTGACGGCATCAGATTCCTAATTGATGGGGAAACGTTTGGTGGCAAGAAAAGTCGCTTCTAGGTGGTTATCAAGTGTTTTCGCTCGATGATTCCATTCTTGGGTGGTTGGTTTGGCCCTTGTTCCTGTAACTAGAATCCTAGCCCGGTATATCTCATTTTAATTTTACACCATTGTGAATCTTACGCCTATTTTACTCTCTGATCGAGGTTCTCACAATGAAAAATATTCGTAAACTAAATCACACGTGTATATGTTGACATTTAAGAGATATACAGTCAAGAAAATCAAGGGCAATAGTGATATATATGCAGATTAGCCACAAAAAAAACACTCAACAAATGGCCACAATTTAAGGAATGTGTTTAGTGGCGGCATCAGATTCCTAATTGATGGAGAAAGGTCTGGTGGCAAGAAAAGCTGCTTCTAGGAGGTTGTCAAGTGTTTTACCTCGACGATTCAATTCTTGGGTGGTTGGTTTGGCCCTTGTTCCTATAACTCGAATCTTAGCCCGGTATATGTCATTTTAATTTTACACCATTGTGAACCTTACGCCTTTTCTACTCTCTGATCGAGGTTCTCGGCATTGAAAAATCTTCGTAAACTAAATCACACGTGTATATGTTGACATTTAAGAGATATACAGTCAAGAAAATCAAGGGCAATGGTGATATATATTCGGATTAGACACCAAAAAAAAAAACTCAACAAATGGCTACAATTTAAGGAATGTGTTTAGTGACGGCATCAGATTCCTAATTGATGGAGAAAGGTCTGGTGGCAAGAAAAGCTGTTTCTAGGAGGTTGTCAAGTGTTTTCGCTCGACGATTCCATCCTTGGGTGGTTGGTTTGTCCCTTGTTCCTGTAACTCGTATCCTAGCCCGGTATATCCCATTTTAATTTTACACCATTGTGAACCTTACGCCTTTTTTACTCTCTGATCGAGGTTCTCGGCATTGAAAAATCTTCGTAAACTAAATCACACGTGTATACGTTGACATTTAAGAGATATACAGTCAAGAAAATCAAAGGCAATGGTGATATATATGCGGATTAGACACCAAAAAAAAACAGTCAACAAATGGCTACAATTTAAGGAATGTGTTTAGTGACGGCATCAGATTCCTAATTGATGGGGAAAGGTCTGGTGGCAAGAAAAAGCCGCTTCTAGGAGATTATCAAGTGTTTTCGCTCGATGATTCCATTCTTGGGTGGTTGGTTTGGCCCTTGTTCCTGTAACTCGAATCCTAGCCCGGTATATCCCATTTTAAATTTACACCATTGTGAATCTTACGCCTATTTTACTCTCTGGTCGAGGTTCTCACAATGAAAAATATTCGTAAACTAAATCACACGTGTATATGTTGACATTTAAGAGATATACAGTTAAGAAAATCAAGGGCAATGGTGATATATATGCGGATTAGCCACAAAAAAACACTCAACAAATGGCCACAATTTAAGGAATGTGTTTAGTGGCGGCATCAGATTCCTAATTGATGGAGAAAGGTCTGGTGGCAAGAAAAGCTGCTTCTAGGAGGTTGTCAAGTGTTTTACCTCGACGATTCAATTCTTGGGTGGTTGGTTTGGCCCTTGTTCCTATAACTCGAATCCTAGCCCGGTATATCCCATTTTAATTTTACACCATTGTGAACCTTACGCCTTTTCTACTCTCTGATCGAGGTTCTCGGCATTGAAAAATCTTCGTAAACTAAGTCACACGTGTATATGTTGACATTTAAGAGATATACAGTCAAGAAAATCAAGGGTAATGGTGATATATATTCGGATTAGACACCAAAAAAAACACTCAACAAATGGCTACAATTTAAGGAATGTGTTTAGTGACGGCATCAGATTCCTAATTGATGGAGAAAAGGTCTGGTGGCAAGAAAAGCTACTTCTAGGAGGTTGTCAAGTGTTTTACCTCGACGATTCAATTCTTGGGTGGTTGGTTTGGCCCTTGTTCCTATAACTCGAATCCTAGCCCGGTATATCTCATTTTAATTTTACACCATTGTGAACCTTACGCCTTTTCTACTCTCTGATCGAGGTTCTCGGCATTGAAAAATCTTCGTAAACTATATCACACGTGTATATGTTGACATTTAAGAGATATACAGTCAAGAAAATCAAGGGCAATGGTGATATATATTCGGATTAGACACCAAAAAAAACTCAACAAATGGCTACAAATTAAGGAATATGTTTAGTGACGGCATCAGATTCCTAATTGATGAAGAAAGGTCTGGTGGCAAGAAAAGCTGTTTCTAGGAGGTTGTCAAGTGTTTTCGCTCGACGATTCCATCATTGGGTGGTTAGTTTGGCCCTTGTTCCTGTAACTCGAATCCTAGCCCGGTATATCCCATTTTAATTTTACACCATTGTGAACCTTACGCCTATTTTACTCTCTGATCGAGGTTCTCAGCATTGAAAAATCTTCGTCAACTAAATCACACATGTATATGTTGACAATTAAGAGATATACAGTTATGAAAATCAAGGGCAATGGTGATATATATGCAGATTAGACACCAAAAAGAAACACTCAACAAATGGGTACAATTTAAGGAATGTATTTAGTGACGGCATTAGATTCCTAATTGAGGGAGAAAGGCCTTGTGGTAAAAAAAAGCTGCTTCTATGAGGTTGTCAAGTGTTTTCGCTCGACGATTCCATTCTTGGGTGGTTGGTTTGGCCCTTGTTCCTGTAACTCGAATCCTAGCCCGGTATATCCCATTTTAATTTTACACCATTGTGAACCTTACACCTTTTTTACTTTCTGATCGAGGTTCTCGGCATTGAAAAATCTTCGTAAACTAAATCACACGTGTATATGTTGACATTTAAAAGATATACAGTTCAGAAAATCAAGGGCAATGGTGATATATATATGTGGATTAGACACTAAAAAATAACACTCAACAAATGGGTACAATTTAACAAATGTGTTTAGTGGTGGCAAGAAAAGCTGCTTTTAGGAGGTTGTCAAGTGTTTTACCTCGACGATTCAATTCTTGGGTGGTTGGTTTGGCCCATGTTCCTATAACTCGAATCCTAGCCCGGTATATCCCATTTTAAATTTACACCATTGTGAACCTTACTCCTTTTTTATTCTCTGATCGAGGTTCTCAGCATTGAAAAATCCTCGTAAACTAAATCACATGTGTATATGTTGACATTTAAAGATAGACAGTCAAGAAAATCAAGGGCAATGGTGATATATAGGCGGATTAGCCACAAAAAAAAACACTTAACAAATGGCTACAATTTAAGGAATGTGTTTAGTGATGGCATCAGATTCCTAATTGATGGAGAAAGGTCTGGTGGCAAGAAAAGCTGCTTCTAGGAGGTTGTCAAGTGTTTTACCTCGATGATTCAATTCTTGGGTGGTTGGTTTGGCCCTAGTTCCTGTAACTCGAATCCTAGCCCGGTATATCCCATTTTAATTTTACACCATTGTGAACCTTACGCCTTTTTTACTCTCTGATCGAGGTTCTCGGCATTGAAAAATCTTCGTAAACTAAATCACACATGTATATGTTGACAATTAAGAGATATACAGTCAAGAAAATCAAGGGCAATGGTGATATATATTCGGATTAGACACCAAAAAAACACTCAACAAATGGCTACAATTTAAGGAATGTGTTTAGTGACGGCATCAGATTCCTAATTGATGGAGAAAGGTCGGGTGGCAAGAAAAGCTGCTTCTAGGAGGTTGTCAAGTGTTTTCGCTCGACGATTCCATCCTTGTGTGGTTGGTTTGGCCCTTGTTCGTGTAACTCGAATCCTAGCCCGGTATATCCCGTTTTAATTTTACACCATTGTGAATCTTACGCCTATTTTACTCTCTGATCGAGGTTCTCGGCATTGAAAAATCTTCGTAAACTAAATCACACGTGTACATGTTGACATTTAAGAGATATACAGTCAAGAAAATCAAGGGCAATGGTGATATATATGCGGATTAGCTACCAAAAAAAAAACATTCAACAAATGGCTACAATTTAAGGAATGTGTTTAGTGACGGCATCAGATACCTCATTGATGGAGAAAGGTCTGGTGGCAAGAAAAGTTGCTTCTAGGAAGTTGTCAAGTGTTTTACCTCGACGATTCAATTCTTGGATAGTTGGTTTGGCCCTTGTTCCTGTAACTCGAATCCTAGCCCGGTATATCTTATTTTAATTTTACACCATTGTGAACCTTACACCTTTTCTACTCTCTGATCGAGGTTCTCGGCATTGAAAAATCTTCGTAAACTAAATCACACGTGTATATGTTGACATTTAAGAGATATACAGTTCAGAAAATCAAGGGCAATGGTGATATATATGCGGATTAGGCACCAAAAAATAACACTCAACAAATGGGTACAATTTAAGGAATGTGTTTAGTGACGGCATCAGATTCCTAATTGAGTGAGAAAGTCCTTGTGGTAAGAAAAGCTGCTTCTATGAGGTTGTCAAGTGTTTTCGCTCGACGATTCCATTCTTGGGTGGTTGGTTTGGCCCTTGTTCCTGTAACTCGAATCCTAGCCCGGTATATCCCATTTTAATTTTACACCATTGTGAACCTTACTCCTTTTTTATTCTCTGATCGAGGTTCTCAGCATTGAAAAATCCTCGTAAACTAAATCACATGTGTATATGTTGACATTTAAAGATAGACAGTCAAGAAAATCAAGGGCAATGGTGATATATAGGCGGATTAGCCACAAAAAAAAAAACACTTAACAAATGGCTACAATTTAAGGAATGTGTTTAGTGATGGCATCAGATTCCTAATTGATGGAGAAAGGTCTGGTGGCAAGAAAAGCTGCTTCTAGGAGGTTGTCAAGTGTTTTACCTCGATGATTCAATTCTTGGGTGGTTGGTTTGGCCCTAGTTCCTGTAACTCGAATCCTAGCCCGGTATATCCCATTTTAATTTTACACCATTGTGAACCTTACGCCTTTTTTACTCTCTGATCGAGGTTCTCGGCATTGAAAAATCTTCGTAAACTAAATCACACATGTATATGTTGACAATTAAGAGATATACAGTCAAGAAAATCAAGGGCAATGGTGATATATATTCGGATTAGACACCAAAAAACACTCAATAAATGGCTACAATTTAAGGAATGTGTTTAGTGACGGCATCAGATTCCTAATTGATGGAGAAAGGTCGGGTGGCAAGAAAAGCTGCTTCTAGGAGGTTGTCAAGTGTTTTCGCTCGACGATTCCATCCTTGTGTGGTTGGTTTGGCCCTTGTTCGTGTAACTCGAATCCTAGCCCGGTATATCCCGTTTTAATTTTACACCATTGTGAATCTTACGCCTATTTTACTCTCTGATCGAGGTTCTCGGCATTGAAAAATCTTCGTAAACTAAATCACACGTGTACATGTTGACATTTAAGAGATATACAGTCAAGAAAATCAAGGGCAATGGTGATATATATGCGGATTAGCTACCAAAAAAAAACATTCAACAAATGGCTACAATTTAAGGAATGTGTTTAGTGACGGCATCAGATTCCTAATTGATGGAGAAAGGTCTGGTGGCAAGAAAAGCTGCTTCTAGGAAGTTGTCAAGTGTTTTACCTCGACGATTCAATTCTTGGATAGTTGGTTTGGCCCTTGTTCCTGTAACTCGAATCCTAGCCCGGTATATCTTATTTTAATTTTACACCATTGTGAACCTTACGCCTTTTCTACTCTCTGATCGAGGTTCTCGGCATTGAAAAATCTTCGTAAACTAAATCACACGTGTATATGTTGACATTTAAGAGATATACAGTTCAGAAAATCAAGGGCAATGGTGATATATATGCGGATTAGGCACCAAAAAATAACACTCAACAAATGGGTACAATTTAAGGAATGTGTTTAGTGACGGCATCAGATTCCTAATTGTGTGAGAAAGGCCTTGTGGTAAGAAAAGCTGCTTCTATGAGGTTGTCAAGTGTTTTCGCTCGACGATTCCATTCTTGGATGGTTGGTTTGGCCCTTGTTCCTGTAACTCGAATCCTAGCCCGGTATATCCCATTTTAATTTTACACCATTGTGAACCTTACACCTTTTTTACTTTCTGATCGAGGTTCTCGGCATTGAAAAATCTTCGTAAACTAAATCACACGTGTATATGTTGACATTTAAAAGATATACAGTTCAGAAAATCAAGGGCAATGGTGATATATATGTGGATTAGACACCAAAAAATAACACTCAACAAATGGGTATAATTTAACAAATGTGTTTAGTGGTGGCAAGAAAAGCTGCTTTTAGGAGGTTGTCAAGTGTTTTACCTCGACGATTCAATTCTTGGGTGGTTGGTTTGGCCCATGTTCCTATAACTCGAATCCTAGCCCGGTATATCCCATTTTAAATTTACACCATTGTGAACCTTACTCCTTTTTTATTCTCTGATCGAGGTTCTCAGCATTGAAAAATCCTCGTAAACTAAATCACATGTGTATATGTTGACATTTAAAGATAGACAGTCAAGAAAATCAAGGGCAATGGTGATATATAGGCGGATTAGCCACAAAAAAAAACACTTAACAAATGGCTACAATTTAAGGAATGTGTTTAGTGATGGCATCAGATTCCTAATTGATGGAGAAAGGTCTGGTGGCAAGAAAAGCTGCTTCTAGGAGGTTGTCAAGTGTTTTACCTCGATGATTCAATTCTTGGGTGGTTGGTTTGGCCCTAGTTCCTGTAACTCGAATCCTAGCCCGGTATATCCCATTTTAATTTTACACCATTGTGAACCTTACGCCTTTTTTACTCTCTGATCGAGGTTCTCGGCATTGAAAAATCTTCGTAAACTAAATCACACATGTATATGTTGACAATTAAGAGATATACAGTCAAGAAAATCAAGGGCAATGGTGATATATATTCGGATTAGACACCAAAAAAACACTCAACAAATGGCTACAATTTAAGGAATGTGTTTAGTGACGGCATCAGATTCCTAATTGATGGAGAAAGGTCGGGTGGCAAGAAAAGCTGCTTCTAGGAGGTTGTCAAGTGTTTTCGCTCGACGATTCCATCCTTGTGTGGTTGGTTTGGCCCTTGTTCGTGTAACTCGAATCCTAGCCCGGTATATCCCGTTTTAATTTTACACCATTGTGAATCTTACGCCTATTTTACTCTCTGATCGAGGTTCTCGGCATTGAAAAATCTTCGTAAACTAAATCACACGTGTACATGTTGACATTTAAGTGATATACAGTCAAGAAAATCAAGGGCAATGGTGATATATATGCGGATTAGCTACCAAAAAAGACATTCAACAAATGGCTACAATTTAAGGAATGTGTTTAGTGACGGCATCAGATTCCTAATTGATGGAGAAAGGTCTGGTGGCAAGAAAAGCTGCTTCTAGGAAGTTGTCAAGTGTTTTACCTCGACGATTCAATTCTTGGATAGTTGGTTTGGCCCTTGTTCCTGTAACTCGAATCCTAGCCCGGTATATCCCATTTTAATTTTACACAATTGTGAACCTTACGCCTTTTCTACTCTCTGATCGAGGTTCTCGGCATTGAAAAATCTTCGTAAACTAAATCACACGTGTACATGTTGACATTTAAGAGATATACAGTTAAGAAAATCAAGGGTAATGGTGATATATATGCGGATTAGCCACCAAAAAAAAACACTCAACAAATGGCTACAATTTAAGGAATGTGTTTAGTGACGGCATCAGATTCCTAGTTGATGGAGAAAGGTCTGGTGGCAAGAAACGATGCTTCAAGGAGGTCGTCAAGTGTTTTCGCTCCACGATTCCTTTCTTGGGTGGTTGATTTGGCCCTTGTTTCTGTAACTCGAATCCTAGCCCGGTATATCTCATTCTAATTTTACACCATTGTGAATCTTACGCCTTTTTTACTCTCTGATCGAGGTTCTCGGCAGTGAAAAATCTTCGTAAACTAAATCACACGTGTGCATGTTGACATTTAAGAGATATACAGTCAGGAAAATCAAGGGCAATGGTGATATATATATATGTGGATTGGACACCAAAAAAAACACTCAACAAATGGTTACAATTTAAGGAATGTGTTTAGTGACGGCATCAGATTCCTATTTGATGGAGAAAGGTCTTGTGGCAAGAAAAGCTGCTTCTAGAAGGTTGTCAAGTGTTTTCGCTCGACGATTCCATTCTTGGGTAGTTGGTTTGGCCCTTGTTCCTGTAACTCGAATCCTAGCCCGGTATATCCCATTTTAATTTTACACCATTGTGAACCTTACGCCTTTTTTACTCTCCGATCGAGGTTCTCGGCATTGAAAAATCTTCGTAAACTAAATCACATGTGTATATGTTGACATTTAAGAGATATACAGCCAATAAAATTAAGGGCAATGGTGATATATATGCGGATTAGACACTAAAAAAACACTCAACAAATGGCTACAATTTAAGGAATGTGTTTAGTGACGGCATCAGATTCCTAATTGATGGAGAAAGGTCTGGTGGCAAGAAAAGCTGCTTCTAGGAGGTTGTCAAGTGTTTTCGCTCGACGATTCCATTCTTGGGTGGTTGGTTTGGCCCTTGTTCCTGTAACTCGAATCCTATCCCGGTATATCCCATTTTAATTTTACACCATTGTGAACCTTACGCCTTTTTTATTCTCTGATCGAGGTTCTCGGCATTGAAAAATCTTCGTAAACTAAATCACAGGTGTATATGTTGACATTTAAGAGATATACATTCAAGAAAATCAAGGGAAATGGTGATATATATGCGGATTAGACACCAAAAAAAACTCAACAAATGGCTACAATTTAAGGAATGTGTTTAGTGACGGCATCAGATTCCTAATTGATGGCGAAAGGTCTTGTGGCAAGAAAAGCTGCTTCTAGGAGGTTGTCGAGTGTTTTCGCTCGACGATTCCATTCTTGGGTGGTTGGTTTGGCCCTTGTTCTTGTAACTCGAATCCTAGCCCGGTATATCCCATTTTAATTCAACACCATTGTGAACCTTACGCCTTTTTTACTCTCTGATCGAGGTTCTCGGCATTGAAAAATCTTCGTAAACTAAATCACACGTGTATATGTTGACATTTAAGAGATATACAATCAAGAAATTCAAGGGAAATGGTGATATATATGCGGATTAGACACCAAAAAAACACTCAACAAATGGCTACAATTTAAGGAATGTGTTTAGTGACGGCATCAGATTCCTAATTGAGGGAGAAAGGTCTTGTGGTAAGAAAAGCTGCTTCTATGTGGTTGTCAAGTGTTTTCGCTCGACGATTCCATTCTTGGGTGGTTGGTTTGGCCCTTGTTCTAGTAACTCGAATCCTAGCACGGTATATCCCATTTTAATTTTACACCATTGTGAACCTTACGCCTTTTTTACTCTCTGACCGAGGTTCTCGGCATTGAAAAATCTTCGTAAACTAAATCACACGTGTATATGTTGACATTAAAGAGATATACAGTCAAGAAAATCAAGGGCAATGGTGATATATATGCGGATTAGCCACCAAAAAAAACACTCAACAAATGAGTACAATTTAAGGAATGTGTTTAGTGACGGCATCAGATTCCTAATTGATGGAAAAAGGTCTGGTGGCAAGAAAAGCTGCTTCTATGAGGTTGTCAAGTGTTTTCGCTCGACGATTCCATTCTTGGGTGGTTGGTTTGGCCCTTTTTCCCGTAACTCGAATCCTAGCCCGATATATCCCTTTTTAATTTTACACCATGGTGAACCTTACGCCTTTTTTACTCTCTGATCGAGGTTCTCGGCATTGAAAAATCTTCGTAAACTAAATCACACGTGTATACGTTGACATTTAAGAGATATAAAGTCAAGAAAATCAAGGGCAATGGAGATATATATATGTGGATTAGACTCCAAAAAAAAACCCTCAACAAATGGCTACAATTTAAGGAATGTGTTTAGTGACAGCATCATATTCCAAATTGATGGAGAAAGGTCTGGTGGCAAGAAAAGCCGCTTCTAGGAGGTTGTCAAGTGTTTTCGCTCGACGATTCCATTCTTGGGTGGTTGGTTTAGCCCTTGTTCCTGTAACTCGAATCCTAGCCCGGTATATCCCATTTTAATTTTACACCATTGTGAACCTTACGCCTATTTTACTCTCTGATCGAGGTTCTCGGCATTGAAAAATCTTCTTCAACTAAATCACACGTGTATATGTTGACATTTAAGAGATATACAGTCAAGAAAATCAAGGGCAATGATGATATATATGCGGATTCGACCCAAGAAAGACACTCAACAAATGGCTACAATTTAAGGAATGTGTTTAGTGAAGGCATCAGATTCCTAATTGATGGAGAAAGGTCTGGTGGTAAGAAAAGCCGCTTCTAGGAGGTTGTCAAGTGTTTTCGCTGGACGATTCTACCCTTGGGTGGTTGGTTTGGCCCTTGTTCCTGTAACTCGAATCCTAGCCCGGTATATCCCATTTTAATTTTACACCATTCTGAACCTTACGCCTTTTTTACTCTCTGATCGAGGTTCTCGGCATTGAAAAATCTTCGTAAACTAAATCACACGTGCATATGTTGACATTTAATAGATATACAGTTAAGAAAATCAAGGGCAATGGTGATATATATGCGGATTAGACACCAAAAAAAACTCAACAAATGGCTACAATTTAAGGAATGTGTTTAGTGACGGCATCAGATTCCTAATTGATGGAGAAAGGTCTTGTGGCAAGAAAAGCTGCTTCTAGGAGGTTGTCAAGTGTTTTCGCTCGACGATTCAATACTTGGGTGGTTGGTTTGGCCCTTGTTCCTGTAACTCGAATCCTAGCCCGGTATATCCCATTTTAATTTTACACCATTGTGAACCTTACGCCTTTTTTACTCTCTGATCGAGGTTCTCGGCATTGAAAAATCTTCGTAAACTAAATCACACGTGTATATGTTGACATTTAAGAGATATACAGTCAAGAAAATCAAGGGAAATGGTGATATATATGCGGATTAGACACCAAAAAAACACTAAACAAATGGCTACAATTTAAGGAATGTGTTTAGTGACGGCATCAGATTCCTAATTGAGGGAGAAAGGTCTTGTGGTAAGAAAAGCTGCTTCTATGAGGTTGTCAAGTGTTTTCGCTCGACGATTCCATTCTTGGGTGGTTGGTTTGGCCCTTGTTCCTGTAACTCGAATCCTAGCACGGTATATCCCATTTTAATTTTACACCATTGTGAACCTTACGCCTTTTTTACTCTCTGACCGAGGTTCTCGGCATTGAAAAATCTTCGTAAACTAAATCACACGTGTATATGTTGACATTTAAGAGATATACAGTCAAGAAAATCAAGGGCAATGGTGATATATATGCGGATTAGCCACCAAAAAAACACTCAACAAAGGGTACAATTTAAGGAATGTGCTTAGTGACGGCATCAGATTCCTAATTGATGGAGAAAGGTCTGGTGGCAAGAAAAGCTGCTTCTATGAGGTTGTCAGGTGTTTTCGCTCGACGATTCCATTCTTGGGTGGTTGGTTTGGCCCTTGTTCCCGTAACTCGAATCCTAGCCCGATATATCCCTTTTTAATTTTACACCATTGTGAACCTTACGCCTTTTTTACTTTCTGATCGAGGTTCTCGGCATTGAAAAATCTTCGTAAACTAAATCACACGTGTATATGTTGACATTTAATAGATATACAGTTAAGAAAATCAAGGGCAATGGTGATATATATGCGGATTAGACACCTAAAAAAAAACTCAACAAATGGCTATAATTTAAGGAATGTGTTTAGTGACGGCATCATATTCCTAATTGATGGAGAAAGGTCTGGTGGCAAGAAAAGCCGCTTCTAGGAGGTTGTCAAGTGTTTTCGTTCGACGATTCCATTCTTGGGTGGTTGGTTTGGCCCTTGTTCCTGTAACTCGAATCCTAGCCCGGTATATCCCATTTTAATTTTACACCATTGTGAACCTTACGCCTATTTTACTCTCTGATCGAGTTTCTCGGCATTGAAAAATCTTCTTCAACTAAATCACACGTGTATATGTTGACATTTAAGAGATATACAGTCAAGAAAAGCAAGGGCAATGGTGATATATATGCGGATTAGACACCAAAAAAAAACTCAACAAATGGCTACAATTTAAGGAATGTGTTTAGTGACGGCATCAGATTCCTAATTGATGGAGAAAGGTCTTGTGGCAAGAAAAGCTGCTTCTAGGAGGTTGTCAAGTGTTTTCGCTCGACGATTCCATTCTTGGGTGGTTGGTTTGGCCCTTGTACCTGTAACTCGAATCCTAGCCCGGTATATCCCATTTTAATTTTACACCATTGTGAACCTTACGCCTTTTTTACTTTCTGATCGAGGTTCTCGGCATTGAAAAATCTTCGTAAACTAAATCACACGTGTATATGTTGACATTTAAGAGATATACAGTCAAGAAAATTAAGGGCAATGGTGATATATATGCGGATTAGCTACCAAAAAACCACTCGACAAATGGGTACAATTTAAGGAATGTGTTTAGTGATGGCATCAGATTCCTAATTGATGGAGAAAGGTCTGGTGGCAAGAAAAGCTGCTTCTATGTGGTTGTCAAGTGTTTTCGTTCGACGATTCCATTCTTGGGTGGTTGGTTTGGCCCTTGTTCCTGTAACTCGAATCCTAGCCCGATATATCCCATTTTAATTTAACACCATTGTGAACCTTACGCCTTTTTTACTCTCTGATCGAGGTTCTCGGCATTGAAAAATCTTCGTAAACTAAATCACACGTGTATACGTTGACATATAAGAGATATACAGTCAAGAAAATCAAGGGCAATGGTGATATATATGCGGATTAGACACCAAAAAAAACACTCAACAAATGGCTACAATTTAAGGAATGTGTTTAGTGACGGCATCAGATTCCTAACTGATGGAGAAAGGTCTGGTGGCAAGAAAAGCCGCTTCTAGGAGGTTGTCAAGTGTTTTCGCTCGACGATTCCATTCTTGGGTAGTTGGTTTGGCCCTTGTTCCTGTAACACGAATCCTAGCCCGGTATATCCCATTTTAATTTTTCACCATTGTGAAACTTACGCCTATTTTACTCTCTGATCGAGGTTCTCGGCATTGAAAAATCTTCGTCAACTAAATCACACGTGTATATGTTGACATTTAAGAGATATACAGTCAAGAAAAGCAAGGGCAATGGTGATATATATGTGGATTCGACACAAAAAAAAACACTCAACAAATGGCTACAATTTAAGGAATGTGTTTAGTGAAGGCATCAAATTCCTAATTGATGGAGAAAGGTCTGGTGGTAAGAAAAGCTGCTTCTAGGAGGATGTCAAGTGTTTTCGCTCGACGATTCTATCCTTGGGTGGTTGGTTTGTCCCTTGTTCCTGTAACTCGAATCCTAGCACGGTATATCCTATTTTAATTTTACACCATTGTGAACCTTTCGCCTTTTTTACTTTCTGATCGAGGTTCTCGGAATTGAAAAATCTTCGTAAACTAAATCACACGTGTATATGTTGACATTTAATAGATACACAGTTAAGAAAATCAAGTGCAATGGTGATATATATGCGGATTAGACAGCAAAAAAAACTCAACAAATGGCTACAATTTAAGGAATGTGTTTAGTGACGGCATCAGATTCCTAATTGATGGAGAAAGGTCTTGTGGCAAGAAAAGCTGCTTCTAGAAGGTTGGCAAGTGTTTTCGCTCGACGATTCCATTCTTGGGTGGTTGGTTTGGCCCTTGTTCCTGTAACTCGAATCCTAGCCCGGTATATCCCATTTTAATTTTACACTATTGTGAACCTTACGCCTTTTTTACTCTCTGTTCGAGGTTCTCGGCATTGAAAAATCTTCGTAAACTAAATCACACGTGTATATGTTGACATTTAAGAGATATGCAGTCAAGAAAATCAAGGGCAATGGTGATATATATGTGGATTAGACACCAAAAAACACTCAACAAATGGCTACAATTTAAGGAATGTGTTTAGTGACGGCATCAGATTCCTAATTGAGGGAGAAAGGTCTTGTGGTAAGAAAAGCTGCTTCTATGAGGTTGTCAAGTGTTTTCGCTCGACGATTCCTTTCTTGGGTGGTTGGTTTGGCCCTTGTTCCTGTAACTCGAATCCTAACCCGGTATATCCCATTTTAATTTTACACCATTGTGAACCTTACGCCTATTTTACTCTCTGATCGAGGTTCTCGGCATTGAAAAATCTTCTTCAACTAAATCACACGTGTATATGTTGACATTTAAGAGATATACAGTCAAGAAAATCAAGGGCAATGGTGATATATATGCGGATTCGACACAAGAAAGACACTCAACAAATGGCTACAATTTAAGGAATGTGTTTAGTGACAGCATCATATTCCAAATTGATGGAAAAAGGTCTGGTGGCAAGAAAAGCCGCTTCTAGGAGGTTGTCAAGTGTTTTCGCTCGATGATTCCATTCTTGGGTGGTTGGTTTGGCCCTTGTTCCTGTAACTCGAATCCTAGCCCGGTATATCCCATTTTAATTTTACACCATTGTGAACCTTACGCCTATTTTACTCTCTGATCGAGGTTCTCGGCATTGAAAAATCTTCTTCAACTAAATCACACGTGTATATGTTGACATTTAAGAGATATACAGTCAAGAAAATCAAGGGCAATGGTGATATATATGCGGATTCGACACAAGAAAGACACTCAACAAATGGCTACAATTTAAGGAATGTGTTTAGTGAAGGCATCAGATTCCTAATTGATGGAGAAAGGTCTGGTGGTAAGAAAAGCCGCTTCTAGGAGGTTGTCAAGTGTTTTCGCTGGACGATTCTATCCTTGGGTGGTTGGTTTGGCCCTTGTTCCTGTAACTCGAATCCTAGCCCGGTATATCCCATTTTAATTTTACACCATTGTGAACCTTACGCCTTTTTTACTCTCTGATCGAGGTTCTCGGCATTGAAAAATCTTCGTAAACTAAATCACACGTGCATATGTTGACATTTAATAGATATACAGTTAAGAAAATCAAGGGCAATGGTGATATATATGCGGATTAGACACCAAAAAAAACTCAACAAATGGCTACAATTTAAGGAATGTGTTTAGTGACGGCATCAGATTCCTAATTGATGGAGAAAGGTCTTGTGGCAAGAAAAGCTGCTTCTATGAGGTTGTCAAGTGTTTTCGCTCGACGATTCCATTCTTGGGTGGTTGGTTTGGCCCTTGTTCCTGTAACTCGAATCCTAGCACGGTATATCCCATTTTAATTTTACACCATTGTGAACCTTACGCCTTTTTTACTCTCTGACCGAGGTTCTCGGCATTGAAAAATCTTCATAAACTAAATCACACGTGTATATGTTGACATTTAAGAGATATACAGTCAAGAAAATCAAGGGCAATGGTGATATATATGCGGATTAGCCACCAAAAAAAACACTCAACAAAGGGTACAATTTAAGGAATGTGCTTAGTGACGGCATCAGATTCCTAATTGATGGAGAAAGGTCTGGTGGCAAGAAAAGCTACTTCTATGAGGTTGTCAGGTGTTTTCGCTCGACGATTCCATTCTTGGGTGGTTGGTTTGGCCCTTGTTCCCGTAACTCGAATCCTAGCCCGATATATCCCTTTTTAATTTTACACCATTGTGAACCTTACGCCTTTTTTACTTTCTGATCGAGGTTCTCGGCATTGAAAAATCTTCGTAAACTAAATCACACGTGTATATGTTGACATTTAATAGATATACAGTTAAGAAAATCAAGGGCAATGGTGATATATATGCGGATTAGACACCTAAAAAAAACTCAACAAATGGCCATAATTTAAGGAATGTGTTTAGTGACGGCATCATATTCCTAATTGATGGAGAAAGGTCTGGTGGCAAGAAAAGCCGCTTCTAGGAGGTTGTCAAGTGTTTTCGTTCGACGATTCCATTCTTGGGTGGTTGGTTTGGCCCTTGTTCCTGTAACTCGAATCCTAGCCCGGTATATCCCATTTTAATTTTACACCATTGTGAACCTTACGCCTATTTTACTCTCTGATCGAGGTTCTCGGCATTGAAAAATCTTCGTAAACTAAATCACACGTGTATATGTTGACATTTAAGAGATATACAGTCAAGAAAATCAAGGGCAATGGTGATATATATGCGGATTAGCCACCAAAAAAAACACTCAACAAAGGGTACAATTTAAGGAATGTGCTTAGTGACGGCATCAGATTCCTAATTGATGGAGAAAGGTCTGGTGGCAAGAAAAGCTGCTTCTATGAGGTTGTCAGGTGTTTTCGTTCGACGATTCCATTCTTGGGTGGTTGGTTTGGCCCTTGTTCCTGTAACTCGAATCCTAGCCCGGTATATCCCATTTTAATTTTACACCATTGTGAACCTTACGCCTATTTTACTCTCTGATCGAGGTTCTCGGCATTGAAAAATCTTCGTAAACTAAATCACACGTGTATATGTTGACATTTAAGAGATATACAGTCAAGAAAAGCAAGGGCAATGGTGATATATATGCGGATTCGACACAAGAAAGACACTCAACAAATGGCTACAATTTAAGGAATGTGTTTAGTGAATCCATCAGATTCCTAATTGATGGAGAAAGGTCTGGTGGTAAGAAAAGCTGCTTCTAGGAGGTTGTCAAGTGTTTTCGCTGGCCGATTCTATCCTTGGGTGGTTGGTTTGGCCCTTGTTCCTGTAACTCGAATCCTAGCCCGGTATATCCCATTTTAATTTTACACCATTGTGAACCTTACGCCTTTTTTACTTTCTGATCGAGGTTCTCGGCATTGAAAAATCTTCGTAAACTAAATCACACGTGTATATGTTGACATTTAATAGATATACAATTAATAAAATCAAGGACAATGGTGATATATATGCGGATTAGACACCAAAAAAAAACTAAACAAATGGCTACAATTTAAGGAATGTGTTTAGTGACGGCATCAGATTCCTAATTGATGGAGAAAGGTCTTGTGGCAAGAAAAGCTGCTTCTTGGAGGTTGTCAAGTGTTTTCGCTCGACGATTCCATTCTTGGGTGGTTGGTTTGGCCCTTGTTCCTGTAACTCGAATCCTAGCCCGGTATATCCCATTTTAATTTTACACCATTGTGAACCTTACGCCTTTTTTACTCTCTGATCGAGGTTCTCGGCATTGGAAAATCTTCGTAAACTAAATCACACGTGTATATGTTGACATTTAAGAGATATACAGTCAAGAAAATTAAGGGCAATGGTGATATATATGCGGATTAGCTACCAAAAAAACACTCGACAAATGGGTACAATTTAAGGAATGTGTTTAGTGACGGCATCAGATTCCTAATTGATGGAGAAAGGTCTGGTGGCAAGAAAAGCTGCTTCTATGAGGTTGTCAAGTGTTTTCGTTCGACGATTCCATTCTTGGGTGGTTGGTTTGGCCCTTGTACCTGTAACTCGAATCCTAGCCCGATATATCCCATTTTAATTTTACACCATTGTGAACCTTACGCCTTTTTTACTCTCTGATCGAGGTTCTCGGCATTGAAAAATCTTCGTAAACTAAATCACACGTGTATACGTTGACATATAAGAGATATACAGTCAAGAAAATCAAGGGCAATGGTGATATATATGCGGATTAGACACCAAAAAAAAACACTCAACAAATGGCTACAATTTAAGGAATGTGTTTAGTGACGGCATCAGATTCCTAACTGATGGAGAAAGGTCTGGTGGCAAGAAAAGCCGCTTCTAGGAGGTTGTCAAGTGTTTTCGCTCGACGATTCCATTCTTGGGTAGTTGGTTTGGCCCTTGTTCCTGTAACACGAATCCTAGCCCGGTATATCCCATTTTAATTTTTCACCATTGTGAAACTTACGCCTATTTTACTCTCTGATCGAGGTTCTCGGCATTGAAAAATCTTCGTCAACTAAATCACACGTGTGTATGTTGACATTTAAGAGATATACAGTCAAGAAAAGCAAGGGCAACGGTGATATATATGCGGATTCGACACAAAAAAAAACACTCAACAAATGGCTACAATTTAAGGAATGTGTTTAGTGAGGGCATCAAATTCCTAATTGATGGAGAAAGGTCTGGTGGTAAGAAAAGCTGCTTCTAGGAGGATGTCAAGTGTTTTCGCTCGACGATTCTATCCTTGGGTGGTTGGTTTGTCCCTTGTTCCTGTAACTTGAATCCTAGCCCGGTATATCCCATTTTAATTTTACACCATTGTGAACCTTTCGCCTTTTTTACTTTCTGATCGAGGTTCTCGGAATTGAAAAATCTTCGTAAACTAAATCACACGTGTATATGTTGACCTTTAATAGATACACAGTTAAGAAAATCAAGGGAAATGGTGATATATATGCGGATTAGACAGCAAAAAAAACTCAACAAATGGCTACAATTTAAGGAATGTGTTTAGTGACGGAATCAGATTCCTAATTGATGGAGAAAGGACTTGTGGCAAGAAAAGCTGCTTTTAGAAGGTTGGCAAGTGTTTTCGCTCGACGATTCCATTCTTGGGTGGTTGGTTTGGCCCTTGTTCCTGTAACTCGAATCCTAGCCCGGTATATCCCATTTTAATTTTTCACTATTGTGAACCTTACGCCTTTTTTACTCTCTGTTCGAGGTTCTCGGCATTGAAAAATCTTCGTAAACTAAATCACACGTGTATATGTTGACATTTAAGAGATATGCAGTCAAGAAAATCAAGGGCAATGGTGATATATATGTGGATTAGACACCAAAAAACACTCAACAAATGGCTACAATTTAAGGAATGTGTTTAGTGACGGCATCAGATTCCTAATTGAGGGAGAAAGGTCTTGTGGTAAGAAAAGCTGCTTCTATGAGGTTGTCAAGTGTTTTCGCTCGACGATTCCATTCTTGGGTGGTTGGTTTGGCCCTTCTTCCTGTAACTCGAATCCTAACCCGGTATATCCCATTTTAATTTTACACCATTGTGAACCTTACGCCTTTTTTACTCTCTGATGGAGTTTCTCGGCATTGAAAAATCTTCGTAAACTAAATCACACGTGTATATGTTGACATTTAAGAGAAATACAGTCAAGAAAATCAAGGGCAATGGTGATATATATGCGGATTAGCCCCCAAAAAAAACACTCAACAAAAGGGTACAATTTAAGGAATGTGTTTAGTGACGGCATCAGATTTCTAATTGATGGAGAAAGGTCTGGTGGCAAGAAAACCTGCTTTTATGAGGTTGTCAAGTGTTTTCGCATGACGATTCCATTCTTGGGTGGTTGGTTTGGCCCTTGTTCCTGTAACTCGAATCCTAGCCCGGTATATCCCATTTTAATTTTACACCATTGTGAACCTTACGCCTTTTTTACTCTCTGATCGAGGTTCTCGGCATTGAAAAATCTTCGTAAACTAAATCACACGTGTATACGTTGACATTTAAGAGATATACAGTCAAGAAAATCAAGGGCAATGGTGATATATATGCGGATTCGACAGAAAAAAAAACACTCAATAAATGGCTACAATTTAAGGAATGTGTTTAGTGACGGCATCAGATTCCTAATTGATGGAGAAAGGTCTGGTGGTAAGAAAAGCTGCTTCTAGGAGGTTGTCAAGTGTTTTCGTTCGACGATTCCATCCTTGGGTGGTTGGTTTGGCCCTTGTTCCTGTAACTCGAATCCTAGCCCGGTATATCCCATTTTAATTTTACACCATTGTGAACCTTTCGCCTTTTTTACTCTTTTATCGAGGTTCTCGGCATTGAAAAATCTTCGTAAACTAAATCGCACGTGTATATGTTGACATTTAATAGATATACAGTTAAGAAAATCAAGGGAAACGGTGATATATATGCGGATTAGACACCAAAAAAAACTCAACAAATGGCTACAATTTAAGGAATGTGTTTAGTGACGGCATCAGATTCCTAATTTATGGAGAAAGGTCTTGTGGCAAGAAAAGCTGCTTCTAGGAGGTTGTCAAGTCTTTTCGCTCGACGATTCCATTCTTGGGTGGTTGGTTTGGCCCTTGTTCCTGTAACTCGAATCCTAGCCCGGTATATCCCATTTTAATTTTACACCATTGTGAACCTTACGCCTTTTTTACTCTCTGATCGAGGTTCTCGGCATTGAAAAATCTTCGTAAACTAAATCACACGTGTATATGTTGACATTTAAGAGATATACAGTCAAGAAAATCAAGGGCAATGGTGATATATATGTGGATTAGACACCAAAAAAACACTCAACAAATGGCTACAATTTAAGGAATGTGTTTAGTGATGGCATCAGATTCCTAATTGAGGGAGAAAGGTCTTGTGGTAAGAAAAGCTGCTTCTATGAGGTTCTCAAGTGTTTTCGCTCGACGATTCCATTCTTGGGTGGTTGGTTTGGCCCTTGTTCCTGTAACTCGAATCCTAGCCTGGTATATCCCATTTTAATTTTACACCATTGTGAACCTTACACCTTTTTTACTCTCTGATCGAGGTTCTCGGCATTGAAAAATCTTCGTAAACTAAATCACACGTGTATATGTTGACATTTAAGAGATATACAATCAAGAAAATCAAGGGCAATGGTGATATATATATATATATATGTGTGTGTGTGTGTGTGTGTGGATTAGACACCAAAAAAACACTCAACAAATGGCTACAATTTAAGGAATGTGTTTAGTGACGGCATCAGATTCCTAATTGATGGAGAAAGGTTTGGTGGCAAGAAAAGTTGCTTCTAGGAGGTTGTCAAGTGTTTTCGCTCGACTCTTCCATTCTTGGGTAGTTGGTTTGGCCCTTGTTCCTGTAACTCGAATCCTAGCCCGGTATATCCCATTTTAATTTTACACCATTGTGAACCTTACGCCTATTTTACTCTCTGATCGAGGTTCTCGGAATTGAAAAATCTTCGTAAACTAAATTACACGTGTATAAGTTGACATTTAAGAGATATACAGTCAAGAAAATCAAGGGCAATGGTGATATATATGCGGATTAGCCACAAAAAAAAAACACTTAACAAATGGCTACAATTTAAGGAATGTGTTTAGTGACGGCATCAGATTCCTAATTGATGGAGAAACGTCTGGTGGCAAGAAAAGCTGCTTCTAGAAGGTTGTCAAGTGTTTTACCTCGACGATTCAATTCTTGGGTGGTTGGTTTGGCCCTTGTTCCTGTAACTCGAATCCTAGTCTGGTATATCCCATTTTAATTTTACACCATTGTGAACCTTACGCCTTTTTTACTCTCTGATCGAGGTTCTCGGCATTGAAAAATCTTCGTAAACTAAATCACACGTGTATATGTTGAAATTTTAGAGATATACAGTCAAGAAAATCAAGGACAATGGTGATATATATGCGGATTAGACACCAAGAAAAAAAAACACTCAACAAATGGCTACAATTTAAGGAATGTGTTTAGTGACGGCATCAGATTCCTAATTGATAGAGAAAGTTCTGGTGGCAAAAAAAGCTGCTTCTAGGAGGTTGTCAAGTGTTTTCGATCGACAATTCCATTCTTGGGTGGTTGGTTTGGCCCTTGTTCCTGTAACTCGAATCCTAGCCTGGTATATCCCATTTTAATTTTACACCATTGTGAACCTTACACCTTTTTTACTCTCTGATCGAGGTTCTCGGCATTGAAAAATCATCGTAAACTAAATCACACGTGTATATGTTGACATTTAAGAGATATACAGTCAAGAAAATCAAGGGCAATTGTGATATATATGTGGATTAGACACCAAAAAAACACTCAACAAATGGCTACAATTTAAGGAATGTGTTTAGTGATGGCATCAGATTCCTAATTGAGGGAGAAAGGTCTTGTGGTAAGAAAAGCTGCTTCTATGAGGTTCTCAAGTGTTTTCGCTCGACGATTCCATTCTTGGGTGGTTGGTTTGGCCCTTGTTCCTGTAACTCGAATCCTAGCCTGGTATATCCCATTTTAATTTTACACCATTGTGAAACTTACACCTTTTTTACTCTCTGATCGAGGTTCTCGGCATTGAAAAATCTTGGTAAACTAAATCACACGTGTATATGTTGACATTTAAGAGATATACAATCAAGAAAATCAAGGGCAATGGTGATATATATATATATGTGGATTAGACACCAAAAAAACACTCAACAAACGGCTACAATTTAAGGAATGTGTTTAGTGACGGCATCAGATTCCTAATTGATGGAGAAAGGTCTGGTGGCAAGAAAAGTTGCTTCTAGGAGGTTGTCAAGTGTTTTCGCTCGACTCTTCCATTCTTGGGTGGTTGGTTTGGCCCTTGTTCCTGTAACTCGAATCCTAGCCCGGTATATCCCATTTTAATTTTACACCATTGTGAACATTACGCCTATTTTACGCTCTGATCGAGGTTCTCGGAATTGAAAAATCTTCGTAAACTAAATTACACGTGTATAAGTTGACATTTAAGAGATATACAGTCAAGAAAATCAAGGGAATGGTGATATATATGCGGATTAGCCACAAAAAAACACTCAACAAATGGCTACAATTTAAGGAAATGTGTTTAGTGACGGCATCAGATTCCTAATTGATGGAGAAACGTCTGGTGGCAAGAAAAGCTGCTTCTAGGAGGTTGTCAAGTGTTTTACCTTGACGATTCAATTCTTGGGTGGTTGGTTTGGCCCTTGTTCCTGTAACTCGAATCCTAGCCCGGTATATCCCATTTTAATTTTACACCATTGTGAACCTTACGCCTTTTTTACTCTCTGATCGAGGTTCTCGGCATTGAAAAATCTTCGTAAACTAAATCACACGTGTATATGTTGAAATTTTAGAGATATACAGTCAAGAAAATCAAGGATAATGGTGATATATATGCGGATTAGACACAAAGAAAAAAAAACACTCAACAAATTGCTACAATTTAAGGAATGTGTTTAGTGACGGCATCAGATTTCTAATTGATAGAGAAAGGTCTGGTGGCAAGAAAAGTTGCTTCTAGGAGGTTGTCAAGTGTTTTCGATCGACAATTCCATTCTTGGGTGGTTGGTTTGGCACTTGTTCCTGTAACTCGAATCCTTGCCTGGTATATCCCATTTTAATTTTACACCATTGTGAACCTTACGCCTTTTTTACTCTCTGATCGAGGTTCTCGGCATTGAAAAATCTTCGTAAACTAAATCACACGTGTATATGTTGACATTTAAGAGATATACAGTCAAGAAAATCAAGGGCAATTGTGATATATATGCGGATTAGCCACCTAAAAAAACACTCAACAAATGGCTACAATTTAAGGAATGTGTTTATTGACGGCATCAGATTCCTAATTGATGGAAAAAGGTCTAGTGGCAAGAAAAGCTGCTTCTAGGAGGTTGTCAACTTTTTTACCGCGACGATTCAATTCTTGGGTGGTTGGTTTGGCCATTTTTCCTGTAACTCGAATCCTAGCCCGGTATATCCCATTTTAATTTTACACCATTGTGAACCTTACGCCTTTTTTACTCTCTAATCGAGGTTCTCGGTATTGAAAAATCTTCGTAAACTAAATCACACGTGTATATGTTGACATTTAAGAGATATAAAGTCAAGAAAATCAAGGGCAATTGTGATATATATTCGGATTAGACACAAAAAAAACACTTAACAAATGGCTACAATTTAAGGAATATGTTTAGTTACGGCATCAGATTCCTAATTGATGGAAAAAGGTCTGGTGGCAAGAAAAGCTGCTTTTAGGAGGTTGTTAAGTGTTTTCGCGCGACGATTCCATCCTTGGGTGGTTGGTTGTGCCCTTGTTCCTGTAACTCAAATCCTAGCCCGGTATATCCCATTTTAATTTTACACCATTGTGAACATTACGCCTATTTTACTCTCTGATCGAGGTTCTCGGAATTGAAAAATCCTCGTAAACTAAATTACAAGTGTTTAAGTTGACATTTAAGAGATATACAGTCAAGAAAATCAAGGGCAATGGTGATATATATGCCGATTAGCCACAAAAAAAACACTCAACAAATGGCTACAATTTAAGGAATGTGTTTAGTGTCGGCATCAGATTCCTAATTGATGGAGAAACGTCTGGTGGCAAGAAAAGTTGCTTCTAGGAGGTTGTCAAGTGTTTTACCTCGACGATTCAATTCTTGGGTGGTTGGTTTGGCCCTTGTTCCTGTAACTCGAATTCTAGCCCGGTATATCCCATTTTAATTTTACACCATTGTGAACCTTACGCCTTTTTTACTCTCTGATCGAGGTTCTCGGCATTGAAAAATCTTCGTAAACTAAATCACACGTGTATATGTTGAAATTTTAGAGATATACAGTCAAGAAAAACAAGGACAATGGTGATATATATGCGGATTAGAAACCAAGAAAAAAAACACTCAACAAATGGCTACAATTTAAGGAATGTGTTTAGTGACGGCATCAGATTCCTAATTGATAGAGAAAGGTCTGGTGGCAAGAAAAGTTGCTTCTAGGAGGTTGTCAAGTGTTTTCGATCGACAATTCCATTCTTGGGTGGTTGGTTTGGCCCTTGTTCCTGTAACTCGAATCCTAGCCTGGTATATCCCATTTTAATTTTACACCATTGTGAACCTTACGCCTTTTTTACTCTCTGATCGAGGTTCTCGGCATTGAAAAATCTTCGTAAACTAAATCACACGTGTATATGTTGACATGTAAGAGATATACAATCAAGAAAATCAAGGGCAATTGTGATATATATGCGGATTAGCCACCTAAAAAAACACTCAACAAATGGCTACAATTTAAGGAATGTGTTTAGTGACGGCATCAGATTCCTAATTGATGGAAAAAGGTCTGGTGGCAAGAAAAGCTGCTTCTAGGAGGTTGTCAACTTTTTTACCTCGACGATTGAATTCTTGGGTGGTTGGTTTGACCCTTTTTCCTGTAACTCGAATCCTAGCCCGGTATATCCCATTTTAATTTTACACCATTGTGAACCTTACGCCTTTTTTACTCTCTGATCGAGGTTCTCGGTATTGAAAAATCTTCGTAAACTAAATCACACGTGTATATGTTGACATTTAAGAGATATAAAGTCAAGAAAATCAAGGGCAATTGTGATATATATTCGGATTAGACACAAAAAAAACACTTAACAAATGGCTACAATTTAAGGAATATGTTTAGTTACGGCATCATTGATGGAAAAAGGTCTGGTGGCAAGAAAAGCTGCTTTTAGGAGGTTGTTAAGTGTTTTCGCGCGACGATTCCATCCTTGGGTGGTTGGTTGGGCCCTTGTTCCTGTAACTCGAATTCTAGCCCGGTATATCCCATTTTAATTTTACACCATTGTGAACCTTACGCCTTTTTTACTCTCTGATCGAGGTTCTCGGCATTGAAAAATCTTCGTAAACTAATCACACGTGTATACGTTGACATTTAAGAGATATACAGTCAAGAAAATCAAGGGCAATGGTGATATATATGCGGATTAGACACCAAAAAATCTCTCAACAAATGGCTACAATTTAAGGAATGTGTTAAGTGACGGCATCAGATTCCTAATTGATTGAGAAAGGTCTGGTGGCAAGAAAAGCCGCTTCTAGGATGTTGTCAAGTGTTTTCGCTCGACGATTCCATTCTTGGGTGGTTGGTTTGGCCTTTGTTCCTGAAACTCGAATCCTAGCCCGTTATATCCCATTTTAATTTTACACCATTGTGAACCTTACGCCTATTTTACTCTCTGATCGAGGTTCTCGGCATTGAAAAATCTTCGTCAACTAAATCACACGTGTATATGTTGACATTTAAGAGATATACAGTCAAGAAAAGCAAGTGCAATGGTGATATATATGCGGATTCGACACAAAAAAAAACCTCAACAAATGGCTTCAATTTAAGGAATGTGTTTAGTGAAGGCATCAGATTCCTAATTGATGGAGAAAGGTCTGGTGGCAAGAAAAGCTGCTTCTAGGAGGTTGTCAAGTGTTTTCGCTCGACCATTCCATTCTTAGGTGGTTGGTTTGGCCCTTGTTCCTGTAACTCGAACCCTAGCCCGGTATATCTCATTTTAATTTTACACCATTGTGAACCTTACACCTTTTTTACTCTCTGATCGAGGTTCTTGGCGTTGAAAAATCTTCGTAAACTAAATCACACGTGTATATGTTTACATTCCAGAGTTATACAGTTAAGAAAATCAAGGGCAATGGTGATATATATGCGGATTAGACACCAAAAAAAAACTCAACAAATGGCTATAATTTAAGGAATGTGTTTAGTGACGGCATCAGATTCCTAATTGATGGAGAAAGGTCTTGGGACAAGAAAAGCTGCTTCTAGGAGGTTGTCAAGTGTTTTCGCTCGACAATACCATTCTTGGGTGGTTGGTTTAGCCCTTGTTCCTGTAACTCGAATCCTAGCCCGGTATATCTCATTTTAATTTTTCACCATTGTGAACCTTACGCCTTTTTTACCCTCTGATCGAGATTCTCGGCATCGAAAAATATTCGTAAACTAAATCACACGTGTATATGTTGATGTTTAAGAGATATACAGTCATGAAAATCAAGGGCAATGGTGATATATATGCGGATTAGACACCAAATAAAACACTCAACAAATGGCTACAATTTAAGGAATGCATTTAGTGACGGCATTAGATTCCTAATTGAGGGAGAAAGGTCTTGTGGTAAGAAAAGCTGCTTCTATGAGGTTGTCAAGTGTTTTCGCTCGACAATTCCATTCTTGGGTGGTTGGTTTGGCCCTTGTTCCTGTAACTCGAATCCTAGCCCGGTATATCCCATTTTAATTTTACACCATTGTGAACCTTACGCCTTTTTTACTCTCTGAACTAGGTTCTCGGCATTGAAAAATATTCGTAAACTAAATCACACGTGTATATGTTGACATTTAAGAGATATACAGTCAAGAAAATCAAGGGCAATGGTGATATATATGCGGATTAGACACCAAAAAAAACACTCAACAAATGGGTACAATTTAAGGAATGTGTTTAGTGACGGCATCAGATTCCTAATTGAGAGAGAAAGGTCTTATGGTAAGAAAAGCTGCTTCTATGAGGTTGTCAAGTGTTTTCGCTCGACGATTCCATTCTTGGGTGGTTGGTTTGGCCCTTTTTCCTGTAACTCGAATCCTAGCCCGGTATATCCCATTTTAATTTTACACCATTGTGAACCTTACGCCTTTTTTACTCTCTGATCGAGGTTCTCGGCATTGAAAAATCTTCGTAAACTAAATCACACGTGTATATGTTGAAATTTTAGAGATATACAGTCAAGAAAAACAAGGACAATGGTGATATATATGCGGATTAGAAACCAAGAAAAAAAACACTCAACAAATGGCTACAATTTAAGGAATGTGTTTAGTGACGGCATCAGATTCCTAATTGATAGAGAAAGGTCTGGTGGCAAGAAAAGTTGCTTCTAGGAGGTTGTCAAGTGTTTTCGATCGACAATTCCATTCTTGGGTGCTTGGTTTGGCCCTTGTTCCTGTAACTCGAATCCTAGCCAGGTATATCCCATTTTAATTTTACACCATTGTGAACCTTACGCCTTTTTTACTCTCTGAACTAGGTTCTCGGCATTGAAAAATATTCGTAAACTAAATCACACGTGTATATGTTGACATTTAAGAGATATACAGTCAAGAAAATCAAGGGCAATGGTGATATATATGCGGATTAGACACCAAAAAAAACACTCAACAAATGGGTACAATTTAAGGAATGTGTTTAGTGACGGCATCAGATTCCTAATTGAGAGAGAAAGGTCTTATGGTAAGAAAAGCTGCTTCTATGAGGTTGTCAAGTGTTTTCGCTCGACGATTCCATTCTTGGGTGGTTGGTTTGGCCCTTTTTCCTGTAACTCGAATCCTAGCCCGGTATATCCCATTTTAATTTTACACCATTGTGAACCTTACGCCTTTTTTACTCTCTGATCGAGGTTCTCGGCATTGAAAAATCTTCGTAAACTAAATCACACGTGTATATGTTGAAATTTTAGAGATATACAGTCAAGAAAAACAAGGACAATGGTGATATATATGCGGATTAGAAACCAAGAAAAAAAACACTCAACAAATGGCTACAATTTAAGGAATGTGTTTAGTGACGGCATCAGATTCCTAATTGATAGAGAAAGGTCTGGTGGCAAGAAAAGTTGCTTCTAGGAGGTTGTCAAGTGTTTTCGATCGACAATTCCATTCTTGGGTGGTTGGTTTGGCCCTTGTTCCTGTAACTCGAATCCTAGCCTGGTATATCCCATTTTAATTTTACACCATTGTGAACCTTACGCCTTTTTTACTCTCTGATCGAGGTTCTCGGCATTGAAAAATCTTCGTAAACTAAATCACACGTGTATATGTTGACATGTAAGAGATATACAATCAAGAAAATCAAGGGCAATTGTGATATATATGCGGATTAGCCACCTAAAAAAACACTCAACAAATGGCTACAATTTAAGGAATGTGTTTAGTGACGGCATCAGATTCCTAATTGATGGAAAAAGGTCTGGTGGCAAGAAAAGCTGCTTCTAGGAGGTTGTCAACTTTTTTACCTCGACGATTGAATTCTTGGGTGGTTGGTTTGACCCTTTTTCCTGTAACTCGAATCCTAGCCCGGTATATCCCATTTTAATTTTACACCATTGTGAACCTTACGCCTTTTTTACTCTCTGATCGAGGTTCTCGGTATTGAAAAATCTTCGTAAACTAAATCACACGTGTATATGTTGACATTTAAGAGATATAAAGTCAAGAAAATCAAGGGCAATTGTGATATATATTCGGATTAGACACAAGAAAAACACTTAACAAATGGCTACAATTTAAGGAATATGTTTAGTTACGGCATCATTGATGGAAAAAGGTCTGGTGGCAAGAAAAGCTGCTTTTAGGAGGTTGTTAAGTGTTTTCGCGCGACGATTCCATCCTTGGGTGGTTGGTTGGGCCCTTGTACCTGTAACTCGAATTCTAGCCCGGTATATCCCATTTTAATTTTACACCATTGTGAACCATACGCCTTTTTTACTCTCTGATCGAGGTTCTCGGCATTGAAAAGTCTTCGTAAACTAATCACACGTGTATACGTTGACATTTAAGAGATATACAGTCAAGAAAATCAAGGGCAATGGTGATATATATGCGGATTAGACACCAAAAAATCTCTCAACAAATGGCTACAATTTAAGGAATGTGTTAAGTGACGGCATCAGATTCCTAATTGATTGAGAAAGGTCTGGTGGCAAGAAAAGCCGCTTCTAGGAGGTTGTCAAGTGTTTTCGCTCGACGATTCCATTCTTGGGTGGTTGGTTTGGCCTTTGTTCCTGAAACTTGAATCCTAGCCCGTTATATCCCATTTTAATTTTACACCATTGTGAACCTTACGCCTATTTTACTCTCTGATCGAGGTTCTCGGCATTGAAAAATCTTCGTCAACTAAATCACACGTGTATATGTTGACATTTAAGAGATATACAGTCAAGAAAAGCAAGGGCAATGGTGATATATATGCGGATTCGACACAAAAAAAAACCTCAACAAATGGCTTCAATTTAAGGAATGTGTTTAGTGAAGGCATCAGATTCCTAATTGATGGAGAAAGGTCTGGTGGCAAGAAAAGCTGCTTCTAGGAGGTTGTCAAGTGTTTTCGCTCGACCATTCCATTCTTAGGTGGTTGGTTTGGCCCTTGTTCCTGTAACTCGAACCCTAGCCCGGTATATCCCATTTTAATTTTACACCATTGTGAACCTTACACCTTTTTTACTCTCTGATCGAGGTTCTTGGCGTTGAAAAATCTTCGTAAACTAAATCACACGTGTATATGTTGACATTCCAGAGTTATACAGTTAAGAAAATCAAGGGCAATGGTGGTATATATGCGGATTAGACACCAAAAAAAAACTCAACAAATGGCTATAATTTAAGGAATGTGTTTAGTGACGGCATCAGATTCCTAATTGATGGAGAAAGGTCTTGGGACAAGAAAAGCTGCTTCTAGGAGGTTGTCAAGTGTTTTCGCTCGACAATACCATTCTTGGGTGGTTGGTTTGGCCCTTGTTCCTGTAACTCGAATCCTAGCCCGGTATATCTCATTTTAATTTTTCACCATTGTGAACCTTACACCTTTTTTACCCTCTGATCGAGATTCTCGGCATTGAAAAATATTCGTAAACTAAATCACACGTGTATATGTTGATGTTTAAGAGATATACAGTCATGAAAATCAAGGGCAATGGTGATATATATGCGGATTAGACACCAAATAAAACACTCAACAAATGGCTACAATTTAAGGAATGCATTTAGTGACGGCATTAGATTCCTAATTGAGGGAGAAAGGTCTTGTTGTAAGAAAAGCTGCTTCTATGAGGTTGTCAAGTGTTTTCGCTCGACAATTCCATTCTTGGGTGGTTAGTTTGGCCCTTGTTCCTGTAACTCGAATCCTAGCCTGGTATATCCCATTTTAATTTTACACCATTGTGAACCTTACGCCTTTTTTACTCTCTGATCGAGGTTCTCGGCATTGAAAAATCTTCGTAAACTAAATCACACGTGTATATGTTGACATTTAAGAGATATACAATCAAGAAAATCAAGGGCAATTGTGATATATATGCGGATTAGCCACCTAAAAAAACACTCAACAAATGGCTACAATTTAAGGAATGTGTTTAGTGACGGCATCAGATTCCTAATTGATGGAAAAAGGTCTGGTGGCAAGAAAAGCTGCTTCTAGGAGGTTGTCAACTTTTTTACCTCGACGATTCAATTCTTGGGTGGTTGGTTTGACCCTTTTTCCTGTAACTCGAATCCTAGCCCGGTATATCCCATTTTAATTTTACACCATTGTGAACCTTACGCCTTTTTTACTCTCTGATCGAGGTTCTCGGTATTGAAAAATCTTCGTAAACTAAATCACACGTGTATATGTTGACATTTAAAAGATATAAAGTCAAGAAAATCAAGGGCAATTGTGATATATATTCGGATTAGACACAAAAAAACACTTAACAAATGGCTACAATTTAAGGAATATGTTTAGTTACGGCATCAGATTCCTAATTGATGGAAAAATGTCTGGTGGCAAGAAAAGCTGCTTTTAGGAGGTTGTTAAGTGTTTTCGCGCGACGATTCCATCCTTGGGTGGTTGGTTGGGCCCTTGTTCCTGTAACTCGAATCCTAGCCTGGTATATCCCATTTTAATTTTACACCATTGTGAACCTTACACCTTTTTTATTCTCTGATCGAGGTTGTCGGAATTGAAAAATCTTCGTAAACAAAATTACACGTGTATAAGTTGACATTTAAGAGATATACAGTCAAGAAAATCAAGGGCAATGGTGATATATATGCGGATTAGCCACAAAAAAAAACACTCAACAAATGGCTACAATTTAAGGAATGTGTTTAGTGACGGCATCAGATTCCTAATTGATGGAGAAACGTCTGGTGGCAAGAAAAGCTGCTTCTAGGAGGTTGTCAAGTGTTTTACCTCGACGATTCAATTCTTGGGTGGTTGGTTTGGCCCTTGTTCCTGTAACTCGAATCCGAGCCCGGTATATCCCATTTTAATTTTACACCATTGTCAACCTTACGCCTTTTTTACTCTCTGATCGAGGTTCTCGGCATTGAAAAATCTTCGTAAACTAAATCACACGTGTATATGTTGAAATTTTAGAGATATACAGTCAAGAAAATCAAGGACAATGGTGATATATATGCGGATTAGACACCAAGAAAAAAAACACCCAACAAATGGCTACAATTTAAGGAATGTGTTTAGTGATGGCATCAGATTCCTAATTGATAGAGAAAGGTCTGGTGGCAAGAAAAGATGCTTCTAGGAGGTTGTCAAGTGTTTTCGATCGACAATTCCATTCTTGGGTGGTTGGTTTGGCCCTTGTTCCTGTAACTCGAATCCTAGCCTGGTATATCCCATTTTAATTTTACACCATTGTGAACCTTACGCCTTTTTTACTCTCTGATCGAGGTTCTCGGCATTGAAAAATCTTCGTAAACTAAATCACACGTGTATATGTTGACATTTAAGAGATATACAGTCAAGAAAATCAAGGGCAATTGTGATATATATGCGGATTAGCCACCTAAAAAACACTCAACAAATGGCTACAATTTAAGGAATGTGTTTAGTGACGGCATCAGATTCCTAATTGATGGAAAAAGGTCTGGTGGCAAGAAAAGCTGCTTCTAGGAGGGTGTCAACTTTTTTACCTCGACGATTCAATTCTTGGGTGGTTGGTTTGGCCCTTTTTCCTGTAACTCGAATCCTAGCCCGGTATATCCCATTTTAATTTTACACCATTGTGATCCTTACGCCTTTTTTACTCTCTGATCGAGGTTCTCGGTATTGAAAAATCTTCGTAAACTAAATCACACGTGTATATGTTGACATTTAAGAGATATTAAGTCAAGAAAATCAAGGGCAATTGTGATATATATTCGGATTAGACACAAAAAAAACACTTAACAAATGGCTACAATTTAAGGAATATGTTTAGTTACGGCATCAGATTCCTAATTGATGGAAAAAGGTCTGGTGGCAAAAAAAGCTGCTTTTAGGAGGTTGTTAAGTGTTTTCGCGCGACGATTCCATCCTCGGGTGGTTGGTTGGGCCCTTGTTCCTGTAACTCGAATTCTAGCCCGGTATATCCCATTTTAATTTTACACCATTGTGAACCTTACGCCTTTTTTACTCTCTGATCGAGGTTCTCGGCAATGAAAAATCTTCGTAAACTAATCACACGTGTATACGTTGACATTTAAGAGATATACAGTCAAGAAAATCAAGGGCAATGGTGATATATATGCGGATTAGACACCAAAAAATCTCTCAACAAATGGCTACAATTTAAGGAATGTGTTAAGTGACGGCATCAGATTCCTAATTGATTGAGAAAGGTCTGGTGGCAAGAAAAGCCGCTTCTAGGATGTTGTCAAGTGTTTTCGCTCGACGATTCCATTCTTGGGTGGTTGGTTTGGCCTTTGTTCCTGAAACTCGAATCCTAGCCCGTTATATCCCATTTTAATTTTACACCATTGTGAACCTTACGCCTATTTTACTCTCTGATCGAGGTTCTCGGCATTGAAAAATCTTCGTCAACTAAATCACACGTGTATATGTTGACATTTAAGAGATATACAGTCAAGAAAAGCAAGTGCAATGGTGAGATATATGCGGATTCGACACAAAAAAAAACCTCAACAAATGGCTTCAATTTAAGGAATGTGTTTAGTGAAGGCATCAGATTCCTAATTGATGGAGAAAGGTCTGGTGGCAAGAAAAGCTGCTTCTAGGAGGTTGTCAAGTGTTTTCGCTCGACCATTCCATTCTTAGGTGGTTGGTTTGGCCCTTGTTCCTGTAACTCGAACCCTAGCCCGGTATATCCCATTTTAATTTTACACCATTGTGAACCTTACACCTTTTTTACTCTCTGATCGAGGTTCTTGGCGTTGAAAAATCTTCGTAAACTAAATCACACGTGTATATGTTTACATTCCAGAGTTATACAGTTAAGAAAATCAAGGGCAATGGTGATATATATGCGGATTAGACACCAAAAAAAACTCAACAAATGGCTATAATTTAAGGAATGTGTTTAGTGACGGCATCAGATTCCTAATTGATGGAGAAAGGTCTTGGGACAAGAAAAGCTGCTTCTAGGAGGTTGTCAAGTGTTTTCGCTCGACAATACCATTCTTGGGTGGTTGGTTTAGCCCTTGTTCCTGTAACTCGAATCCTAGCCCGGTATATCTCATTTTAATTTTTCACCATTGTGAACCTTACGCCTTTTTTACCCTCTGATCGAGATTCTCGGCATCGAAAAATATTCGTAAACTAAATCACACGTGTATATGTTGATGTTTAAGAGATATACAGTCATGAAAATCAAGGGCAATGGTGATATATATGCGGATTAGACACCAAATAAAACACTCAACAAATGGCTACAATTTAAGGAATGCATTTAGTGACGGCATTAGATTCCTAATTGAGGGAGAAAGGTCTTGTGGTAAGAAAAGCTGCTTCTATGAGGTTGTCAAGTGTTTTCGCTCGACAATTCCATTCTTGAGTGGTTGGTTTGGCCCTTGTTCCTGTAACTCGAATCCTAGCCCGGTATATCCCATTTTAATTTTACACCATTGTGAACCTTACGCCTTTTTTACTCTCTGAACTAGGTTCTCGGCATTGAAAAATATTCGTAAACTAAATTACACGTGTATATGTTGACATTTAAGAGATATACAGTCAAGAAAATCAAGGGCAATGGTGATATATATGCGGATTAGACACCAAAAAAAACACTCAACAAATGGGTACAATTTAAGGAATGTGTTTAGTGACGGCATCAGATTCCTAATTGAGAGAGAAAGGTCTTATGGTAAGAAAAGCTGCTTCTATGAGGTTGTCAAGTGTTTTCGCTCGACGATTCCATTCTTGGGTGGTTGGTTTGGCCCTTGTTCCTGTAACTCGAATCCTAGCCCGGTATATCTCATTTTAATTTTTCACCATTGTGAACCTTACGCCTTTTTTACCCTCTGATCGAGATTCTCGGCATTGAAAAATATTCGTAAACTAAATCACACGTGTATATGTTGATGTTTAAGAGATATACAGTCATGAAAATCAAGGGCAATGGTGATATATATGCGGATTAGACACCAAATAAAACACTCAACAAATGGCCACAATTTAAGGAATGCGTTTAGTGACGGCATTAGATTCCTAATTGAGGGAGAAAGGTCTTGTGGTAAGAAAAGCTGCTTCTATGAGGTTGTCAAGTGTTTTCGCTCGACAATTCCATTCTTGGGTGGTTGGTTTGGCCCTTGTTCCTGTAACTCGAATCCTAGCCCGGTATATCCCATTTTAATTTTACACCATTGTGAACCTTACGCCTTTTTTACTCTCTGAACGAGGTTCTCGGCATTGAAAAATATTCGTAAACTAAATCACACGTGTATATGTTGACATTTAAGAGATATACAGTCAAGAAAATCAAGGGCAATGGTGATATATATGCGGATTAGACACCAAAAAAAACACTCAACAAATGGGTACAATTTAAGGAATGTGTTTAGTGACGGCATCAGATTCCTAATTGAGAGAGAAAGGTCTTATGGTAAGAAAAGCTGCTTCTATGAGGTTGTCAAGTGTTTTCGCTCGACGATTCCATTCTTGGGTGGTTGGTTTGGCCCTTGTTCCTGTAACTCGAATCCTAGCCCGGTATATCCCATTTTAATTTTACACCATTGTGAACCTTACGCCTTTTTTACTCTCTGATCGAGGTTCTCGGCATTGAAAAATCTTCGTAAACTAAATCACACGTGTATATATTGACATTTAGGAGATATACAGTCAAGAAAATCAAGGGCAATGGTGATATATATGCGGATTAGACACCAAAAAAAACACTCAACAAATGGCTACAATTTAAGTAATGTGTTTAGTGACGGCATCAGCTTCCTAATTGATAGAGAAAGGTCTGGTGGCAAGAAAAGCTGCTTCTAGGAGGTTGTCAAGTGTTTTCGCTCGACGATTCCTTTCTTGGGTGGTTTGTTTGGCCCTTGTTCCTATAACTCGAATCCTATCCCGGTATATCCCATTTTAATTTTACACCATTGTGAACCTTACGCCTTTTTTACTCTCTGATCGAGGTTCTCGGCATTGAAAAATCTTCGTAAACTAAATCACACGTGTATATGTTGACATTTAAGAGATATACAGTCAAGAAAATCAAGGGCAATGGTGATATATATTCGGATTAGACACAAAAAAACACTCAACAAATGGCTACAATTTAAGGAATGTGTTTAGTGACGGCATCAGATTCCTAATTGATGGAGAAAGGTCTAGTGGCAAGAAAAGCTGCTTCTATGAGGTTGTCAAGTGTTTTCGCTCGACGATTCCATTCTTGGGTGGTTGGTTTGGCCCTTGTTCCTGTAACTCGAATCCTAGCCCGGTATATCTCATTTTAATTTTTCACCATTGTGAACCTTACGCCTTTTTTACCCTCTGATCGAGATTCTCGGCATTGAAAAATATTCGTAAACTAAATCACACGTGTATATGTTGATGTTTAAGAGATATACAGTCATGAAAATCAAGGGCAATGGTGATATATATGCGGATTAGACACCAAATAAAACACTCAACAAATGGCCACAATTTAAGGAATGCGTTTAGTGACGGCATTAGATTCCTAATTGAGGGAGAAAGGTCTTGTGGTAAGAAAAGCTGCTTCTATGAGGTTGTCAAGTGTTTTCGCTCGACAATTCCATTCTTGGGTGGTTGGTTTGGCCCTTGTTCCTGTAACTCGAATCCTAGCCCGGTATATCCCATTTTAATTTTACACCATTGTGAACCTTACGCCTTTTTTACTCTCTGAACGAGGTTCTCGGCATTGAAAAATATTCGTAAACTAAATCACACGTGTATATGTTGACATTTAAGAGATATACAGTCAAGAAAATCAAGGGCAATGGTGATATATATGCGGATTAGACACCAAAAAAAACACTCAACAAATGGGTACAATTTAAGGAATGTGTTTAGTGACGGCATCAGATTCCTAATTGAGAGAGAAAGGTCTTATGGTAAGAAAAGCTGCTTCTATGAGGTTGTCAAGTGTTTTCGCTCGACGATTCCATTCTTGGGTGGTTGGTTTGGCCCTTGTTCCTGTAACTCGAATCCTAGCCCGGTATATCCCATTTTAATTTTACACCATTGTGAACCTTACGCCTTTTTTACTCTCTGATCGAGGTTCTCGGCATTGAAAAATCTTCGTAAACTAAATCACACGTGTATATATTGACATTTAGGAGATATACAGTCAAGAAAATCAAGGGCAATGGTGATATATATGCGGATTAGACACCAAAAAAAACACTCAACAAATGGCTACAATTTAAGGAATGTGTTTAGTGACGGCATCAGATTCCTAATTGAGAGAGAAAGGTCTTATGGTAAGAAAAGCTGCTTCTATGAGGTTGTCAAGTGTTTTCGCTCGACGATTCCATTCTTGGGTGGTTGGTTTGGCCCTTGTTCCTGTAACTCGAATCCTAGCCCGGTATATCTCATTTTAATTTTTCACCATTGTGAACCTTACGCCTTTTTTACCCTCTGATCGAGATTCTCGGCATTGAAAAATATTCGTAAACTAAATCACACGTGTATATGTTGATGTTTAAGAGATATACAGTCATGAAAATCAAGGGCAATGGTGATATATATGCGGATTAGACACCAAATAAAACACTCAACAAATGGCCACAATTTAAGGAATGCGTTTAGTGACGGCATTAGATTCCTAATTGAGGGAGAAAGGTCTTGTGGTAAGAAAAGCTGCTTCTATGAGGTTGTCAAGTGTTTTCGCTCGACAATTCCATTCTTGGGTGGTTGGTTTGGCCCTTGTTCCTGTAACTCGAATCCTAGCCCGGTATATCCCATTTTAATTTTACACCATTGTGAACCTTACGCCTTTTTTACTCTCTGAACGAGGTTCTCGGCATTGAAAAATATTCGTAAACTAAATCACACGTGTATATGTTGACATTTAAGAGATATACAGTCAAGAAAATCAAGGGCAATGGTGATATATATGCGGATTAGACACCAAAAAAAACACTCAACAAATGGGTACAATTTAAGGAATGTGTTTAGTGACGGCATCAGATTCCTAATTGAGAGAGAAAGGTCTTATGGTAAGAAAAGCTGCTTCTATGAGGTTGTCAAGTGTTTTCGCTCGACGATTCCATTCTTGGGTGGTTGGTTTGGCCCTTGTTCCTGTAACTCGAATCCTAGCCCGGTATATCCCATTTTAATTTTACACCATTGTGAACCTTACGCCTTTTTTACTCTCTGATCGAGGTTCTCGGCATTGAAAAATCTTCGTAAACTAAATCACACGTGTATATATTGACATTTAGGAGATATACAGTCAAGAAAATCAAGGGCAATGGTGATATATATGCGGATTAGACACCAAAAAAAACACTCAACAAATGGCTACAATTTAAGTAATGTGTTTAGTGACGGCATCAGCTTCCTAATTGATAGAGAAAGGTCTGGTGGCAAGAAAAGCTGCTTCTAGGAGGTTGTCAAGTGTTTTCGCTCGACGATTCCTTTCTTGGGTGGTTTGTTTGGCCCTTGTTCCTATAACTCGAATCCTATCCCGGTATATCCCATTTTAATTTTACACCATTGTGAACCTTACGCCTTTTTTACTCTCTGATCGAGGTTCTCGGCATTGAAAAATCTTCGTAAACTAAATCACACGTGTATATGTTGACATTTAAGAGATATACAGTCAAGAAAATCAAGGGCAATGGTGATATATATTCGGATTAGACACAAAAAAACACTCAACAAATGGCTACAATTTAAAGAATGTGTTTAGTGACGGCATCAGATTCCTAATTGATGGAGAAAGGTCTAGTGGCAAGAAAAGCTGCTTCTAGGAGGTTGTCAAGTGTTTTCGCTCGACGATTCCATCCTTGGGTGGTTAGTTTGGCCCTTGTTCCTGTAACTCGAATCCTAGCCCGGTATATCGCATTTTAATTTTACACCATTGTGAACCTTACGTCTTTTTTACTCTCTGATCGAGGTTCTCGGCATAGAAAAATCTTCGTAAACTAAATCACACGTGTATATGTTGACATTTAAGAGATATACAGTCAAAAAAATTGAGGGCAACGGTGATATATATGCGGATTAGACACCAAAAAAAAACACTCAACAAATGGGTACAATTTAAGGAATGTGTTTAGTGACGGCATCAGATTCCTAATTGAGGGAGAAAGGTCTTGTGGTAAGAAAAGCTGCTTCTAGGAGGTTGTCAAGTGTTTTCGCTCGACGATTCCATTCTTGGGTGGTTGGTTTGGCCCTTGTTCCTGTAACTCGAATCCTAGCCCGGTATATCCCATTTTAATTTTACACCATTGTGAACCTTACGCCTTTTTTACTCTCTGATCGAGGTTCTCGGCATTGAAAAATCTTCGTAAACTAAATCACACGTGTATATATTGACATTTAGGAGATATACAGTCAAGAAAATCAAGGGCAATGGTGATATATATGCGGATTAGACATCAAAAAAAACACTCAACAAATGGCTACAATTTAAGGAATGTGTTTAGTGACGGCATCAGATTCCTAATTGATAGAGAAAGGTCTGGTGGCAAGAAAAGCTGCTTCTAGGAGGTTGTCAAGTGTTTTCGCTCGACGATTCCTTTCTTGGGTGGTTGGTTTGGCCCTTGTTCCTGTAACTCGAATCCTATCCCGGTATATCCCATTTTAATTTTACACCATTGTGAACCTTACGCCTTTTTTACTCTCTAATCGAGGTTCTCGGCATTGAAAAATCGTCGTAAACTAAATCACACGTGTATATGTTGACATTTAATACATATACAGTCAACAAAATCAAGGGCAATGGTGATATATATTCGGATTAGACACAAAAAAAACACTCAACAAATGGCTACAATTTAAGGAATGTGTTTAGTGACGGCATCAGATTCCTAATTGATGGAGAAAGGTCTAGTGGCAAGAAAAGCTACTTTTTGGAGGTTGTCAAGTGTTTTCGCTCGACGATTCCATTCTTGGGTGGTTGGTTTGGCCCTTGTTCCTGTAACTCGAATCCTAGCCCGGTATATCGCATTTTAATTTTACACCATTGTGAACCTTACGCCTTTTTTACTCTCTGATCGAGGTTCTCGGCATAGAAAAATCTTCGTAAACTAAATCACACGTGTATATGTTAACATTTAAGAGATATACAGTCAAGAAAATCAAGGGCAATGGTGATATATATGCGAATTAGCCACCAAAAAAAAAGTCTCAACAAATGGCTACAATTTAAGGATGTGTTTAGTGACGGCATCAGATTCGTAATTGATGGAGAATGGTCTGGTGACAAGAAAAGCTGCTTCTAGGAGGTTGTCAAGTGTTTTACCTCCACGATTCAATTCTTGGGTGGTTGGTTTGGCCCTTGTTCCTGTAACTCGAATCCTATCCCGGTATATCCCATTTTAATTTTACACCATTGTGAACCTTACGCCTTTTTTACTCTCTGATCGAGGTTCACGGCATTGAAAAATCTTCGTAAACTAAATCACACGTGTATATGTTGACATTTAAGAGATATACAGTCAAGAAAATCAAGGGCAATGGTGATATATATGCGGATTAGACACCAAGAAAAAAACACTCAACAAATGGCTACAATTTAAGGAATGTGTTTAGTGACGGCATCAGATTCCTAGTTGATGGAGAAAGGTCTGGTGGCAAGAAAAGCTGCTTCTAGGAGGTTGTCATGTGTTTTCGCTTGATGATTCCATTCTTGGGTGGTTCGTTTGGCCCTTGTTCCTATAACTCGAATCCTAGCCCGGTATATCCCATTTTAATTTTACACTATTGTGAACCTTACGCCTTTTTTACTCTCTGATCGAGGTTCTCGGCATTGAAAAATCATCGTAAATTAAATCACACGTCTATATGTTGACATTTAAGAGATATACAGTCAAGAAAATCAAGGGCAATGGTGATATATATATATGTGTGGATTAGACACCAAAAAAAACACTCAACAAATAGCTACAATTTAAGGAATGTGTTTAGTGACGGCATCAGATTCCTAATTGTTGGAGAAAGGTCTGGTGGCAAGAAAAGCTGCTTCTAGAAAGTTGTCAAGTGTTTTCGCTCGACGATTCCATTCTTGGGTGGTTGGTTTGGCACTTATTCCTGTAACTCGAATCCTAGCCCGGTATATCCCATTTTAATTTTACACAATTGTGAACCTTACACTTTTTTTACTATCTGATCGAGGTTCTCGGCATTGAAAAATCTTCGTCAACTAAATCACACGTGTATATGTAGGCATTTAAGAGATATACAGTCAAGAAAATCAAGGGCAATGGTAATATATATGCGGATTAGACACAAAAAAACACTCAACAAATGCCTACAATGTAAGGAATGTGTTTAGTGACGGCATCAGATTCCTAATTGATGGAGAAAGGTCTGGTGGCAAGAAAAGCTGCTTCTAGGAGGTTGTCAAGTGTTTTCGTTCGACGATTCCATTCTGGGGTGGTTGGTTTGGTCCTTTTTTCTGTAACTCGAATCCTAGCCCGGTATATCCCATTTTAATTTTAGACCATTGTGAACCTTACGCCTTTTTTACTCTCTGATCGAGGTTCTCGGCATTGAAAAATCTTCGTAAACTAAATCACACGTGTATATGTTGACATTTAAGAGATATACAGTCAAGAAAATCAAGGGCAATGGTGATATCTATGCAAATTAGACACCAAAAAAAACACTCAAGAAATTGCTACAATTTAAGGAATGTGTTTAGTGACGGCATCAGATTCCTAATTGATGGAGAAAGGTCTGGTGGCAAGAAAAGCTGCTTCTAGGAGGTTGTCAAGTGTTTTCGCTCAACGATTCCATTCTTGGGTGGTTGGTTTGGCCCTTGTTCCTGTAACTCGAATCCTAGCCCGGTATGTCCCATTTTAATTTTACACCATTGTGAACCTTACGCGTTTTTTACTCTTTGATCGAGGTTCTCGGCATATACACGTGTGATTTTGTTTACGAAGATTTTTCAATGTCGATGACAGTTTTACACCATTGTGAACCTCACACCTTTTTTACTCTCTGATCGAGGTTCTCGACATTGAAAAATCTTCGTAAACTAAATCACACATGTATATGTTGACATTTAAGAGATATACGGTCAAGAAAATCAAGAGCAATGGTGTTATATATGCGGATTAGACACCAAAAAATAAAAATACAAAAAATGGCTACAATTTAAGGATTGTGTTTAGTGACGGCATCAGATTTCTAATTGATGGAGAAAGGTCTGGTGGCAAGAAAAGCTGCTTCCAGGTGGTTGTCAAGTGTTTTCGCTCGACTATTCCATTCTTGGGTGGTTGGTTTGGCCCTTGTTCCAGTAACTCGAATCCTAGCCCGGTATATCCCATTTTAGTTTTACCCCATCGTGAACCTTACGCCTTTTTTACTCTCTGATCGAGGTTCTCGGCGTTGAAAAATCTTCGTAAACTAAATCACATGTGTATATGTTGACATTTAAGAGATATACAGTCAAGAAAATCAAGAGCAATGGTGATATATATGCGGATTAGACTCCAAAAAATAAACACTCAAAAAATGGCTACAATTTAAGGAATGTGTTAGTGACGGCATCAGATTCCTAACTAATGGAGAAAGGTCTGGTGGCAAGAAAAGCTGCTTCCAGGAGGTTGTCAAGTGTTTTCGCTCGACGATTCCATTCTTGGGTTGTTGGTTTGGCCCTTGTTCCTGTAACTCGAATCCTAGCCTGGTATAACCCATTTTAGTTTTACACCATTGTGAACCTCACGCCTTTTTTACTCTCTGATCGAGGTTCTCGGCATTGAAAATCAAGAGCAATGTTTTTCAAAATCTTGAATCTTTGATATCAAACCGAGCCTAGAAACAGGTTCTAATGGCTCTGATACCACTTGTAAGTCCCGTAAAACGGATCTTTCAATGATATCAAACCTAATCTTGTGAGAGTGCGGAATCCAATTACAATATGATTCAAGATAAACGAAAATGAGAAATAACAAGAACACCAAAATCACTTTTAACTCACACACGTTTCGATTACTTGAACAAGCAAAAATGTCTGGTATGAGTACACCACTACAAATCGCCTCCCCTTCTCTGATTCTCTAGAATTGTGTAACTAGGCGGTTCAAACCCTAAAACAAGTTGAAAACTTGTTTATATACTAACTCAAGCCCAATTCCCTACATGGGCTCCCTTTGGGCCTGCTTGGCCCACATGGCCTAAAGCTTGGCCCAAGTGACCTATAAAGGTCCAAAACCTAATACTAACTAACTAGGTAAGGCCCAGCTCGTAACCATAGCCCGTTGTGTTAATTTGATGCGTCAGTCTCACACTTTAGGGCCGAACATAGACCATTGTTTAATATTATTATTATTTAATTGGAAAAGAAATTGAAAAATAAGATAAGGAGGCATAAGAGATTGACAGTGTCAAAACAAGATTTTCATTTATTAGTATAGGAAGATACACCGTTTTAGCTCATTTTCTCTTTGAGTCTTTAAACTTCAATTATAAATCAAGAACGGGTAGAGTTCAATAAAAAATAATACTAAAGCTACTCAAAAGTATAGGAAATATTATATAAAAATATGTATAATTTAAGCATATCAGTGGATTACCCTACCTCTAATACATGACAAGTACATGACTATAATATATCTAGTAATATACATATATAATACTACCAAAACCGAACTATAACATCAACCGGAACCATGATTGAATGTTATATGTTAAGGTGGGAAATTATCATAGTTTTAGACTCCTTATTTTAGACTTCTAATGGGTGACTTAGTGCCTATGAAAAACACTAACTAAAATAGTGTCCGAATAAGTATCTAAGCAAGATATATTTTTTTATGTATTTTCATACTTATAAATTCTTGAATACATTCCGTCTTTAAACTCCATAAACTCATACACCTTTGTTTATCCTTTTAGGGTAACTTTGGTGATTCCATCCTATGAAACTGCTTACTCGATTTTTGTGGAATAGCTTCGCAAACCGTGAGTATACTTGACCCATTTTATGCTTTAAATCACTTTGGGTTGTAACATGTATCATTACTAAATTCATAGTCACACATACAATCAATCTTATGCAAACACTCAATCCTTAACATGCTACGTGTTTATACATACTAGAATCCTATCATGCATGCCATCTATCATTAACGTTGCAAGTCTTCCTTAACATATATAGCGCTATAGGAGTAGAACACCTTCCATTTTCTGGTCATGGTTAAGTATTCAATCAATATGGTCTTATTCACTTCGGAGATAAGATTACGCTAGTGGACATTTTGGTTTGATTTATAGTTGATGCATGCTAGTATGTTCATATAACCTAGTATACAATTAACTTGTGAATTCAAGACATTTTCATACTTATGCTATGTAGACAAAACTTGTATGCTCACCGAGCCTTTTGTGTTGACAGATGCTTTATATAAATGTTGCAGGAAATTTATGACGATGCATGAGAAATCAACTTAGGGTGGAAATTAGAAACACACCCGAAATTTGTTTATGTATTTTCTTTCGTGTTTAGTCATGTTGATCCCAAGTTGTTGTAATTTCTTTTGAGACAATGTATCTTTGGAAGTTATGAAATGAAACGAAATTTAAAATCTTAATTTATTCTCACAAATAGCGTGTTTTGTCGTTTTTAGTAATCGTGTTCGTCCTGCCTTGATGTTTCCGCCATTAGTTGGGGTGTGACAGGGGTATTCGCAGGAAATGCATTGATATTTTTAGTGATATGTATGATAAGACTGAAACTAGTGTTCTGGAACCTGTAGAGGACAATGTTCCTTTCCCTATGGAGGTAGGACTCAATCAAGGCTCTGCATTGAGTCCTTTTCTTTTTGTTGTCATTTTCAATGAGTTAACTAGGTCGATTCAGAAGTCACTACCGTGGTGCATGCTCTTTTCCGATGATATTGTGTTAGTGGCAGAGAATAAATAAACCCTAAATGCGAGTGTAGAGGAGTGGTGGGCAGCTTTAGAGGACAAGGGTTTAAGAATTAGTCACTTTAAGACTTAGTACCTTTTCTATGATTTCAGCGGTGCAAACGACAATGACGAAACTCAAATCACCATTGAGGGTAAGTGGTTCCGCAGGAAACTAGTTTTAGGTATTTAGGATCTTTTTACAAAGAGATGGGGAGATAGATAGATATGTAGCCCATCATATCTAGGCCGACTGGTGTAGGTGGAAAGCTGCCACTAGGGTGTTGTGCAACAAGATGTTCCCAACAAAATTGAAGGGGAAGTTTTTTCGAGTTGCAGTTAGCCCTGCTATGTCATATGGGACGGAGTATTGGGCCATCAAGAAGACACAAACACGTAAGATGGTTTTGGCATGTGAGGAGGAGACAAAAGACAACGCTAGTTAGAGTAGTGGAAAACCTCATTGTGAAAGGGAGGAGGAGTACATGTATACCTAAATTGATTTGGGATGAGTGGATTAGACATGATTTGCTAGAGTTACACCTCTCTAAGAACATGATTTAAGATAGGAGAGCATGGAGACGTAGGATTAAGGTTAAGGACTTTAAGGGGAATGTAAAAATGAGCCTTAGGTGTGATTTAGGAACTTAAATGTCCATGCACTTAGCTTTAAGGGTTTTTTGCATGCGTTTGTGAATGTGCCTGCCTATATGTTGTGTATCATATTATACATGTATATGTTTTTCGTATGTTTCTCTTTCATCCCCTCTTTTATTAGTGGTAGCTTTTTATGTCTATCTATTTAGTTTTGTGTGTTTCTCAGCTGTTTGTTTGGAGTTGGTGGACTCTTCGAAACGTGTCTCTCTATCTCATAGATGGAAGTAAGGTTTATCTACATCTCATCATCTTTAGACTCTACAAACGGTTGGTGACCTCATGGCTCATAGTAAAAAGTTAATAAAAATATTATTGCCGTATCAAAATATATCATAATTAAATATTAAATATTGATTTTGGATAGTATAGCAAGATATAAAGGATATTGATGCAAATTTTCTTCACAAAAGGAATAACCATTAATCAATAATCAGATTCACAATAATTTGAATTGAGTACTAATTAATATAAGCAAATATATTTATGCAAATCTTCTTGACGAACGAAACAACCATTTTCAATTTCAGATTTCATTTTGCTATCTTTTTATTTTGGCTTCTTAAGATATTATTATTTTTGAATTTGGAAACAACACTTCAATATAAATTTGAAAACTTACATTTTTAAGTATATAAAATACTTGAATTATGGTATAGCATTATCTAAAGATAAAAGTTAATTACCCAGATTCCATGTATATAATTAACTCTAATAACTTTTCCTTTTTAACATGGAATGGTATTCTACTCATATAACCACTAAATTACACTAAATTAATCATAATATACTTTATGTTAGAAATTGAACCATGATCTTCTCCAAGAGGCAAAAACCACTTGCATGTTAGAACGATAATTAATTCTAATAATTATGAAAAGATTAAATAAGTAAATTATATTTAGAAGATCCTAACTACTAATGACATTTATTTTCAATACCATTAACGGATTTTACGTCCACCTCAATTTTATAATGATTTCACTATTTATACCCGACATTTTTATTCAAAACCATAAAATAGTTTTTTTCTTTCTTAAAGATCCTACACAAACAATTTTCCACAAAATTAAAATGGCACGATTCACCAGTATGCATGTGTACAAGAATGTGGTGTTTCTCATACTCCTTATAATCACAGGTAACGACACTTTATGTCAAATGGATATAGGTTTTGTCTTTTAAAATAGAGTTAAGTGTCATTTACGTCCGTGTGGTTTATTCACTTTTGCTATTTCAGGCCAAATTTCAAATTTATACTATTTCCCTCTCTAACATTCTCGAAACGTGTCATTTCAGTCCAAAAAACTAACCTCAGTTAAAAAAATCTCAGTTAGCTCAAGGACGAAAATGATATTTTATTCTAGATTTTTGGACTGAATTGACATGTTTCGAGAATGTCAGGGGTATTTCATTGTAAATGCACTTTATATTTCATGGTTATAATTAGTTTCTTATATTATACAAACATTTGATTGATAATACAGTTGAAATGATGGCATCGGCAAAGGGTATGCTCTGCACTGAAGTGTTACCGTTTTCTCCAAAGATTTGCGATGGTGAAAGCGTCTCAAATGATTGCTGGGAAGTATGTCGCCAAAGATATATGCTTTTTTTTAGAAAAGCAACGTGTGATCACTCTACTCCGAATAAAAATCGTTGTAAATGTTGGTACAGTTGTAAGTAATGGTTTTTATTACGTGGTATTAATAATATATGAAGTTGTTTATGGTGGATGATTTGGTTGTTGGTCTTTGTATTTTACCAAATTTTATGATCAATTAAGATTCAACAAAAGATGATATTTTTTGCATGCGTATATATAAGAAACAGGTTAAGTTCACTTTCATCCTTTTGTTTAGGCCGATTAACTAGTTTAGTTTAAAACTAAAAGAGTAAAGTACTATTTTGGTCTATGTGGTTTTGTTAGTATTTTCTAAAGTTTTATTTATTGTCAGTGGGCTCGAAAAGGTTTTACCATTGCCATTTTGATCCAACTAACTTAACCCATCCAATGAACTTTGTTAGTTAGGTGCAATTTTGTCATTTCATATTATTTAATTTCACTTTACTTTAATCATGGAAAAATCCCAGCTTAATAAACCACCACAACCACCCGTCTAAAACACAACCACCACATCACTGCCACCCATCTTCGTCCGTCATCGACCACCGTTCACCACCACAACCACCGTGCCCCACCGTCACCAACCACCACAACACCAAACCCTAACCCCCCCCCCCCCTTCTACCTGTTACCAACCAACATGAACACCCCACCATTATCACCACCACACCATTGCCACCCATATCCACCCCTCTGAAAAACAACCACCACAATAACCACCCATCACCAGCCTTAATAAACCACCACAGCCACCCATCTCCATAAAAGCGTAAAATACAATACGGCTTGACGTACATCACGTTCGACAATGTGCGTGCTTATGTGTATAACGTGCGTGATTAATGCTTTCATCATGCGTGATTAATGTTTTCCAACATGCGTGATTTGGGTGCATGATTTTCAAATGAACGTGCGTAATTATCTGTCATACGTGATGTACGTTAAGCCGTATTGTACTTTAACTGGACTATATATATATATATATATATATATATATATATATAATTTGTTTCTTTATTCATTTTATTAATAAAATATAAAAATAACTAAAAAAGACAAAGATCCCCTTGATTTAACGTTACAAAATGGATGGAATTAAGTTAGTTGAACCAAAATGGCAATGGTCCAAAACTTTTTGGACCCATAGACGATAAATAAAACCTTTGGAATATACTAGCAAAACTGGTCAAACCACATGGACTAAAATGTTACTTTACTAGAACCAAAATTTTCAAACCTTTGAGTCATTATATGGATTCAGTTTCTTTTTTCAATTTTCGTCCCAAAACCTAATACGTCCAAAAAAATAAGTTAACCCCTCCCACGGGCCAAAGGTTGGGGTGGTGTGTTGCTTGAGAAATAAGGGGGTGTATTGGGTAGATGTTAGGAAACAAAAACTTTTTAAAATACACTAGTATGTATACACACACATATATACATATAAAACAAAATATACATAAAAAACAAGCATGTCGCAACAATACTTTAATAAAAGTCAAAAAGTAAAGTTTTAATATGCTAAAAAAGATATCAACACATGTTTTACATCTATTGAAAACACAAACAAAATAAGGAGTGAAAACGAACCTTGAAGCAACATTGACACCGTTGGTGATTTCAAGACTTGTACATTATCACAGACAACCTGATTCTGAATAAATCTGACACTAAAACGTATATAAAAATAAGAACGTCGCAATAATACATTCAGTATAAATTTTATATTAATTAGAACAACTATGAGTGGGCCAAGTGTCAACTCTGGTTGAGGCAAACAAATTAAAAATATTGAAAAGTTTAGGGTTAAATCAAACAACGATTCAATTAAAACTTTACTAAGGTTAATACCTACTTAACTTTGATAACATAGAAGTGTGATACATCACGATAGCATGCAAATGAGCAACAAACTTGCCACTAGCTTTTTTTGAATAGTAAAACTAAGCCTTTAAAAAACTACAGTCATAGATTTTAAGGTCATAACATTACTGTTAAACAAACTTAAGCATTTTCTCATTTTGTAGTTACTTAATTCTTTTATATCCTTTATGTAATTGTATATATATCATGTGTCCTATCTTTATGGGTATGCTATAACTGAATTCTCCATATTGCATCCCTTTTTGTGGTATGCAGTAATTGAATACTCAATATACACCTAACCTTTCCCCCTCCCTCTTGTCTATCTTTATTCCGGTCCTCTTCTCTTCGCTTTTTCTCTCTCCCGTTTTCTGTACCCTTTCCTCTTCATCTCTGTGGCAGTTTCCTCCTCATCCACCACCACTAATGTAATGTAAATTACATCTGTTTCCGTGTATAATTTTTTTAATAATTGAGTCGTTTTATGTTATTTTACCATTGGTTTTGTATATTGTGTCTTGTGTGCTTTGCAGGGTTTCGGAAGTGAAAACGAGTAAAACGTTGAAGAAACGAGCACACGGGAGAAGGTTTGGGCTTAGTGAAGGATTCTCATGGAATGAAAATGGATATTTGAGAAGATGAGAAGGTAGTGAATTGAATTAAGAACCCGTAGTCGAAAACGGTGAAGAAAACGGAGTTGAAACGAAGAAGTTATGAACAAAACGTTTTTCCCAGTACAAAAAAGTTCCCTTTTTGTACCCTATTTAAGCCCATGTTTAACCCTAATAAAAAAGAGACAACCCTAGACGAATTGGGAGTAACTTCGACGAAAATTGTGAAGCTTTTGGAGCGTTTTCGAAGAAAAAGAAGCATATGTTGAAGAATGGAAGTGCTAGGATCGTTCCACTCTTGATTTTATCATCCGGGTTTACTTGTTCTTCACTTTTAGTTCTTAATCATGTTTTGTTACCTCGTTAATACTCTTGTTTTGCTTTTATTGAACATGATGTCGGGCAAAAAACATTGTACTACTTAGATTGTGATGAACGAATTGATGAAGTTGTGATTTTTAGTATGGATGCTTGTTAATTATGGATTTTTTATGTTAAAGTAGCAAACTTGATTATTGGTTCGTTGTGTATACGTATCTAGATTTGTTTAATCATTGTTTATTGTTGCGTATGAATGTATGATCTTTGGTGAATGTCTTTCGCGTAATAGGGTCATGCTAGATCGTTAACTTCCGTTTTTGATTTGTTTGGTTAATTGGCCAATATACCTTAGGAGCAATATTCGATAATGAGTAGGTCTAGGTGTTCCACTAATCTTAATAGCCGAGAGGTGCGAGATTATCGGTAGGTCTAACGTCTAAGTTGGTAAATTGCTAGGTAGGTCTTCGAGAGGAGTCCGTCTTAGTTTCCTTGTCAACCCTTGTCTATCAAGTCGAATCAAGAACCCAAGTTACCTTAGGTTTATAACCCGAGAGGGAGTAGATCATATTAGGGTACTTTACATAAAACACTTAGACAACTCAGAGGGAGTCTAGACTAAACCGGTGTTCTCACCAGCCTTTAAAGTTCCATAGCGGTCTTCCCGAGAAGGGTCGGTGGTCTTGTTCGGTGTCTCGATAGGTTTAGCAATTTATGATCCCGGTTCCATAATAACTTGCATCTGATTAAAACTCATTGTCTGAAGTAAATCCAAGTCTTTTTGTGTCTTAGTTAACTTAGTTAATTAGTGTTTAAATAATCGCAATTTTAGGATATTTAGACCCCCCCCCCCAATATAAACAGTTAGAGTCGTGTCAGATTTAGTGTAGAGAGTCTAGTTGACGTAATTAAGTAGAGTCCTATGGGTTCGATTTTCGGACTTACTTAGCTTACTAGAGTCAGTCGGTTCACTTGCCGGTTAGTAGTTTAGTTGAGTTTTAGAGAGTCTATGGGTATTACTTAGTGTCTAAATTAGGGTAATTTAGTTAATTTTAATTGAACTACTTTTAGCACATCAACCACCGACGGTGCCCTCCCCGTTAGGGGTGTTTTTTGGGTTATTTTTTCGTGTTTCGGGTTTTTCGGGTCGGGTTGTTCGGGTTTTTGGCTAGGAAAAATGACCTGATAACCAACCCATTTAAAGTTCGGGTTGTTTGGGTATAGGTTATTCGGGTTTGGGTTGTTCGATTTTTGGGTTTAAATGTAAAATGAAGAAAATAATAAATATATCATGTTGTTAAAAAAGAAAATTAATGTTCAAATTTTTATTCGGGTTTCAAGTTTCTGGTTATTCGGGTCGGGTTATTCGGATTTTTGGTTGGGAAAAGTGACCCGATAACCGACCTATTTAAGGTTCGGGTTGGTCGTGTTTGGGTTGTTCGGGTTCGGGTGACTTTAAATTCGGGTCAGTTTTGGGTTTCAAATAAAAAAGAAAAGCCCTACTCCCCATGAACTCCCGGTTGCATATGATAACCATCAAGTTAACCTCATCAAATTATCTATACTGGTGCAATCAGATGATCACCATCTTATTCTATTCGGATTTGTTGTCGCGCATTGATGGTTCGACTGAACCACTGACAACCAAAGTTCTGGATGAAAATAAACCTTCTCCCAACCCCCGCTATGCTACCCGGGTTGTGGATGATTGCAAAGTCGTCATTGTTATTCATGCCTCTCTCTCTCTCTCTCTCTCTCTCTCTCTCTCTCTCTCTCTCTCTCTCTCTTTGAAGAGGCTGCTCTAGAAATCCTTGGTCTAACAACTGCTTAATATGGACTACCTTTAGATCAACCTACAACACGCATGAAGTACCTTTTTATGCAGCTCTTACTCAATTTTTGTGTAACAGCTTCGCAAACCGTGATTATACTTGACCTATTTTATGCTTTAAATCACTTTGGGTTGTAACATGTATCATTACTAAATTCATAGTCACACATACAATCAATCTTATGCAAACACTCAATCCTTAACATGCTACGTGTTTATACACACTAGAATCCTATCATGCATGGTATCTATCATTAACTTTGCAGTCTTCCTTAACATGTATAGGCGTATAGCGCTATAGGAGTAGAACACCACCCATTTTGTGGTCATTGTTAAGTATTCAATCAATACGGTCTTATTCACTTCGGAGATAAGATTACGCTAGTGGACACTTTGGTTTGATTTATAGTTGATGCATGCTAGTATGTTCATATAACCTAGTGTACAATTAACTTGTGGATTTGAGACATTTTCATACTTATGCTATGTAGACAAAACTTGTATGCTCACCGACCTTTTTGTGTTGACAGATGCTTTATATACATGTTACAGGAACTTTATGACAATGCACGAGAAATCAACTTAGGGTGGAAATTAGAAACATACCCCGAATTTTGTTTATGTATTTCCTTTCGTGTTTAGTCATGTTGATCCCAAGTTGTAATTTCTTTTGAGAGAATGTATCTTTGGAAGTTATGAAATGAAATGAATTTTAAAATCTTAATTTATTGTCACAAATAGCATGTTATGATGTTTTGAGCAATCTTGTTCGTTCCGCCTTGATGTTTCCGCCATTAGTTGGGGTGTGACAGTGGGTGTTCCTAGGAAGTGCATTGATATTTTTAGTGATATGTATGATAAGACTGAAACTGGTGTTTGGGAACCTGTAGGGGAAACTGTTCATTTCCCTGTGGAGGTAGGACTCCATCAAGACTCTGCATTGAGTCCTTTTCTTTTTGTTATCATTTTCGATGAGTTAAACAGGTCGATTCAGAAGTCACTACCGTGGTGCATGCTCTTTGCCGATGATATTGTGTTAGTGGCAGAGAATAAATAAACCCTAAATGTGAGGGTAGAGGAATGGCGAGCAGCTTTAGAGGATAAGGGTTCAAGAATTAGTCACTTTAAGACTGAGTACCTTTTCTATGATTTCAGTGGTGCAGACGACAATGACGAATCTCAAATCACCATTGAGGGTCAAGTGATTCCGCAGGCAACTAGTTTTAAGTATTTAGGATCTTTTTACAGAGAGATGGGGAGATAAATGGAGATGTAGCCCATTGTATCTAGGCCTACTGGTGTAGGTGGAAAGTTGGCACTAGGGTGTTGTGCAACAAGATGTTCCCAACAAAATTGAAGGTTTTTTCGAGTTGCAGTTAGCCCTGCTATGTTATATGGGACAGAGTATTGGGCCATCAAAAAGAAACAAACACGTAAGATGGTTTTGGCATGTGAGGAGGAGACAAAAAACAACGCTAGTTAGAGTAGTGGAAAACCTCATTGTGAAAGGGAGGAAGGGTACATGTATACCTAAATTGATTTGGGATGAGTGGATTAGACATGATTTTGCTAGAGTTTCACCTCTCTAAGAACATGGTTTATGATAGGAGAGCATGGAGGCGTAGGATTAAGGTTAAGGACTTTAAGGGGAATGTAAAAATGAGCCTTAGGTGTGATTTAGGAACTTAGATGTCCATGCACTTTAAGGGTTTTTTGCATGTGTTTGTGACTATGCCTATCTATATGTTATGCATCATATTATACATGTCTATGTTTTTCGTATGTTTCTCTTTCATCCCCTCTTTTATTAGTGGTAGCTTTTTATGTCTATCTATTTAGTTTTCTGTGTTTCTCAGCTGTTTGTTTGGAGTCAGTGGACTCTCTGAAACGTGTCTCTCTATCTCATAGATGGAGGTAATGTTTGCCTACATCTCATCCTCCTCAGACTCTACAAACGGCTTGTTGTTTATGGAATTTAGTGAGCATGATTGTTATATAGGGGTGGTGTTACGCCTCCATGCCAAATACCACATAAACACAATTTGATACCAACTTGGATTTCCTTAGTGTTTCTATTGCATCACATTTCACAACAACCGACTCGCGGTTGGTGACCTCATGGCTCACAGTAAAAAGTTAATAAAAATATGAGTTAATTGCCCGGATAGTCCCTGAGGTTTCACGTTTTTTCACGTTTAGTCCTCAACTTTTCAAAATAGCATGTATGCTCCCTATGGTTTAATCGTTTGTTACTCGGATAGTCCCCGGATTGGATGACAATTAGTTTGCTCAATTAAGTTTGTATGAAATGTCTAAACAACCCTTTATACATATATTTAAAAAAAACAAAAAAGTAATTAATAAAATCCTAACCCCTACCCAACTACTACCCAGCCACTCTTCTTCCCCACTCAAACCCAAACCTGCAACCCCTCTTCTTCACCACCTTCCACCTCCACCGAAATGGAGGTGAATTCTGACAACATTCCGTTCGAGTGGTACAAAACAGATGCTTCCTCATCAGCACTAGTAAAAGTTGTTCAAATCACACAGATAGATATACAAACAAATTATATGTATTCCATGAATTCTCTCAAAATCCCATCCAATCTTTCACCATAAAGCACCGATCTTTAGCGCCCAGATTGCGTTGCGAATGGGGAAATCTGAACCACAATTGCCGATTAACCGCCGTCAGAACCACCGGAATCAGCAGAATCGAAATGGGTCGTCGTTATTTTCTCAATGCTCGATGGCTTTTTCAAGATTTGCTCGATTATTCAGTTTTAAATGCGTTTTTGTTTTGATTGGTGTTGCGGTTTCTCTCTCTGCGATCTTTTCAGTCTTTCATTTGCAGCACCGACAATCTGGGTTTGGTGCGAGTGGATTGATTAAGGAGGGAGGTATGTTAGGGTGATCTTTGTCGGTTTAATTTAGGGTTTTGTTGTGTTGATTGTTGAAAAATTGATGTAGGGTTTATGTGATTTTGATGATTGGGCATATGGGTTTTGATTGTGATGTGTTGCAGGTGATGTGAGAAAAGGGTGGTGATGTTTACTGGTTGATTATGGGGGTGGTGCTGTTACTGGTGACAAAAGGAGGAAGATGAGGGTATTTACCACAATGAGGGCATTTTTGTAATTTTACACATAATTAACTGAATAAGTTAACACCCATCCAATCCGGGGACTATCCGAGTAACAAACGATTAAACCACAGGGAGCATACATGCTATTTTGAAAAGTTAGGGACTAAACGTGAAAAAATGTAAAACCACAGGGACTATCCGGGCAATTAACTCTAAAAATATTGTTGCGGTATCAAAATATATCTTAATTAAATATTAAATAATGATTTTGGATAGTATAGCAAGATATAAAGGATTTTCTTCACAAAAGGAATAACCATTAATCATAATCAGATTCACAATAATTTGAATTGAGTACTAATATAAGCAAATATATTTCTGCAAATCTTCTTGACTAACGGAACAACCATTTTCAATTTCAGATTTCATTTTGCTATTTTTTATTTTGGCTTCTTAAGATATTATTATTTTTTAATTTTGAAACAACACTTCAATATAATTTTGAAAACATACATTTTTAAGTATATAAAATACTTGAACTATGATATAGCATTATCTAAAGATTTTGAAAACTTACAATTTTTTTGGGGCTGTTTGGTAGCCTCGACCATTCAGATGCTACCTCTTAATGGTTTAAAACCTCTGAATTAATAAGAGGGGCTGTTTGGTAGCCTCGACCATTCAGATGCTACCTCAAGTCTGAATGGTTAAGAGGTAACCTCTGAATGGTAAATCATCACATGTCACATTCTTCTATCTTCTCATTGGTAAAATTATTAATGGTTCCATTAAGAAGTAGCCTCTTAATGACCATTCAGAGGCTACCAAACAGCCCCTAAGTATATAAAATACTTGAATTATGATATAGCATTACACCAAATTAATCGTAATATACTTTATGTTAGAAATTGAACCATGATCTTCTCCAAAAGGCAAAAACCTGTATCACTGGCATGTTAGAACGACAATTAATTCTAATGATTATGACAAGATTAAATAAGTAAATTATATTTAGAAGATCCTAACAACTAATGACATTTATTTTCAATACCATTAACGGATTTTACGTCCACCTCAATTTTATAATGATTTCACTATTTATACCCGACATTTTTATTCAAAACCATAAAATAGTTTTTTTTTTCTTTCTTAAAAATCCTACACAAACAATTTTCCACAAAATTAAAATGGCACGATTCACCAGTATGCATGTGTACAAGAATGTGGTGTTTCTCATACTCCTTATAATCACAGGTAACGACACTTTATGTTAAATGGATATAAGTTTTGTCTTTTAAAATAGAGTTAAGTGTCATTTACGTCCGTGTTGTTTATTCACTTTTGCTATTTCAGGCCAAATTTCAAATTTATACTATTTCCCTCTCTAACATTCTCGAAACGTGTCATTTCAGTCCAAAAAACTAACCTCGGTTAAAAAAAAACTCAGTTAGCTCAGGGACGAAAATGATATTTTATTCTAGATTTTTGGACTGAATTGACATGTTTCGAGAATGTCAGGGGTATTTCATTGTAAATGCACTTTATATTTCATGGTTATAATTAGTTTCTTATATTATATAAACATTTGATTGATAATACAGTTGAAATGATGGCATCGGCAAAGGGTATGCTCTGCACTGAAGTGTTACCGTTTTCTCCAAAGATTTGCGATGGTGAAAGCGTCTCAAATGATTGCTGGGAAGTATGTCGCCAAAGATATATGCTTTTTTTTAGAAAAGCAACGTGTGATCACTCCACTCCGAATAAAAATCGTTGTAAATGTTGGTATAGTTGTAAGTAATGGTTTTTATTAAGTGGTATTAATAATAATATATGAAGTTATGATTTGGTTGTTGGTCTTTGTATTTTACCAAATTTTATGATCAATTAAGATTCAACAAAATATGATATTTTTTGCATGCGTATATTGACATAATTAGAAAGAGGTTAAGTTCTCTTTCATCCTTTTGTTTAGGCCAATTAACTAGTTTAGTTTAAAATCAGAGTAAATTACGATTTTGCTCCATATGGTTATATTACTTTTACTATATTACCTCAAAATATAATTTTTTAACATCTGTGTCTCATGGTTTCTATAACTAACTATTTTGGCCCCTGAGTCTAACTCCATACCTTACCCTGGTTAATTATTTGTCACATGATAGGTATTTTTGTAATTTCTCCTCATCTTTAAATCTGATTTCTATCATCTGCATATCATCATCTTCTAACCCAGATCTTCAAGAACACATCATCTTCAAATCCAGATCTTCAAGAACATGACCACCTTAAACCATCATCATCATCCCCTAATCAAAACCCACATTCGAGTTTCAGATCTTCATGAACACACTACTACAAAATGGAGTATTAGACGGTGTTGAAGTTTTATTTTAGACGGGGTTAAAGCAATAACACCGTCTTAAAATCAATATCCATATAACCATTGTGCTGTTTTGATTAAAATACTCAAGAAAATTCAAAAAAACCCCGTCTAATGCTTAAACACCGTCTTATACTATTTTATGCTACCTTTAGACGGTGTTGTCTTGAACACCGTCTTATAATCCGTGTTTTGGCAACTTAGATGAGAGTCTGGCCCAATCAACAAAAAGATCCAACGGTTGGTGTTATATCTTCATATATCCCCCCTAACATCAACAAAACCCTTGGGCTGCCTTTGCTTCCACTTTCCCCCCAAATTGCTTCCCATTTGCTCCCCAAATCGCACAAGCCTGAGAAGACCAGCACCGTTGCCTGCGTTTGAGACGACCACAACCACCTGAGATGGGCACCACCACCGGAGCACTAGGCACCCACCACTCGAGACCCCTAAATAACCACCGATCTCACCATTCGCGTCTGCAGTGTCCGAGACCCACCATTCACCACCACCGAAATACGCCGCACCACCACCGGTTTCAAGGAACTCACCACCGTATCTCAAAAATTGATGAATTTGGTAATTTTTTATATATTGTGTTAATTTTTTCTTCTGGCACTTGGAATTTGGATAATTTATAGTCTAGGGCTTATTAGAACTTGATATCTAAAGCTAATTGTTAAAACTTGATATTTAGGGCTAACGATTGCCTTCTAATGACACTAGAGACACCTACTCATGTGATGGATACACCTGCAACTTCTTTCTTGATTTAGGCTTTGGTATGGTCACATTGCATATTATTGTTTTATCAGTTCATGCCTGTACATATGTTCCAAAGTTTACCTTGCTGTAGGGAGTAGGCTGTGAAAGGTAATTAATCACTAATTATGGTGGGAAAGGTAGCATGAGAAGGTATGGTGATATTTTTGGTTTAGATTTGGCCGGAAACTGATTATAATAATAGGATAAACAGTTTGAATAAGTAAATAATAAACAGTTTGTTGATCAGTTTTATTAAAACTTAAAAAAATAGCTTTACAGTTTGTATAGGGATGTCAAAACAGCTTATGTATGATGATTTTGAAGTACATAAGCCAAGTTAATGAGAATTAAACAGTTGATGATTTACAAATGACAGTTACGTTGTTGTATTTGACATTTTGGACTTTCCAGTATTAAACATAAATAAACATGATGTAAAAATTGTCACGATAAATGACTCTCTTTTAAAACAAGATGTGTATGACTTTATTTGTTAGCATATACTTTCACACTGTTCTGATTAAATGAACTTTAAAAATAGTGATTTTTAACAGTTGATGAGTATAATGGTCAACTTACTTTCCCACTCTCTTCATGAAAAGTTGACAAGTCTCCCTATAAGACTATGGGGTATGGGGCGGGGTTGGGGCGTGGGTTGGAGAGAAACGCCCAAGTCACCACCCCGGGTGGGCTTGGGTTTGGGCGTGGCCCCATTGGCGTGGGATTTAGCCCGGGCGTTGGGCGGGGCTACCCACATGACATGGTGAAACCTCATTGGCCAAGAGCACACGCCACCCCAGCCACGCCCCACCATACCGCTTTGAAATTGGCTTTTGGTCTTGGGTGCCCCATACTCCACGTGTCGCACCATGCCCCCAACCCACGCCCCACCATACCCCACGGTCTAAAAGTAGCTTTTTGCTTGTTCTAGTAAAAGGGTAAACTATGGAAATAAGTTATCTGAATGGTCCTTTATTTGGTGGTCTATGGCAGCAATTTACAGCCTGTACATCATCAACAAATCAGGGGGTCTCATCTTCTACAAGGTAATTCCCAATAATTCCAGATTTGATTTATTATTAGGATCTTGAATAATAATCAAATCATAAATTGGAATAGGATTATGGATTGCAAGGAAGAATGGACACGAATGATAGCTTGAGATTGGCCAGTTTGTGGCATTCAATGCACGCAATCTCTCAGCAACTCTCCCCCATTCAGGTATGCCAGTTTGTGACCTTACTTGCTCTAAATTTTGTATGATACCAATGTGTAAAACATTGTCAACTATGTATAGAAAATGTATTTAAATAGTGTACATAAAACCTTTTGTTATCTATATTTACAAGCCTCCCCTTCAATGCGCGTGGATAACTTTGTTATTGACACCAGTACATATATCGATCTATGTGATTTTTTAAGATATTTTTTAGTTCTTTACCATGATTCTAATCCCAAAATCTTACATGGCACTTTGGTTTCAAGTTGTTAAGGTAGCTGATTTTGGTGTTGCGAGAGTAAAGGCTCTGGTGTCATGACAGCCGAAACGGGGACATATCGATGGATGGCTCCTGAGGTACCTCTTTTATATAAAAAATCCAGAAAAAGTAATAGTTGTACTAAAATTATGATACGGGCATGTATGCCTGTTTTTTACCTGCAAGAGAGTAATTGGATCAAATTGCCGCTGACCAACCGTTTAACAAAACAAAACTGATTGTATTATGAAGTTCCATTTTTTAAATCAATGTTTGTCTTTTGTCTTTGATTTTATTTTAATTACCTACTCTTTTTTTTTGTTTTGAAGGTTATTGAACACAAACCCTATGATCATAAGGTGATGTTTTCAGTTTTGGGGTTGTGTTATGGGAGTTACTAACTAGGAAGGTATATATATATTTTGGAAATGGATCATTTGTTTGGGTTATTATGATTATTTATGTTAAAGTTGATAAATATATTTTTTTGTCCAGCTTGCTTGCATATGAGTTACTTAACCCCCCCTCCAGGCAGCTGTTTGGAAAGTATTTGATTAAGTATCTGATGAAGAAGCGGATGATGACCCGGATATGACTTACAATTATTACATTTTATATGTTAGGTAGTTTTATGACGTGTTTGTGAATTGTGACTTAAAACGAACCCGGATTGTGACGTTTATGCTTATGTTTTTTTTGAAAGGCAACCATTTATGCTTACGTTTATGCTTATTAGTTTATGTATATTTTGTTTTTGTGTGTCGTGAACCGGAAATTGGCAAGTTTGTATTGAAAAAACAAGAAAAAAAAAGTTTTTAAGCACCAGCGACGACAGGGAAATAGTGACGATTGCGACGACAGGATAACAGCGACGATTTATATCATAATATCAAAAGACGGTGTTCATCAAGTTTAAGCCGGTGTTCAAATTGAACACCAAAAGACGGTGTTCATCAAGTTTAAGCCGGTGTTCATCAAGTTTAAGCCGGTGTTCAAATTGAACACCGTCTAATAAGACTTGATTTTAAACCAGTGTGCTTTAAGACGGTGTTGAAAACACCGTCTTAAAACCCATATCACCCCGTCTAAAGCTCTGTTTTGTAGTAGTGACAAGAACAAATAAAAAACAAAACCCAAATTCAAGAACATCTTTTCTTCACAAATTAAATTTCAAGATCTTCAACAAATTAATACGGATTCTAGATCTGCAAAATTCCAACATACAATCAACAAAATTAACATCCTCTTCAAGAACAAAAAATTAATAGCCTCTTCACAAACAAACTCACTGGCGAGTTCCCTATCCTGAGTCAACTCAGTAACCTTAACTTCCTCGGCGTCAGAAACAACCTCATCTCCGGCAACCTTCCGGCGACGGTGACGGTGACATTCCAGTCAACTTAATCAAACTAACAATGAGAAACAACTCTCTTCAAGGGAATATTCCAGCGAGTTTAGTTAACAATTCCGTTTATCTTCAAGTACTAGATCTGAGTTACAACAACCATCACCGCCACTTCAGACTCGAACCACACGACTACCACAGTTCCCTAGCATCGCCATTTCTGTTAATTCTGATCATGTGCAAGCATGAGGGTAATTTTGTCATTTCACCCTTTCAAGGACTAATTATGCAAATAACTAAATGCCTAAACATTTATTAAAACTAAAAAATACTTTAAAACAAAATATTAAACCTCCCTCTCTCTCAACTCTCTCACCTTGTCCAACACTTTATCTTCTCATATTAAACCCAACCAATTTTCAGAATCAAAGTTGTTAATTTGAGACCCACTAAATTAAACAATTAACAGTTGCCTTTTCACACAAAATAACATCAACTCCTAGCCCAAAAACACACACAGGTCCGAACACACACAGTGAGGAATGGGGTTTATCGATAGTTTAGAAGGAGTGGTGTCGTCGCAGTGAGCGAAGGTGTGGTTGTCGCCAATATCGTAAAAGTTCATTGTCGTGCTCAACTAACCAATGATCTGTAATCAATCAATAATATCCACAATCACCAAATTCCGAACAAAATAATCAACTACAGCATGAAAGTCACGTAACAAATAGGGTTCTTCAAGTTCGGCCGCCGATGTGAAAATCGAACCGCTGTGGGAATCGAAGTGGAAATGTTACTGCCATTGATTTCATTGTCGGAATAGGGTTCTTTAAGTCCAGCCGTCGTAAGATTATCGTTTGAATCGGAGATTTCTTCAAGTCTGGTCGTCGCCACTGTGGATTTGTGTAACATCCCGAAAATACAAATTCTTAAATTACCAATAGGTTTCAAATAAATTAGTAAAATAAACTAACTAGGAATGACACTAACCTAGTTAGATGATGACTTATGAGTAGTTAATGAGTTAAAACAAAATAAAAACGAAAGTTGAGGGGCCAAAAGTGCTTAAATTGAAACTAATTTTCATAAAACAAAAAAAAAATTAAAAATCTCAAACACACTTGTGTGTGTGAGATCGACCAGACAAGAAGGAGGGGGCGACCAAGCTCTTCAAAACCCTAAATTCCACAAAACTCCTAAATTGAAGGTTCAAATCTGATCCAAAACAAAATCCGAGCTGAGATTAGTGATCCTCATTGCAAGGGGGTTATAAGGTATGTAAATTTTGATGAAAATTCTCTACTTGAATTTCTCATGAATTTGGGGAAATCTGAAATTGATGATGCATGTTTATTATTTGGATAGAATAGGGACGATATAGTGTCTAGGAGTAAAACCTAGACAACAACATGTGAAATCATGTCTAAATTCTGGAAATTTCATGAACACATTGAAGGTGATTCATGGGTTTTGTGAGAAATTGATAAACACTAGGGTTTTGAGCGTTATTCTAGTGTAATATGGTTCATAGAAAGAGATTACTGAAATATGGATGTCAAATTTTATATATGAAAGCTCAATTGATGTTAATTTCGGCTAAGTAACAAACCATGAACTTGAATGTAAAAGATATAAAATCATGCCCTTAAAGTGTTTGTGAAAATGCCGAATAGAAGGCCAAGTGTTGAGATATAATCAAAAACGCATAAATTTTTACTAAATGGTAAACTATGCGTTATATGTGAAACAAAGAGTTCTAAATGCAAATATGATTGAACTCTATAGGAAAGGAAGCCGGAGCATCGAGCGTACAAGCCGGTGTTGACGCACGATTGAAGGGTGTGCTTTGAAGGTATGTAACTTGATTCGTTACATTGAGTAATTTTGATAATTAGAGCATGTTTAGTTGCGTTGTAGAATAAAGGTTGTATTGATTGAATGGCAAAGTTCGTTATTTGAATTAATAGGTTAGAATTGGTTAGAAGCCGTTTGGTGGTCATCATAATGGAGGATTCCGTAGATGAGCCAAACGGGTTGAATAATGGTGTAATAGTATCGTTAGAGATATCGATAGTTAGCATAGGCGGTTACAATCATACGGGCATGAAACCATAAGATTGGTAATAAAATGCCGATGATAATAAGCCCCGGAAGTTAGGTAAAAATCGCCCTATGTTTACTATTAAAAAGGGTAGTAAAATGAGTGTAACTTAAATGGGTCGAATAATGCATAAGTGACTTTTATTCGTTCGGCCCGTAAATCAAATTTTTGTTATGATAATTGTGATAGGCACGTCGGTAATGAATTTACAGACGTATAGGAAAAAGAATCACCTAAAACGGACTCACGAGTCAAAAGTTATGGTCATTTTAAGTCGAAAATCTGAATTTCCGGAACTGGCAGCATGTGCAGGTCACAAAACTGGGTCTGCTGGAAAACCAGCTCCCCCGCGCCACGCAAGGGCCTGTCGCGCCACGCGACAGGGTGAACTTTTATTTTGTACTTATGTTAAACCAAGGTACGAATTATCTAAAATTCAGTATCGTTTATTTGACTTAAATTATAAATATAAACGGGTGTTACAAGTTGGTAATCAGAGCTTAAGGTTGTCAACAAAGTGTTCGGTTCAAGCTTGATTGATCGTCCGGTAAGAATTAATTAGTTATGTTAGTAGATTATATTTTATGTAAGAAACAAGATGTAAATCAATGTGCATGGGAAGAGCGTGTTAACGCACTCAAACCCGGAAAGTGCACTAAAGGTGAACAGTTAAAGCAAGTTATGAACTTGGCTAAACCAAAGCAAATAAAGCTATGTTATAAATGAAATGTTTTATGTTTAATGTAAACATTTCAGTTTCAAGATGTCGAAAGGAAACGATAATGATTCGGTGCCGACAAGCACCGAACAAATGAAAGAGATAATTGCCGAAGAAGTGGGGAAGGCAATTGAAGGTAGTCTATCCGGGTTTATAGACAAAATTCAAAACACGGTATTGTCACTTGTCAAAGAACGAGTCAAAAGGTTGGAAGATAGTGTCAACCTTATGAAAGAGAAATCGGGAGAACGTAAGGGATGTTTGTACAAAGAGTTTATGGCGTGTAAACCGCCAATCTACAACGAGGAGGTTGACCCGATAATATGCCAGAGATGGTTAAGCGATGTTGAAGGAGTGTTTGAAATGACCCATTGTGACGAAAGTGACATTGTTGCTTACGGAACGGGTCAGTTGAGGGGTCAAGCCAAAGATTGGTGGGACAATAAAAAGGAGGAAATAGGAGCCGAAGCGGCGAGGGCCATGACATGGGAGGAGTTTAAGATGCCGTTTCTTAAACATCATAGTCCCAAGGTGGTCATTAATAGAATCAAGGAAGAGTTCATGCAACTTAGACACAAGGGCGAGACCATAGACAAGATCACGGCGACGTTTATGGATAAGATGAAGTTTTGCAATGAATTGGTGACGAATGAAGAACAAAAGATATACTACTACTATAACATGTTGAGCGCCGAGTATAGGGAGTTTATGACTCCTTCAAAATACGAGACCCTTACCGAGATCATAAACGTTGCTCGGGAACGGGAAATTGAATTGAAGAAACAAGTTCAAAGGGGTGAACGAAGGGCACAGGATGTGAATCCAAGCCCTACAAAGAAAGCTCGAACTGTGGAATCGGGAAAGAAAGTGGATGCTAAAGGCGGGTCGCCAAGTTGCAAGGTGTGTGGAAAGGGGCACAAGGGTGAGTGCCGCTTCAAAGACTAGCCGTGTCTGGTATGTGGGAAGACGGGACACACTGCATCGTTATGTGCCGGAAAGGTTTCCGTTTGCTATAAATGTTATCAGCCCGGCACAAAAAGTGTGAATGCCCAGAATTGGTTGGAAAGAGAGACACTAAAGAATCTCCAACGGAAGCTCCAAAAGCGAAAGCTAGGTCCTTCCAACTTACAGGGGTTGAAGCAAAGACAGAACCCGATGTGGTCTCAGGTATATTCGCAATAAACTCGATCCCCGCACGTGTATTATTTGATACGGGTGCGAATAAATCCTTTATTTCACATGGATTTATTCGACATCCTTCATTTGTGTTGACAAAACTACCTATGCCTTTAGAGGTTGAAATAGGAAATAACAAAAGTTTCATAGTATGTGATGTCTGTCAAAGCTGCAAATTAAGCATCGATGATGAAGAATACTTGATAGACCTAATCCCGATGTCAATGGGGGAATTTCAAGTGGTTGTAGGAATGGATTGGCTATCTCGACACCACGCAAAGGTCGTATGTTTCCGTAAGGAGATAAAGCTAACATCTCCGAGCGGAAAACACGTCACAATCTATGGCGAAAAAGGAGGCAATCCTATAATGTGCTCAATGATAAAAGCTCACAAGCTCATGAAGCTTGGATGTAAAGCATTTATAATATACGCGAACGAGCCCGAGAAAGAATTACCGAAGATTGGAGACGTACCCGTAGTACGTGACTTTGAAGATGTATTTCCGGGTGATTTACCGGGAATGCCGCCCGAGCGGGAGGTAGAGTTTGGAATTGAATTAGTTCCGGGCGCGAAACCCGTAGCAAAAGCACCATACCGACTCGCACCGTCGGAATTACAAGAATTAATGTCGCAAATTCAAGACTTGCTTGATAAAGGAATCATAAGGCCGAGTGTGTCTCCTTGGGGCGCTCCCGTGCTATTCGTGAAAAAGAAGGACGGAAGCATGCACATGTGTATCGATTACCGGGAGTTGAATAAACTCACGATAAAGAATCGATACCCGCTTCTGAGAATAGACGATCTATTCGACCAATTACAAGGTGCGAACTGGTTTTCAAAAATTGACCTTAGATCGGGGTATCACCAACTAAGAGTCAAGGAGGAGGATGTACCAAAGACGGCTTTCCGCACGAGATACGGACATTACAAGTTCCTCGTGATGTCATTCGGACTGACAAATGCACCCGCGGCTTTTATGGACCTCATGAACCAGGTTTGCAAGCCAATGTTGGATAAATCGGTAATCATGTTTATTGACGATATTCTGGTATACTCGAAAAATGAAGCAGAACATGCACGCCACTTACAAGAGGTGCTAGAGACACTCAGGCAAGAAAAGTTGTATGCGAAATTCTCGAAATGCGCCTTCTGGTTGCGAGAGGTGCAATTTCTCGGCCACATCATAAGCGCCGATGGAATATTAGTAGATCCTTCAAAATAGAGGTCGTGTCAAAATGGAGTCCTCCGAAGAATCCTTCGGAGATTAGAAGCTTCTTAGGGCTTGCGGGATACTATAGGAGATTCATTCAAGATTTCTCCAAGATTGCGTCGCCGCTAACTAAGTTAACCCGAAAGGAGGAGAAGTTCATTTGGGGTGTCGAACAAGAAAGAGCATTTCAAACGCTAAAAGAGAAGTTAACTCAAGCTCCGGTATTAACATTGCCGGATGGAGTCGAAGATTTGGTGGTTTATTCGGATGCTTCACTATCGGGGCTCGGATGCATTCTGATGCAACGGGGCAAAGTTATAGCTTATGCCTCGAGGCAATTGAAGGTACATGAAAAGAAATATCCCACGCATGATCTCGAATTAGCTGCGGTGGTGTTTGCGTTAAAAAGATGGAGGCACTATTTGTATGGGGTAAAGTGCACCATATTCACCGATCAAAAGAGCTTAAAATACTTCTTCGATTAGAAGGAGTTAAATATGCGCCAGAGACGATGGTTAGAAACGGTGAAGGATTTCGACTGTGAAATACACTATCACCCCGGAAAGGCAAATGTGGTGGCGGATGCTCTGAGCAGAAAAGCGGACTATGTCCCAATACGAGTAAGGTCGATGCAGCTTGTGGTGACCTCGGGTATACTTGAACGTATCCGAGAACTGGAAGAAGGAAAGAATAATCGACCAGTTGAAAGATTTGATGCATGAAAAGAACGGGTTGAAGACCCGGTCCGGGAGAGTATGGGTTCCAAATTCTTGTGGGGTTAAGACGCTTCTACTCGATGAAGCTCATAAATCCCGATATTCTATTCATCCGGGTGCGACCAAGATGTACAACGATCTAAAACAAAATTATTGGTGGCCCGGAATGAAGAGGGATGTAGTAAAATACGTGGAGAAGTGCTTGACTTGTTTATAAGTCAAAGCAGAACACCAGAAACCATATGGAAAACTGCAACCTTTGGAGATCCTGGTTTGGAAATGGGAACATATCACTATGGACCTATTGACCAAACTACCTAAAACAATTCGGGGATTCGATGCTATATGGGTGATTGTGGATAGATTTACGAAGAGTGCTTATTTTATTCCTATACGCGAGACGTATACTTCGGAAAAGATGTCCGAGGTATATACAAACAAAATAGTGGCACGTCACGGAGTACCTGTATCCATCGTGTCAGATAGGGATACCCGGTTTACTTCAAACTTTTGGAGATATTTTCAAGGACAAATGGGAGCGAAACTTTTCATTAGCATCGCCTACCACCCTCAGACGGATGGGCAGAGTGAAAGAACAATACAGACGCTCGAGGATATGTTACGGGCATGTATTATTGATTTCGGCGGAAGTTGGGATGTTTATCTACCCTTGGCCAAATTTTTGTATAATAACAATTACCATTCGAGCATCGGCATGGCGCCTTACGAAATGCTATATGGTAGGAAATGCAGAACCCCGGTGTGTTGGGGTGAAGTGGGACCACGCGAACTGGCCCATAAAGATATTGTTCAAGCCACTAATGAGAAAATTGAAGTGGTACGAGCCCATTTGAAGGCAGCCCAAGATAGGCAAAAGTCTTATGCCGACAAAAGACGAAGACCGATTGAATTTCAAATAGGCGACATGGTTATGTTAAAGGTTTCCCCATGGAAGGGCGTTATCAGATTCAGAAAAAGGGGGAAACTAAGCCCGAGGTTTATCGGGCCATTTAAAATCATCGAACGGGTTGGCAAGGTGGCTTATCGCCTCGAGCTACCGGAAGAGTTGAGTGGGATACATGGCACGTTTCATGTGTCGCAATTGCGGAAATGTCTAGCTGAGGAAACAGCTTATATCCATTACGACGATATCGAGGTGGATGATAGCCTGAATATTGCGGTAAGGCCATTGGAGATTTTAGATCGAAAGGTCAAGCACTTGCGAAACAAACAAATCGACCAAGTCAAGATCAAGTGGGAACATAGGAAAGGTTCGGACACTACGTGGGAGTCCGAAGAGGAGATGCGACGTCTCTACCCAACACTATTCAGTACGTATTCTGGTTTCGGGGACGAAACCCTTTTTAAGGGGGTGGACTTGTAACATCTCGAAAATACAAATTCTTAAATTACCATTAGGTTTCAAATAAATTAGTAAAATAAACTAACTAGGAATGACACTAACCTAGTTAGATGATGACTTATGAGTAGTTAATGAGTTAAAACAAAATAAAAACGAAAGTTGAGGGGCCAAAAGTGCTTAAATTGAAACTAATTTTCATAAAACAAAAAAATTAAAAATCTCAAACACACTTGTGTGTGTGAGATCGACCAGACAAAAAGGAGGGGGCGACCAAGCTCTTCAAAACCCTAAATTCCACAAAACTCCTAAATTGAAGGTTCAAATCTGATCCAAAACGAAATCCGAGCTGAGATTAGTGATCCTCATTACAAGGGGATTATAAGGTATGTAAAATTTGATGAAAATTCTCTACTTGAATTTCTCATGAATTTGGGGAAATCTGAAATTGATGATGCATGTTTGTTATTTGGATAGAATAGGGATGATATAGTGTCTAGGAGTAAAACCTAGACAACAACATGTGAAATCATGTATAAATTCTAGAAATTTCATGAACACATTGAAGGTGATTCATGGGTTTTGTGAGAAATTGATAAACACTAGGGTTTTGAGCATTATTCTAGTGTAATATGGTTCATAGAAAGAGATTACTGAAATATGGATGTCAAATTCTATATATGAAAGCTCAATTGATGTTAATTTCGGCTAAGTAACAAACCATGAACTTGAATGTAAAAGATATAAATTTCTGCCCTTAAACTGTTTGTGAAAATGCCGAATAGAAGGCCAAGTGTTGAGATATAAACAAAAACGCATAAAATTTTACTAAATGGTAAACTATGCGTTATATGTGAAACAAAGAATTCTAAATGCAAATATTATTGAACTCTATAGGAAAGGAAGCCGGAGCATCGAGCGGACAAGCCGGTGTTGACGCACGATTGAAGGGTGTGCTTTGAAGGTATGTAACTTGATTCGTTACATTGAGAAATTTTGATAATTAGAGCATGTTTAGTTACGTTGTAGAATAAAGGTTGTATTGATTGAATGGCAAAGTTCGTTATTTGAATTAATAGGTTAGAATTGGTTAGAAGCCGTTTGGTGGTCATCATAATGGAGGATTCCGTAGATGAGCCAAACGAGTTGAATAATGGTGTAATAGTATCGTTAGAGATATCGATAGTTAGCATAGGCGGTTACAATCATACGAGCATGAAACCATAAGATTGGTAATAAAATGCCGATGATAATAAGCCCCAGAAGTTGGGTAAAAAGCGCCATATGTTTTGTAACACCTCGAAAATTTACGTCCAATAATGTATTGACGCGTGTCATAAGCTTTGAATATGTGAAAACACACTTTAGAGGGACTAAAGTTGTCAAACAGTGAAACTATGTGATTATAAGGGTCCAAAGTATCAACAGTTGATAAATAGGCTCTACAATAACCCTACATGGTGTTTATAACCTTAAACGGATAAATCATGGATCATACGAAGCGAGAAATGAAAGAAAGTGAGGAATTACAAACTACAGGGGCTAAAAGTGTCAACATGTTGAAATTATACCTCTGAGTGATCTTTTGGCAAACCCGAAGCTTTGTAATGATAAAATATACTCACAAGAATATGTGATAAAAATTTCATGAAGTTTCGTGAATGTATGAGAAAGATATGATCAAAACCGTACACGAAGGGTTAAATTCGTTAACGTTGATTTCGTGACTTTTCGGGTAAGCACAAAATCGTTCGAGGACTTTACCATGTTTGTAAAAGTCCCAAGGCCCTTAAAAATCAGAATTTAGGGTCTAATGTGCAAGATAAATAAGTAAAAACACGTTACAAAGTTCAGGGACTGAATCGTAAATAATGGGAAACTTGTAAAGCTGGTCGCCACACCCTCGCGCCACGCGAGGGGGGTCTCGCGCCACGCGAGCGCCCGCACAGCATCAGAATGTCGACAGGTGCCAGTTCCAGGTCCGATTCTGAGTTGTTACCAGCTGTTGTCGACTTAAGAAGCTCACCAATCAGCTTACATGCATTGTGGGACATCTGTGCACTCCTTAAAACATCAGAGACCCTCAAACATATGAACACTTGAACTTTCAAAATTCACAAGACTTTCCCTGGAGCTCTCTGGACGCCAAGGCAGCTTCATAGTGATCTCTAAGCTTGTTTAGGACCATTGTAAGTGTTCATATCATTCTCTAATTCGTTCTAGCTTAGTGTATTGACCGAAAGTCAAACTATCGTAAATTAAACTTGACTTTGAGTTTAAACGAGATTGGCTCTGTCATTTCTCAAATTGAAAGTACCCACAAGTTGGTATCTATGTGGGTAACAAACCCTCAAAAGGGTGTTTTCAGATTCCCACTCTAAACATGTTGATTGTCGAGTCAAAGCTTTTCTTAAAAAGTCAACAGAATGTGTTTTTGCAAAATTAAGCATAATTAGCAATGTAGGTTACATGCAACCTGTTTGATCATCAAAATAACTTTGTAATTAATGTAAGAACATGTTCCATCATGATCAACTCGACAATTTTCAGTTTAAACCCGAATTGGAACCGAAAGTCACATTTATTGACTTTTTCTTTGACTATCAGTTCTGATCCGCACATGCATGTTTGAGTTCTGCATTGGAGCTTATTTTGGACCAATTTTTATATAAGTTTAATTCTCTGAGATTTTTCAACTTGGTTCAACACTTATCCGGTTCATATGCATGTTTCCGATTTATTCTTAAAAGTTGACTATTATGCCCTTTTTGCTATAAAACGTGCTTTTTGAAAAAGTGAAAGAGTAGAAACGTTTGTTACTGATTTATAAACTTGCACCAAAAATTTGATATCAGTTTGAGGTCCAGAATAAGAGTTATGCTCAATATCGTAATTTGAAAGCTTTATGTTACTTAAACGGCGTAATTAGTATATAACCTATTTAAACCCACTTTTTGAGACCAAACTTTTTACCCACTGATGTTATATAATATTTTGGGATTTTTAAAGATTTTTATTTAATTTTTTGGCTAATCATATCATAGGTCTCTAAGTTTAATTCGGTAAATACCGATTTTGCCCTTTTAAGCCATAAAATGAGTTTTATAAATCTTTTTGACCCCAAACCTTTTTCTACTGATTTTATTTGTTAAATAAAATATTTTGAGCATTCTGGAAATATAAAAATATCAGCTTTCTTTTAAAAACCCGGAAACGGCTCTAAATCGCCTTTTTAACGCATAGTATGCACTATAACCATATTAAACATATAAGGTTGATACCTACTGATGTTTTTAGTATATTTTTATATAATAACAGTAAGTATAAGTTTATAAACTCAGGTTTCCAATTTTGTCATTTTTAGCCCTTGTGAAATTACCAAAATACCCCTAAGGTGCATAGTTTGGTTTTAAATGATAAGTTTCACATATGGGTCATACCCTACTATTATAAAATGTTAAATTAAGTATACTTACTGTATAAATCAGACCCGTAACTCAGATTTACAAATAAACTCTTTTATAACCTTTTAAATGACCAAAATGCCCTTATGAGGCCTAATTTGTGTTTAAATCCATTTTGGGCATAATAGAAAATAACTTACTGATATTATGACATATTTAGAGCACATTATCTCAGGGAACTTGCATATGACTCTTACGGTTACCCGTAACGCTCTTTTCGCGTTCGGTTCGGTTTATGTAACTAGTTTGCATAAATTGACCGAGACGGGTCAAACATTATCATTTTTGTCTCAAAATCCAGAATGTATTTAGTATACCCATATTATACAAGTATTCAAACTTTTCGGGTCTAAATCACATTCTATCCGGTCTTCGCTTAATCGTGCGTTTGAACCGTATCGTCCTTTAAACTAGCCGGTCTAAGCTTAAGCTTAAATAAAGACCCGTAAGAAATCTAATAGGTTATTATAAACCTTCGTTCCAGATTTAGGAGCCCAGTAAAAGCTATCTGTACTTGCTGATTTATATACGGCTGGGATTGAATTTATATTTAGCTCAGGTAAATACTTTTAACTTATTTTCCCTTATACGGGCTTGGGGTACGGTATATAAAATACCGCTTGGTCGGACATTCGACCTTAATCGATTGGTGGTTAAGTATTATCGAGATGACCCGTTTAAAAATTTGTTTTGTTTGCTTAACGCCTTTGGGGGGTTAATGACCATGTCCCGGATATCCTTGGCATCATTCATGAAATGGCCACGACCTAAGAACGGGGTGTAGGCGTACACCTGACAGCTGCATATGTAAAAACTGGTATCCCAGTTAAAGGAATCAGCCTTGTGGGCACTATACCTGTGGTGTGTCTATTAATCTTTAACCCGGCACGAACCGGGCTACTAAACGCATAAGGAACATGTAATTCGTTTACAAGTATTATACTCAATTAATTATCCCAAGTTATAAAATGTTTTGTGCCACGTGCATTCAAATCAATTTTCAACCTTTCCAAAATGAGTCAGCTAAATTGTATTTACCAGTGTAAACTGACGTATTTTCCAAAAGGTTAAGTGCAGGTACTACACGTAATAGGTTGGCTGTCTTCTAGAGCGTCCACAATAAGTCTCGCAAGCTTGGACGACAATAAAGCTGTTGAACAATATCTTATTTTATTTTGATCCGCCTGTGGATCCTTTACATTCCGTTTGTAATACTTGATATTACTGTATATCGGTTTGTAATATATTTATCTTTTGCTTCCGCTGTGCATTTAATTATTGTGTTGTTTGACTATGATGATATCAACTACGTCACTATTCTCCCCACCGGGCCCACCGGTGACACGTGGAAAATAGGGGTGTGACATGTTTACTATTAAAAAGGGTAGTAAAATGAGTGTAACTTAAATGGGTCGAATAATGCATAAGTGACTTTTATTCGTTCGGCCCGTAAATCAAATTTTGTTATGATAATTGTGATAGGCACGTCGGTAATGAATTTACAGACGTAGAGGAAAAAGAATCACCTAAAACGGACTCACGAGTCAAAAGTTATGGTCATTTTAAGTCGAAAATCTGAATTTCCGGAACTGGCAACATGTGCAGGTCACAAAACTGGGTCTGCTGGAAAACCAGCTCCCTCGCGCCACGCGACAGGGTGAAATTTTATTTTGTACTTATGTTAAACCAAGGTACGAATTATCTAAAATTCAGTATCGTTTATTTGACTTAAATTATAAATTTAAACGGGTGTTACAATTTGGTTGTTGGATTTGGTTCTTCAAGTCCGGTTCTTCAAGTCCACGGCGGTAGCATCAGCGATTTGTGGCGACAACAATGGTTGGAGGTTGTGGTGGTGGGGTGGCAGTGGTGGAAGGAGGTTGTTGTGGTGTAGGTGGAAGGAAGTTGTAGAGAAAGAGATGAAGCAGAAATAAAGAAAGATGGTTTTTTAGAGAGAGAAAGTGATGAAGTAATATTTAATTTTTTTTTTTTGTTCTTTTAAGATATTGTTTTAAATAATAGGGTAAAAAGACAATTATACCTTTAGGTGCCTACACATGATATGATTTAACAGAAAAGCTAACTGGGTTAGGGCTAAAGGACATACCGTGCAAGATTTTAAAACATTAAGTACAATACTTGTCAAATTTAAATACAAAGGACACAACTTGTAATTGAGTATAAAGATAAAGGACAAAACTTGCAATTCACTCTTTAGTTAATTTTAACTGAACTACTTTTAGCACATCAACCACCGACGGTGCCCTCTAGGGGTGTGAATTTCTGACACGAATAACACGAAATTCGCGGGTTTAGGTTTAGTCTTAATGGGTTCGGGTCAGTTTCGGGTTAAACCCGTGAACCCATTTAGGTTAACGAGTTGGGTTCAGGTCAACCCGGTCAGGTTGGCGGGTTAACCCGTTTAACACATTTATATTATATTATATTTTTTACAATATATTTTATGTTAGAAATTAAATGGGGTATTTATTTTATGCCATAATTATAACTTAAAAAGATGTATTAACATAAGATTTTATAACTTAAATATAATTGTGTTATATGCATTTGTGATTTTTAAGTAAATTTTACTTTTAATATATTAAAATCCGAAAAAATTAAAAAATTCGTGTTGAATGGGTAGTGTTCGGGTCAACCCACAAAACTTCGGGTCGTGTTCGGGTTCGTATGTATAATACGATTTGCGGGTTCGGGTTCATGTAAAATATTACGGTTTGGGTTGTTCGGTTTTTGGGTTTAGATGTAAAATGAAGAAAAGAATAAATATATCATGTTGTTAAAAAGACAATTAATGTTCGAATTTCGGGTAATTCGGGTTTTTGGTTGGGAAAAGTGACCCGATAACCGACACATTTTAGGTTCGGGTTGATCGTGTTTGGGTTGTTCGGGTTCAGGTGACTTCAAATTCAGGTCGGTTTTGGGTTTCAGATAAAAAAGAATAACCCTACCCCCATGAACTCCCGGTTGCACATGATAACCATCTAGTTAACCTCATCAAATTATCTATACTGATGCAATCAGATGATCACCATCTTATTCTATCAGGATTTGTTCCCGCGCATTGATGGTTAGACTGAACCACTGACAACCAAAGTTCTGCATGAAAATAAACCTTCTCCCAACCCCCGCAATGCTACCCGGGTTGCGGATGATTGCAAAGCCGTCGTTGTTATTCATGTCTCTCTCTCTCTCTCTAAAGAGACTGCTCTAGAAATCCTTGATGTAACAACCGTTTAATATGAAATGCCTTTAAATCAACCTACAACACGCATGAAGTACCTTTTTATGCAGCATGTGCCTCAACTAGTCATAGGCGAGAGGGCTTGCGCCCGAGGTCTCCTCACTGACTTTTTAAAAAATGTTTCATTTTCAGACCTTTGGGGTTTTTGTTAGAATTGGTCATTCAAATTAGGTGTGTGTTCTGAGTTTTAGGTATTATGGTGGAACTTTGTCCGAGAAGGTACTCGGAAAAGCTCTAAAGGTTGTTGGGGTGCCGAGAAATGACTACATTGTGTCAAAGAAATGTGGGGAGGTATAAATAGGGTTTTGATTTTAGTGTCGTAAGGGTAACTAAGAGTATTGACGAGAGCTTAGAATGCTTGCAGATGGATTATGTTTATATATTACAATGTCACGACATCGAATATGTCTCACTTGATTAGGTACTCGGTTTGTGTTATTAATATTAGTACATTACATTGGTTTATTTATTGTTACAATCACTCATAATTTTATTAACTATTGTTCCCAGAATTCATAGCAACCGTCTTCCCCATCTCAATAACAAGCCTATCACTTACCAAACGCCTGAACCCACCATTACTAGGTAAAATGCAATAAATACATAAATCTTTTGATGCGTAAGAACCAGTTTCCATGACATAATCAACTAACTCAAAGTAAGAAAGCTTATCAATGTCTAAGTTTATTAGTTCATGATCACCCCTTACATACCTAAGTCGTGGAGCAGCCACTTCGAACGTACCACCATACCATATCTTGACGTTGATGATTTCCGCCATCTGACTCAGAAACAACAAACGAATAGAGTGAAGACCCTAGCCTCAATGATCAAGCTTTTTTGTTGAAGAATGAATCGTCGATTTTCTTGAGAGAGGATTGATTGAGTGTTAGGGTTTAGTGTTAAGAAATTGTGAAGTGTTAGTGTGCTTTAATCAGTTATGAAAAACATACATGATACACGACACAGGCCACAGAAGCATCCATACGTTAGCTTTTAAACACATAAGCGTCTACGTCATCTGCTACGTCACACTTAATTAACCCAGTTACAAAAAGATCGATGAGGCCAAAATCTTACAAGTTGGGATTATCAGATGGAATTTTTAAAGTTAAGATTATTATTGGTCAACTGATGAAACTTAAGAATATTAAAATCCAATAAGTGTAAAACTAGTAACCATTATTCAAATTCAGATTCACAATAATTTGAATTGAATACTAGGGTGAGGATCAGATAGGAAGTTTATTTTGGCTAGGAAGGATAGGAAGCAATAGGATTATGACATGTGGCAAAATTTAAAATAAAGAGCAAGGGTATTTTAGTCAATCATATCCTTTCTTCTTCCTTCTTCTCCCCAGTAACTTCAAAACCCACCATTTTCAAAACCCACCATCTTCAACTATTTCTTCACTTTCTATCTTAGTAATCACTACATTATAGTGCGATTTTCATCACCAATCAATTATTCAAACACCCGATCAACGTGTTCTTTATATTTTTTGAAAAACCCCAGTTTAACTTCATACAAAATCTCGTTTTTTCCCGTGATTTTGAAGATAATCACTCGATCCGTTCGATTCGATCGCTGACAAGTGTTTCTATTATTCAAATTTCGTCAATCGTTGAAGAAATCGGCTTCAATCCATGTAAGAAATTCTTTAATTCATTTTTACAATTTGGGTTTTTGATTTAGTCATTGCGTTTTACAATCTTGACAGGGGTCCGGGGGCAGCGCCCCTGGTAGCAGGGTGCAAGGGGCGGCAGCCCCTGGCGGGGTCCAAGGGGCAGAGCCCCTAGCTGGGTTGATTAAATTGTTTTAATAAAAATGCATCAGAAAATTTAATTTTCCAAAAATTGCCTCATTTCGCAGACAGTAATTCGTAGACAGTTTTTGATTTGCTACTCTCTGCTTCAGACAATTCACAGACACAGTTTTATGTGTCCATTGCGTTTTAGAAATAAGAGAGTTTAATGTGTTTTCTGAACACTGCGTTTTAGAAAAACACATTTTTGAAGTGTTTTTAGTTCATTGCGTTTTAGGTAAACACATTTATATGTGTTTTCAGTCCATTGTGTTTTAGAAAACACATTTTCTTTTGTGTTTTTAGGCCATTGCGTTTTAGAAATAAAACTTCTTTATGTGTTTTTTGGCTATTGCGTTTTAGATAAATACATTTTTGAAGTGTTTTTAGTCATTGCGTTTTAGGTAGAACACATTTTTATGCTTTTTCAGTCCATTGCGTTTTAGAAAAATGACTTTTTTAAGTGTTTTCTGGCTATTGCGTTTTAGAAATAAGACATTTCTTAGTGTTTTTGGTGCATTGCGTTTTAGGTAAAACACATTTTTATGTGTTTTCGGTCCATTGCGTTTTAGAAAGGACACTTTCTTTTGTGTTTTCAGTCCATTGCGTTTTAGAAATAAGACATTTCTTTGTGTTTTCTGGCCATTGCGTTTTACAAAGAAGACATTTCTTTGTGTTTTTTAGTGCATTGCGTTTTAGAAAAATGTCATTTTTAGGGGGGTTTTTTCCATTGCGTTTTACGCAACTGGGTTTTCGAAAAAAATTCAAAAATATAGCAATAGTATACTCGTTTTAAAGATAAAAAAACGCTCATTTTTTGGTGCAATTTTTATAAAAAAAAATAATGTCGTATGAAAAAGTTGTTAACGTTTAAAAAATGGGGGGAATTGGAGGAGAGAGAAACTATTGTCCTGAATTGACTACAATGCCCTTACACAAACCCACACGCCACTTTCTTCTCTTCAATTTCACTCATTTATTCTTAGTCCTTGATTAAATCAATTGATTGTCAAAATTACTTACTAGCCTTCCTAGCCAAATAAACGTCCTATTATATTCTAAGACTTGAATACTAATATATAAGCAATGCAAATCTTCTTGCCGAACGGAACAACCATTTTTAATTTCAGATTTATTTTTGCTATTTATTGTTTTGCTTGCTAAGATATTGTTATCTTTGAATTCGGAAACAATATTTTTTCTATTAGTGACTTGTATATGATTATTTTAGGGTTGTTCTATTTCCACACCCCTATAATCTTATTTTCACATCCCTATTTGTATACGGGTCGTATAGAGTGATACGGGCCGTATAGAATGTTTATGCGCAGAATTTAATGCGGTGGAATGTTTTTTTGTTTTTATATGTATACGGGACGTATAGTTATATACTAGCCGTATACATATTTGCATAATTTTGTTTCGAAGGTTTGACAAGGGTTTTTAGTTTTGAAATCTGTATACGGGCCGTATAACGTTATACGGCACGTATAGCCCGTATAGAAAAGTTAATTTTTTGTTGCAATCGGGAAACCGTTTAATAAGTTTTGTAAATTTTAAAATAGTGTTGTATATATCGGATTATGTTACGAGTTTGTAGTTAAACGTATTTATTATGTTTAATAAGTTTCCACTTTATAAAACGATAAATATGTATAGAAAAGTTAATTTTTTGTTGCAATCGGGAAACCGTTTAATAAGTTTTGTAAATTTTAAAATAGTGTTGTATATATCGGATTATGTTACGAGTTTGTAGTTAAACGTATTTATTATTTTTAATAAGTTTCCACTTTGTAAAACGATAAATATGTATAGAAAAGTTAATTTTTTGTTGCAATCGGGAGACCGTTTAATAAGTTTTATAAATTTTAAAATAGTGTTGTATATATCGGATTATGTTACGAGTTTGTAGTTAAACGTATTTATATTGTTTAATAAGTTTCCACTTTGTAAAGCGATAAATATGTGATATGATTATGATAAACTACGACAACAATTATTAAACAAACAACTTAACATCTAAACATAAGATTAATATTTAGAATGTTTTACATCTAAAACAAACAAAAAGATAAATTTTTACAATATTTCAAACGTAAAATAACAAAAAAAAATTACAATAAGCAGCTACGGCGGTGGTGGTGGTGGTGCAGCGCCAGCTCGTGGAGGTAGGGGCGCACCAGAATGCATAGCCACAATCGCCTCAACCATCCACTATACATCCCCTCTGACTGCAGCTACATCCGACTCGACCTGAGTGAGTCTCGACTCGACCTGAACGAGTCTCTCCTCCACCCCCGGATGAGGCATCACACACTGTCTCAGGCTTCGTCGAACGTACGGGAGATCACCTTGTACATCCTCCGCAGCTACCTGTGATCGATCAATAGTATGATCGACCCCCTCATGTACCCCGCCTCCCTCTCCGTCGCCTCCCTCGCCCTCGCCCTCCCCTCCCTTTCCATCGCCTCCCTCGCCATCGCCTCCCTCTCCCTAGGGTCCCTCACCAACACCATACGCCCAAACCAGCCACCTTCCCTCGACCTCGTGAGCCAAACCCATCGATTGGGTTGTGTCCCTCCCAACCCTGTCAAGCTGGAGTGTCAGGGTCATATCATTTGCCACCTGCGGGGACAAGAGGCGAGTGAAATGCTTCGTCATACGGGTGACGAAGCCCCCACAGCTGATGTGGTTAGAGGTACGCTTAAAAGCGTACTCGGCGAGATATGTGGCCAACCTGTACGCCAAGTTGCCCCCCCCCCCCCCCCGCCGGTAAGTAAGTCGTGCAAGTAGAATAGGCCATTTTGGGTGGCCCATTCCCAGCTATCATGACGACCGGCGATCGTCACGGTGATACACCGATGTAGGTATCGGTGTAACGGGTCGTAATGATCCGTCACCCGTGCCTTCGGGGATCGCGAAGTCGGTTTCGCGAACTCCCCATACCCAATAGTGCGCCGCCAAGGCCACAACACGTCACTGGACGTGCTGATGTGCGCATCAAAAAATTCCTGGGACACTGAGTACTCCTGTGAGTACAGACCCAAGGCAATGGCGAACTCAGGAAGTGTCATCCTCTGAGGCTTGCCTCAAATAGTAAAAGCTACGGCGTGTGTCGTCAAAAAATGCTGTAAACCCCCACCCCGGGTGTCCGTAAATGAAAATGTAGATAAAAACTCTAAAGTAATCTCCCTGTGGGCCCGCTCTGCGGCGGCATCAAATAAGCGGTCCCACGCGGAGTTAGCTGGCATGAGCTCCCGGATCCGACCGATCGATCCAATATCGGTCAAAAACTGAATATCAATGGTCCGAGGCGCATCCAGTACCATCTCTCGTAATCTGCCCAAAACCCTATAGGCAGCCGTACCTTGGGGGATTTCTTTAATAAACTGCCCCGTCTCAGTAAAATCGGGCACAATCTCCTCCTCCTGTCCACGTCCACGTCCCCGTCCGCTTCTACGTCCACGGCCCCGACCCTGACCTCGACCTCTACGGGCCGCAGCAGCTGCTGATGACTCAGCCATATCGTCTGTAAAAATAACAATTATTGTATATCTCATATACGCTCTGTACACATCAAGTATAGGTTTCATATACTCATGTGTTATACATCTCGTACAGGATCCGTAAACATGCAGTATACGACCGTACGCGCAAGTATTATACACACGTACACGCTACGTACACCTCAGATATACGTTTCTTATACGCACGTATTATACGTCACGGATACACTAAAAATATAACAAATTGGGATTAAAATATAAGTTTATACGATCGTATACAACTTGAATATTCAATATGTAGACGACCGTATATAGCGTATACGGTCGTATATAGTTTGAACATTCAAACATTATACGAGCGTATATAGTGTATACGATCGTATACAGTTTGAATATTCAACCTGTATACGATCATATAGATGGTATACGACCGTATACACTTGAATAATCAGTTACAATTTTCAGTTTCAATTTTTTTTTTTCAAATTCAAATATACAATCTTAATTGTTACGCCTATCTACGCTATTCGATCCTTTACTATACAAGACCATAATCTAACATGTTTTGGAATTTGAAAGTATACTATACGAAAACGTACCGTATAGGAAGAACGAGAAGAAAACGCCACAAATGTCGAAGAACGTTATCCAAGAACGATCCGAGAGAAAACCGAGAGAATTTTTGGTGGAATGTTGAGGCCGTATGGTGGAAATGAGGTCGTATAAATCTTATACGATCTTTTTTTCTTTGTATACGGGCCGTATAAATGTATCGACCCGTATACAATAATTTAATGTTTTTTTAATTCAGTCGTATACTTCATATACGATCACTGTATACGAGGCGTATACATTTATACGGCCCGTATACAATTGAGTATTTTTCATTTTTCTTAAATTACTATATGCGGAAGTGACGAAGATACAGTCGGTATGTGTTAACGTTGATTCGTTTTTCAAGTTCAATTTCAACAAGTTGCCAAAACATTTAAGTAACGTGTATGTTCATCATTACAAATTTTAAAAAGTTGAAATAACATTTTAAACATTTTTTCAAGTTCAATTTCAACAAATTGTCAAAACATGAAAATAACATTTTAAACGTTTTTTCAAGTTCAATTTCAACAAGTTGCCAAAATATTTAAATAACGTGTATGTTCATCATTACAAATTGTAATAAAATGAAATAACATTTTAAACGTTTTTTCAAGTTCAATTTCAACAAATTGTCAAAACATGAAAATAACATTTTAAACGTTTTTCCAAGTTCAATTTCAACAAGTTGCCAAAACATTTATATAACGTGTATGTTCATCATTACAAATTGTCAAAACATGCAAATAACATTTTATATTCATAGGCCACCTAAATCCACGTATGCCCTGGTCCTGTATTCATCAACGATCCTATTATATTGGTCAATACGTTCCTTGTAATAGTGATACCAACTTTCTGCTGGCGTATTCCGTGTCGGTTGTCGCCAGTATCCTGATGAGGTTGGCATTGCATATTCCCCTTCTAATCTGACGTGAATAAAATGGTTCCTGTGTACATGTACAAGCGCGACTGTTCGATGCGGAATACTTTCTTGGGCTGTTCTGAACATGGGAAAAAATGAAGCACAACCAGTGACATTCCACCGGTTTGCTATCAGAAGCCCCGTGAAAGGCATTTGTAGCCACTTATGTCCAGGTGCTGCTTCTACACCAGACCAAACTAATGACTCCAGAACATTTTGATACTCAGGTTCATTTATCGTTTTCCATAATTCGTGGAACCGGTTGCACTTAGCATGAAGCTCCTCCCGTATGAACGGCCACTCCCACTCTTTAAGGGATAAGCCGGCCGCTATAGATCGAAACCCACAATTACCATCACCCTGCACATTTTGTATGTGACTGAGGTGTGGATAGAAGCAAGGTGGAATGAACTTTTTGAAGTGCATGAACATATTAACTTGTGCGATAGGCAGCAAAGGTAAGTGTGGTTTCTCTTCCTTTGATTTTGCGGCCTTCTTTTTCGTTTTCGAATTCTTAGCGCCTTTCGCAATCTCGCCGAAGAACATAGGTGTTTCAGCACAATAACTTTATGACTCGACAAACGAGTTGTGCCTGGTAGGTTCGATGATTGACTCTTGTGTGCCAAACCTAACGGGTGAATCACTATACTCGTCCTGCGTTGTAAAAAAGTTGTGTCTTGAAGGCTACGTAAACGAATCATCCTTCCTTTGTTGCTGAGCTTTTAAAGTTGGACGACCCCATGTGTTTTTTTGCACAATTGGCTGTTTGAGCTTCGTCTTATTGAGTTGTACCAACTCCTTCATCTTTTGAAGCAGGTTTTTCTTGACTTCTCTCGGCTGGGCAATTAAATGTTGTTTGAGTAGCGCAAGTTCGTCATCTAAGTCGAAACAGTCCACCTCGCTCGGTTTCAGTATGGAGTCCAAATTTAACTTTCTCCAAAAATGGTCTATCAACTCCAACGGGATCATTTGACCTAAGAAACATATCAACAAACAACATAAAACGTGAATAAGATTTTGCGTGATGAAATGCTATGATTATAAAATGTGGTTGGTCGAATAATGTATTACCATTCGTTGTATACGGTTTCAACCGACACGCGCACGGCAACCCACAGCTTGTATACAAACGGCACGCGCATGTACCGTTAGATAACTTTAACTTTTCTATTTCATTTACTTCGGCGGATATCAAGTCTAGGCAGGCATGTGAAACCTTCTTTCGTAGGAGATCAAATATTGGTTTGTTATGTGGACCCAATGTTCGGCTCCTGCTTGTTTCAATGCTGCTTTTGATTTCTGTCACCTGGTTTCTTATGAGCTTATCAATAAGTGGTACCACTTTATCCAGGGTGTAATTAGAGTCGCCTAGGTACTACTTCAAAAGGGCATGTTGACCCTCTGCCCTGTTCGTTGTACGTTGACCGAAGTTCAGATGTTGGTCGCTCCAGAACGAAACAAACCGATCTCTATATGGTTGTAACCAGATTGAATCCAAATAGTCCATAATCTCTGTAATCAAAGTCAAGTGCAGTTAAGAAAAGTCAAATAAATACGATTATTAAACAAAAATAATATAAAACTTACCGTCGGTTTTTTGCTTGGCAAGTTTGATTGTATTCGCTCGTACCAGTAGTTGTAGTCAAGATCGGTCGTTGAGTTAATTAGCTTGCGCCACTTGTAAAGAAACATTTCCCACCTTTCTTCTATTTTAAAGCTTTGCCTGCAATGTTTGAGGATGTTTTGCTGTATGTGCCACCTACACAATGAATGTCTAGCCCTGGGAAACACGGTTGCACATGCGTTCATTAGGGCGCGATCTCTATCCGTACTATTACACGGGGTTCCATAACACTGTCTAACGAGTGTTTCAACCTCTGTAGAACCCATGTGAAGTTTTTTTTATGTTATAACCTTATACGACCCGTATAAACCGTGTTAGAATAAGATGATTCTATGTGGATTTATTAGGACCCTTATTTTATAAACTTACATTTTAAGTATATAAAACACTTAAATTATGATATAATAACTATGGCAAGATTAAATAAGTAATTTATATTCAGAAGATCTTAACTGCTAATGAAATTTATTATCAATACCATTGACGGATTTTACGTCCACCTCAAAATTAGCAAGTCGGTAACAATTTCACTATTTATACCCGACAATTTTTATTCAAAACCATAAAATAGTTTTTTTCTTTCTTAAAGATCCTACACAAACAATTTTCCACAAAATTAAAATGGCACGATTCACCGGTATGCATGTATACAAGAATGTGGTGTTTCTCATACTCCTTATAATCACAGGTAAATACACTTTATATTTTATGGTTATAAGTTTTGTGTTTTGAAATATATAACCATATTCAGAATAAACGAGTTAATTACATATAAATTTTTTGTTCACTATTTCTTATATTATATAAACTAGAATTGATTCCCTGCGTTGCGGACAATGTTTTAAAAACCGGTTCAAACCGGCCGATATATCCGGTTAAACCGTTTTTGAGCCCAATCCGGTATGGTATCAAAAACGGATTTTAAAACATTGGTTGTGGGGTCAGTTTTTAATGCGATCTGAGTGTACTGTATTTTTTTTCTTTTGCAATGGCCTTTGAAACCCTTTTGATACTTCCAAAGTTGTTTGATAAATCAATTGTATTCGGATCTCATCTTGTGTTAATGAGGTTGAACCCACATCTTACCGCAATATTTTGTATTTATTAATTGTAGTAGGATCTCATAGATAGACCGTTTCAAGTCAAACTTTTCAATTAATTATAGACTTTTAGTAAATAATCACCCGACACAAATACTAAACCCATATGATTTCATAAAAGTTAATTCTATTTATTATTATTCATTTTAATTTAATTTTAATAATAAAATAAGGATGTGACTTTGAAAAATGAAATTAATTAAAATAATACAGAACTAGTTAAAATTACAACAATATGAATTTAGATTTTTCATGTAAAATATATATATTTATGAGATGACATCACATAATAATAAAATAAGGATGTTACCTCAAAAAATGAAATTAATTAAATAAATACAGAACTAATTAAAATGACAACAATATGAATATAATTTTTTCATGTAAAATATGTATGAATTTGTGAGATGACATCATATTCCACATTGTTGTAAGTCACCTACGTGTCAATACAATTTTCACTGTAGCTAACAACTTCTCTAATTATATATATAATATACAGTTGAAATGATGGCATCGGCAAAGGCTAGGATCTGCACTGAGGTGTTAGCCTTTTCTCCAAAGATTTGCGATGGTGAGAACGTCTCAAATGATTGTTGGGAAGAATGTCGGGAAAAATATAATGTGTTTTTGATAAAAGCAACTTGTGATCACTCTACTCCAAATAAAAAAGGTTGTAAATGTTGGTATAGTTGTAAGTAATGGTTTTTATTACGTGATATTAATAATATATGAAGTTATTTTTGGTGGATGATTTGGTTGTTGGTCTTTGTATTTTACCAAATTTTATGATCAATTTAGATTTAACAAAATATGATATTTTTTGCATGCGTATATTGACATAATAAGAAACAGGTTAAGTTCTCTTTCATCCTTGTTTTTTTTTTTTTTTTTTGAACGGCAAATAGTTTAGTTTATAACCAAAATTTTCAAACCTTTGAGTCATTATGGAATCATTTTTTTTTTCTATTTTCGTCCTTAAACCTAAGGCCACCAGGGGCGGAGAGATTTTCAACGCGTGATAGCTAATTCAACGCGTGGAAGAAACAAAATGTCCACCCTCAGTCATTTGTTCAACGAGTGATAGCAGCCACGTGATGGATTTCCATTATTTTTATCACGCGTGAAAAATGATGGATGTGAGGGGGTGTGGGGGGTTTATTGTTAGGTGTTGTGAGTGATGACCATTGCAACTAAAAAGGATGTGAGTGATAGAATAGTGGCTGATGACATGGCAAAAGTTGATTGGAGGTGACATGGCTTGTGAGTTATAGATTTCTATCACTGGTGACCACCCCCACTCCCCTAATACGTCGAAAAAATAAGTTAACCCCTCCTACGTGCCGGAGGTGGGGGGCGGTGTCTTGCTTGAGAAAGAAGGGGGTGTATTGGGTAGATGTTAGAAAAAAAAAAAAAAAAAAAAAAAAAAAAAAAAAAAAAACCTTTTTTAACATACATACGCATGTAGGGGAAGGTTCATTTGAGAAGAAATTTAATGTGGGAATAAAAAGAAGAAAGGGTATATTAGTAAAATATTATTTCATTTATAACTCATATCATTAATTTTTCTCTCTTTAATTAATTAGTCAACTAATCATTAATTATCCTACATATAATCTACAAAACCTACATATTTCAAAATTTTCCAACATATACCCTACACATTATAGAATTTCATCCTACACAGTTGAAATTTATCCCACACACCTCGAAATATATCCTACACAACTCGTAATTTATCCTACACAACTAGTAATTTATTCTACACTTTAAATTAAGTTGTTTTTTTAATTTGAAAAAAATATATATTTTGAAAAGGAGTTACAAATTTAATTTAGTTAGTTATTAAATGGGAAGAATACAAGTTAATGATTTATGTAAGTTTACCAATATACACTTATATTAAATGAAGTAAAATGAAGCATTCTTATTGGTTGAAACTTCTTCTTTTTTCTTCTTACAAAAAAATTCTTCTCATTTGAACCCTACACTACGCATGTATACACACACATATATGGAAGTTTAAAAAAAGGGTCTTTTGAGCGATGGTGCAGGAGTGAACAATGATGTGCGTAATTATATAACGTACGTAATTAGGTGACCGGCGTCGAAGATAAGTAAGAGAATGTGTTCCTTAATACCTCTAACTAGGTAGTAAGCGGTAAGAAGGGTGTTGGATCCACGAAGAGTCTGTGATCCGTGTTAAAAACTATGTTGATTAGAGAATGGTTCATGAAGCTTGCTAATTGATTTTTATCTTTTTGATTGTTTGGCTTGAAAGTGTGTTCGAATGTCGAACGATTTGTAATTAATAATAAGAACTAGATTAACGATTATACTAATACTTGCAATATTTTGAGAATGACTAAATACAATTGTTTGTAAAAAGGTTCACTCATGGTTCGAGGTTATAAGCCCTAAGGTTCTATATCACAACTACAATTGAATCAAGATCAACAATTGTTATTAACAGGGTTAGGTTTCAAGGCTTAGGCATCAACAATCATCAACATCAATAATTGACCAAAGTACGTATCGTTACTCAAGAACATAACAAACCCTAATTCATATCAAAGTATAATTAGGCGAATTTATTCCGCAAAGTCAATGGTGCAAGTAATTATTGACAATTCACGAATACAAAACAAGACTAACACAATTAACACAATTGTTCAAATATCCAAATGTAACAACAATGATTCACAATCTCAAATAATGTATCGACAACCCTAATAGCTTACAAAATCTATACCAGGGTGAAACTTGGGGAATTAGCCCCTCATGGTTGCGAGAACTTAAAATCCGGATGAAGAAATCTTGAATTCTTGCATTCAATCTTTTGATTTCGATGTTGCGGGATGATTAGCGAGTATTAGGATGATAGATGATGAAGAATGATGGCTCCCAAGTTGTTTTTGTAACTCCTTAATTTCGTAATTCGCTAATCAAAACATTAAATTAGTAAAAAAGTTATATACGTTTCGATGGCCGTCTTATTATCCGTAACATTTGGATTAGTAAAAAAAATTATATACGTCAATATTGACATATCATTCTATTGTCCGTAACATTTAAATTTATTTCTTAATTTAAACTAACTTTTGTTTTTAGTTAGAGAAAAATGTCTGGATAGTCCCTGTGGTTTGTTCTTATAGTCCCTAACTTTCTAAAATTACAGCTATAGTCCCAAACTTTTGCTCTCTCATTTCTTGGATAGTCCCCAGCGTAGATGTGGGTTAGTTTTTTGGGTTAAGTGATGTGAAATGACAAAAATACCCTTTATATAAAACAAAATAAACTAATTAAGTATTAAATATATATAAACACATACAGACACTCCTATCTTTCTCTCTCTTTCTACTCTCTCTATCTCTCTAAAAACCAGTGTTGCAAAAATCGCGACTAGTAGGCGATTAGTCGGCGAATAGTCACTAGTCGGCCTCCTACTGAGTAATTTTTCACTAATCAGTCAAAAAATCGCTAGTCGGTCAAAGCCGGTCAAAGTCGTGCTAATCGGTGCTAGTCGGCCCAAGTCGGCCTAGTCGGCCCAATTAAAATGTTTACAAAAGTGGCCCAAAATGAAAAAATTAGCCCATTTTCGTTTGCCTTATACCCTAAAATCACTGTTAGCAGCGACATAACTGGATTCCAGCCCTAAAATCTTTACAAAACTGATCAGCGACATCATCCACAGCGGCGGCTTCATTCTCCGGCGGCCCTGCTACCTTCTCCGGCGACCCTGCTTCCTTCTCCGGCGGCCTTCTTCTTCGATTCTTCCATACTCCAATCCAGTTATGTTTAATTAGTGTTTGATTGGACTGATTATAGGTTGATGTTAATGAATAAGTTTCAGTTTGTTACAGTGGCCGATTATAGGTTGATTATAGTTTAATTAGTTGGCCGATTATAGGTTGATTATAGTTTAATTCAGTTTGATATAGTTTAATTAGTTGGCGGATTATAGTTTGATTACAGTTGGCCAATTATAGACTGATTATAGTGTTTGATTGGACTGACTATATGAATAATATGCCGATTACAGTTTGTTACAAATAAGTTTCAGTTGGCTGATTATAGGTTATTTCTTACAAATAGTTAGACATTAGTGAATGCTATAATTGTTATTTAATAACTTCCAGTTGACCGATTATATGAATAATATGCTGATTAATTGTTATTATGTCACACCCCGATTTCCACGTGTCACCGGTGGGCCCGGTGGGGAGTATCGTGACGTCATGGTTGGCAACATAATAGTCAAACAACACAATATTAATATGCACAGCGGAAGCAATTGAAAATATAATACAACCGAATTTATTATTGTAATATCCAATGTCATAATATTCGGAAGTTTATCCACAGAAGGATCGAACATAAAAATGGAAACAATAGTTCAACAGACTTTAGGCATCTTAAGCTTGCGAGACTTCTATTGATGCTAAGGAGAAATGTCCAGCCAATTACGTATAGTACCTGCATTTAACCTTTTTGGAAAATACGTCAGTTTACACTGGTAAATACATTCAACTGACTCATTTTGAAAAATGATTGAAAATTGGTTTGGATGCACGTGGCATAAATGTTTTATAATTTGATTAAAATGCACAGAGGCAAGATTAATCTTTTTAACTTGGGAGAATTATTTTAATATTATAATCTTGTGAACGAATTACATGTTACTTGTGCGTTCAGTCGCCCGGATCTTGTCCGGGTTAAAGATCAATAGACACACCACATCATAGAGTTATACACTGACAGGTGTGCGCCTACACCCCGTGCTCAGGTCGTGGCCAATCTCGTAAGATGATGCCGAGGATATCCGGGACATGGTCATTAACCCCCCAAAGGCTTTAAGTAATCAAGACTGTTTAAACGAGCCGATCAAATTATTCAACTACCCACTCAACTGTGGAGATTTGATGCACGATCAAGCGGTATGCTATATACCGTAACCCAAGCCCGTATAGGGAAAATAAGTTAAAAGTATTTACCTGAGCAAGTATAATTCACAATTAGCAATATGCATGTAGCTTTTACTGGTCCTCCTAATCTGGAACGAAGGTTTTATAATAACCTATTAGAATCCTAACGGGTCTTTAATTAAGCTTAAGCTTAGACCGGCTAGTTTCAAAGATACGGTACGTACGCACGATTAAGCGAAGACCGGATAGAATGTGATTTAGACCCGACAAGTTTGAAGACTTGTTTAATATGGGTTTATTATTCACACTCTGGATTTTGAGATAAAACCGTTAAGGTTTGACCCGTTTCGGCTAATTTATGTAAACTTGTTACATAAACCGAACCGTACGCGTAATAAGCGTGACGGGTATTCATGAGAGCTATATACAGGTTTCCTAAGTTAATTATGCCTCAAATATGTTGTGACATCAGTAAGATGTCTTTCATTATGCCCGAAACGTGTTTAAACACAAACTAGGCCCCGTAGGGTAGTTTGGTCATTTAAAAGTTTATAAAAGAGTTTAAGTAACAACCTGAGTTACAGGTCTGATGTAATCAGCAAATATACTCAATTTGCTAAGTTATATCAGTAGGTTAAAGCATATATGTGGAATTTATCATTTTTAACCAAACTATGCCCCGTAGGGGTATTTTGGTAATTTCACATAAGCCGAAAAGCTCAAAACTGGAGTCTGAGTTTATCAACCTTTGCTTACTATTAAAATATTATAATTTGCCTCTTATATCAGTAGGTATCAACCCGGGTATGTCCAATATAATTTTGATATATACTTTGCGTTAAAAACGCTTAATAAGGCGATTAAAGGCCATTTCCGGGTTCGATACTTAAATCTGATATTTTTATATTTCCAGAAGGCTTTAAATAATTTATTTATCATGTGTGATCAGTAGCAAAAGGTTTGGAGTCATTTAGATATGTAAAACTCATTTTATGGCCCGTAAGGGCCAAACCGACAATTACCGGATTAAGCCTACGACTATGAGTTATGCTCAGCCTAAAATTAATTAAAAATCTTTAAAAATCCCAAAATAATATATTACATCAGTGGGTAAAAGATTTGATATCAAAAAGTATGTTTAAGTAGGCTATACGCTAATTACGCCATTTTATAACATAAAGCATTCATTTTGCGATAATGAGCATAACTCTTGAACTACAATTCAAATTGATCTCAAATTTTGCATACAAGTTTATATATCAGTATGTAAGGTTTCTACTCTTTTACATTTCCAAAAATCACGTTTTAAGGTAATAAGGGCATAACGGTCAACATATGAGCAATTAACGGAAATATGCATATTAATTGGATAACTAGTGAACCAAGGTGTGTAATCACAGAGGTTTGTACTAACATGTACCCTAGTCCAATTAAAGCTCCGGGGCATTTCTAAAGCACGCCTAAACGGGTCAGAGCCGAAAGTCAAAGTGAAAGTCAACTATGTGACTTTCGGTTCCGAACCGGGTCTAAACAGGAAATTGCCGGGTTGAACATGTTTAGACATGTTCTTACACTTATTACCAAGTTATAACAATGATCCAACAGGTTGTATATGATCTACAATGTTAATTATGCATAAATAGCATTTTAGGCTTCCTGTTGACTTTTTAAATACACGTTTGACCCGACTTTTGACCTGGTTAGAGTGGTAATCAGGGGGAAACCTTTTGAGGGTTTATTACCCACATAATTACCAAATTATAACTACTTTCACTTCGACTAATCACTGAGCTAACAATGACTAATCGTTAAGTCAACCGTTAATTACGACGGTTTGACTTTTAAGCTAAAACTAAGCTAAAAATTAATTAAGAAAGGTCAAGCAAACTTACAAGAGTCCTAAGCTTGATTAGTGATCACTTGGGAGTGCCTTGGAGCTCCAAGAATGATCAGATTTCAAGAATGAATGATGTGAAGTATGTTACAACTTATGGTCCTTTATATAGTGGTTTTAATCACCACAATTTGTTGACACACAAGCCTACAACCCACCACAACTCATCAACACATGTCCTAGATGTTCTAGGGGTTGTTTAGGGGCCAAGCTTGAAGAGGCAAGTCGAAACAATGGGGTTACAAGGGCTGTGGCAGACAAGGATCAAAGAAAATCAATTTCTGTCCAGACATGGCAGTGGCGTAGCGCCACTGCATGAGTAGTTAGTGCTCGCGCTACGCGAGCCCCTAGGGTCATCCAACAAAAACTTTTATTAATTGCAGTTTTGGTCCCTGGCCCTTCTAAAGGTCGTTTTCATGTCTTGTTTTGCACATTGAGCCCTTGAAATTAACATATAAGGGCTTTAAGACATTTACCCACTTTGTTAAGTCCCCGGTTAACTTAATTGTTACCCGAAAAGTCCTAACTTTCAACGTTTACACTTTAACCCTTCGCACACGAATTTGATCATAACTTTCTCATACGATAACGAAACTTTATGAAATTTTAATCGTGCATTCTAGTGAGCATAATTATCAGTTACAAAGCTTCGGGTTTGTCAAAAGGTCACTCAGAGGTATAACTTAAACATGTTGACACATTTAACCCCTGTAGTTTGTAATCTCTCACTTTTAGCTTCGTATGATCCATGATTTATTCGTTTGATGTTATAAACACCATGTAGGGTTATTATGAAGCATATTTATTCACTGTTGACATTTGGAATACGTATATTCACATACTTTCCATGTTTGTCAACTTTAGTCCTTCTATAATATTCCTTTCACACATTTAAACATTTGACACGTGTCTACACATTATAGGACGTGAATTTTCGAGGTGTTACATCCTCACCCCCTTAAAATAAATCTCGACCCGAGATTTACTGAAATAAGTAAGGGTACTTTTCTTTCATCATGGATTCAACTTCCCACGTGAATTCGGGGCCTCTACCGGCATCCCATTTGTCCTTTACAATAGGCACATGCTTCCTTCGAAGCTTCTTTACCTGTCGATCTTCAATCGACAAAGGTTTTTTTCAACAAATTTCAAGCTCTCATCTATATGCACATTTGTATGTGGTATAACCAGTGATTCATCAGCGAAGCACTTCTTCAGATTGCAGATGGGGAACACATTGTGAATTCCACTGAGCTCTTCCGGTAAGTTTGACTTATAGGCAACTGACCCGACACGTTCGATAACCTCGAAAGGTCCTATGTATCTCGGGCTTAGCTTGCCTTTCTTACCAAATCGCATCGCCCCCTTCCAGGGTGATACTTTAAGCAGGACTTTGTCACCTACTTCGAAGTGAAAATCCTTACGCTTAGGATCAGCGTAACTTTTCTACCTATCCCGGGCAGCTTTGAGACGGTCACGAATCTGGACAATCTTGTCCGTCGTTTCGAACACGATCTCTGGTCCTGATAACTGGACATCTCCAACTTCCGCCCAACAAACGGGCGATCTACACTTTCTACCGTATAATGCCTCGAAAGGCGCAGCCTTAATGCTGGTATGGTAGCTATTGTTGTAGGAGAATTCGATTAATGGTAGGTTCTTATCCCAACTACCTCCCAAATCGATCGCACATGCACGTAGCATGTCTTCCAACGTTTGAATAGTACGCTTACTCTGACCGTCAGTCTGAGGATGGTAAGCCGTACTAAAATTTAAACGTGTGCCCAAAGATTGTTGGAACTCTTCCAAAAATGTGACGTGTATCTAGTATCTCGGTCAGAGATAATAGCCACAGGTATGCCATGTATGGCTACAATCTTATCAACGTATAACTGGGCTAACATGTCGGAGCTATAAGTCTCCTTGATGGGTAAGAAATGTGCTGACTTAGTCAGTCTATCAACTATAATCCATATTGTATCATTTCCTTTCCTTGTCTTGGGTAACTTGGTAATAAAATCCATAGTTACCATTTCCCACTTCCACGTAGGAAGTTCAGGCTGTTGTAGCAAACCTGACGGTTTTTGATGCTCGGCTTTGACTTGCGCACATGTCAAGCATTTAGCTACATGGGTGGCTACAGACTTTTTCAAGCCTATCCACCAATAGTTTGCCCTTAGATCCTGGGTAGCTAAGGGAAAATTCTTAATCGTTGCCTAATTAGGGTTGCGGTATGTATGCATAAGCAATATGAACCGTCTTTCTTATTTAATAACATAAAACCCTCAGAATATTGAGTCAGGCTATATGAGCCTATGTCTTAAAACCTACTTAATCAAGGTTTCAATTATTCCATAATCAATATGGAGTTTTCACAATACTCCAGCCCACAGCGGGATACAAATCTTAATTCTACCTGCCTTCCAGGAGGTAAGCAGGGAAAACTTATGAGAAGATAATCAAGATGCAAGGAGGCTACAGAGATTTTTCCATATCTCAGGCTCCAGTTCATCCATCATTGCTCGTGTTAAATAAGTGACACATTTAAGTTATAAGTCCACGAATTCCTTAATCGGGAACATTTACTTGGACAATTCCATTCTGGATATCTTCTTTGAATACTACTAGTCGACATTAGTACAATATGACCATTGGGATATCTCAGGGGTTCCATGTATTAAACCTCCATACTGATCAGGCATGGAAGTAATCTATGAGAAACACTAGGATACGCCAATCCTCATATGGCACTTTTATCAAACATAGTTTGGCATTAGCAGGCGATAGAAAAACAATGAGAAAATAATTAAAATAACATATGTTGTCGTACTCTATGCAAAGAAAGAGTACTCTTAGATTTTTCGGAAGGATTCCTTGCCGATACTAGAAGAATCGGTTACTATGGTTTCCTTGGTAAGTTATACCTTGTGAATAATATAGAAGTTTGCTAAGCTTATGGTTTATGAAGATTTATTATTGCCTGTATTAAAAACAGGACACTTAGCAGATATTATCATTGGTAAATGATAAGGAATGTATTTGATGACATCGTGAACTGCCTCTTGGCATTCATCAGGTGAGTTCAGGCATTTCTTCCTTTAGCCTTTCCAGGCTTAGCTGTAAAATCTTGGATTCTAATACTTAGTCACCATAATGAGGATAAGTAGGTGACTTATAGAAGAAATAAGGAAGTTATTGTACATGTGCTTATATTTAACCAAACATGGAAATTTCACAAACTAGGCACCTAGCTCGGTTGGCTAGGCGCGCGAAAGGGTGCGGCCTAGACCCAGGTTCGATTCCGGGGACGGCCAATTCCACCATTTTTTTATGTTTAATATTAATTAATCGTACGGATTCATGTAATTATGAGGGTTGTCTCATAAGGAGTCTTGATAATTAATTGCTTCTTATCACCCACAATATGGGCTTGATTTTTTTTTTCAAGGTAACCAATCGATTTTCATCAATATATTGAGTCCTTATATTTAACAGAACTAGGACATCGGAAAACTGATTCCTAATGGATATAAAAATGCTGAAGCAGTCTCTGAGGCATACAGGCTTCTTACTGAACTTACGTTGCTTTTTATTAGGCATGTACTTGCTCTCTTTCTCAGATTTCTGGGAGTTATCCTCCTTCTTTGGTTCATCCTTCATATTTGAAGTGTGAACATAGCTCTCCTCATGAGCAATTAAACATGGTTTTGAATGAGATTTAGAGCGAGAAGCATTCGGCTCTTTGGATTGTCTCATGACCTTTTCCCATGATCCCTCCAACTGCTGCGTCAACCACAGCCTGGAGATTAACTCCATTAATATTGAGGTTTACGTTTGTAGTTTTTATTAACCTTCGTCGCATTAATAGTATTACGACTGTCGTCTACCTCATTCGAGTTTTCCATACTCGAAACTTGGTATCAATCACCAAGATTTAACAATTATTAGTCATCATCCTGATGACCTGACTTAGATTAGCCACGGCATTCATAAACCGCATGGGCTATTCTGTTCCGAACGTTCATAGTGAATGTTATTTAAACGTATTTCCATTATATTTAGCCTAGGTCACGAAAGGACCATCAATGGCATTCAAAGTTTGGAACGAGTCCAATATTTGCTTGACAGGGGATCATAATGTCACAACTGTCTTTGGCACACGAACGATCATGAATAGCTCAAAGGCTAGCCTTACAAGACTTTTATTATATATATACGTATATGGCATAGAAGCCTGTCTCGATGGACGTAGAAAGATATGGCATAAAGCCTAGTCATGAAGGACATAAATGATTATACGGCGCGAAGGCCTTGTCGTAAAGGTCATTTAGATATGGCACAAACGGCCATGTCATAAGGACATTTATCAAATCTGGCACAAGGCATGTCACCAGGAATGTTAACATTTAATATGTTAGCTTGTCACGAATGACAAATTTTGGCACATAGGCTTGTCATGAATGACTTTAAAACATAACTCGATGGTCTATCACCAAGGCCCTTAATTTATTAGTCGCAATCTTATTAGATTAGGGCTTCAAGGTTTGAACGTGGTTCTTCACCTTTGGACAGGGAGTCATAGACTACAACTGTCATCGTCTTGAAAGACGATTCATTTGGCAGAAAATAAGCCAATCAACCTCACTAATGGATGTTTATATATATAACCATCGTATCTAACGATATTAGTCATGATCACATCGATCATATTGACTATTAGGTTTGGGTATAAACACACCATTTTGAATAGGGGATCATAAAGATCACTACTATCTTCGTCTTACCGACACTAGAATAAAGTATAGCCCGTAGGCATTTCACTACGAGGGATGTTAATATTATGATCATCATACTGATGATACTAATCAGGATCGCAATGATAGTATAGACTATGGGATTTGAGTATAGCTCACCCCCTTGGGCAAAGAATCACAAAAGCTTACAATTGCCTTGTCTCAATTGGATAATATAATATAGTCCTCAGGCAAAACATCATTAAGGATGTTAAAAAAATTTTAATCATCGTATTGATGATTTTCGTCATGATGGCATTGATCATATAGACTATTAGGCTTGAGCATAGCTCACTACCTTAGACAAGGAATCATAAAGATAACAATGTCAATGTCTCATATGGACAATATATTATAGCCCGTAGGCGAAACATCACTTAAGGATGTTAAATAATACTATCACCGTATTAGATGATATTAGTCATGATCGCATTGATCATATATACTATTATGTTTGGACATAGTCCAACATTTTAGACAGGAGGTCAAAAGACCACCACTGTCGTTGTTTTATTGGACAATAAGTTTAGCCCGTAGGCACTTCATCACTCACGGATGTTTATAATATGATCATCTTATAAGATGATATAAGCCATGATTTCTAGATCATAAGGCAAATTAGGAATAAAAAAAATTCCAATATAGGGACGACTGTTGTGATTTTGTCGAATCACATTTGTCAGGAGTGCTAACACGTTCTTAGGTGTTAACAAGGATCTGAATCCCTTGAGTAGGTTTCACCATCTTGGCCGCGTAGGCTAGGTTTCACCTTTAAGATTCTTTTTAAAATGCATACTGGCAGGGAAGGAAGGATATTTATTTTATTCAGGATTTTTATCATAAATCCTAATTTATAAGTTAATAATAGCACAAATGGCCTAGTCGCGTAGACAAGTTTAATTTATAAGCCATGATTTCAAAGAATCGCGGCATTAAGGTTTGAATCAAAGTTCATTACCTTTTCCTGACAGGGAGCTATAGGCTACCACTGTCTTTAGTCTCAGAGGACATCAACTATAGCCCGTAGGCACTTCCCTTCTAAGGGATGTTTATTACGGAATTGCCCCTTAGGGAAATTCATTAACCATGGTAAGCAGAGACCATATTTGGTTAATTTATTAATCATATTTATTTAGGATTTCTATTTTAATTTTTCCTAATTATAAAACATTAACAGTTTTTATTAGTGGCACCCATTGGCCTGGTCACATGGACATTTTTAATTTATAAGCCATGATTTCAGAGAATCAAGGCCTTTAAGTATATTAGCACAACAGGCTTAGTCACAAGGACATATATAAATTTATATGCTATGATTTCAGAGAATCAAAGCATTTAAGGTTTGAACCTAGTTCATTACCTTTTTCTGACAGGGAGCCATAGCTACCACTGTATTTTGGCTCATGTAGAAATGAGCAAGGCCCGTAGGCACTATATTACCACGTATGGTTAAAATATGATCATCTTAATTGATGATGTAAACCCGGGATTCAGAGATCATTAAACTGGGTTAGGAATCTTTTGAAGAATCCTTAATAACGTGTGTGATTTCCAACGAATCACATCTGCCGGGAGTGTTAACATGTTCTCAGATGTTAACTGGGATACGAATCTTTTAAACAGGTCTTACCATCTTGGCCAGGTCTTTATAATGACACTCAGGCTAGGTTTCACTCTTAAGATTCTTTTAATATTTATCGCAGAACAATTTCTAAATTGAAATGTTAATAAGGATCTGAATCTAAATTGAGGAACTGCCATCTTGGCCGGTCTTAATATGACCCGAAGCTAGGTCTTGTCCTTTTTAGATTTTGCCATCTTATTATAATGGTAGATCTTGCAAAAGGAAATGTTATTTTTTCCATTTATTTAATATTTCTTGTTTAGAATGAAAGTTTAAACTTAATCATTCACTATATAAAAATAAAAGTATAAAGTTGCCCAAAGCGGGACTTGAAAGGAATAATGTTGTCCTCGTAGGGACTGAAAGATAATTGGGTCCTTATAAGGACTTATTAAGGAAACGATCTTCAGCAAGAGAAGTTTCTTATTTGTTTTATTCTGAGTGTCCTCTCCTTGGATGCTCGTTTCATTCTAGCCGCGGTACGAAGCTCAGCATTTCAAGGCTCCAGACGTGGAGAATTTTTATTACAGCTTCTTCGCTTGGCGACGTATATATAAAAATTTGGAAGCAAAATTTTCCAGGTTAGGATTGAGAATATTCCTAAGTTAAGTCTAGACTCAGAAGGTTAAGGAATGTGCTACTGTGTCATTGAGATTAAACACCAAAAAGCTAGTGTTTAATTCACTCAATGTTGGCTCTGATACCAACCTGTCACACCCCGATTTCCACGTGTCACCGGTGGGCCCGGTGGGGAGTATCGTGACGTCATGGTTGGTAACAGAATAGTCAAACAACACAATATTAATATGCACAGCGGAAGCAATTGAAAATATAATACAACCGAATTTATTATTGTAATATCCAATGTCACAATATTCGGAAGTTTATCCACAGAAGGATCGAACATAAAAATGGAAACAATAGTTCAACAGACTTTAGGCATCTTAAGCTTGCGAGACTTCTATTGATGCTAAGGAGAAATGTCCAGCCAATTACGTATAGTACCTGCATTTAACCTTTTTGGAAAATACGTCAGTTTACACTGGTAAATACATTCAACTGACTCATTTTGAAAAATGATTGAAAATTGGTTTGGATGCACGTGGCATAAATGTTTTATAATTTGATTAAAATGCACAGAGGCAAGATTAATCTTTTTAACTTGGGAGAATTATTTTAATATTATAATCTTGTGAACGAATTACATGTTACTTGTGCGTTCAGTCGCCCGGATCTTGTCCGGGTTAAAGATCAATAGACACACCACATCATAGAGTTATACACTGACAGGTGTGCGCCTACACCCCGTGCTCAGGTCGTGGCCAATCTCGTAAGATGATGCCGAGGATATCCGGGACATGGTCATTAACCCCCCAAAGGCTTTAAGTAATCAAGACTGTTTAAACGAGCCGATCAAATTATTCAACTACCCACTCAACTGTGGAGATTTGATGCTCGATCAAGCGGTATGCTATATACCGTAACCCAAGCCCGTATAGGGAAAATAAGTTAAAAATATTTACCTGAGCAAGTATAATTCACAATTAGCAATATGCATGTAGCTTTTACTGGTCCTCCTAATCTGGAACGAAGGTTTTATAATAACCTATTAGAATCCTAACGGGTCTTTAATTAAGCTTAAGCTTAGACCGGCTAGTTTCAAAGATACGGTACGTACGCACGATTAAGCGAAGACCGGATAGAATGTGATTTAGACCCGACAAGTTTGAAGACTTGTTTAATATGGGTTTATTATTCACACTCTGGATTTTGAGATAAAACCGTTAAGGTTTGACACGTTTCGGCTAATTTATGTAAACTTGTTACATAAACCGAACCGTACGCGTAATAAGCGTGACGGGTATTCATGAGAGCTATATACAGGTTTCCTAAGTTAATTATGCCTCAAATATGTTGTGACATCAGTAAGATGTCTTTAATTATGCCCGAAACGTGTTTAAACACAAACTAGGCCCCGTAGGGGTAGTTTGGTCATTTAAAAGTTTATAAAAGAGTTTAAGTAACAACCTGAGTTACAGGTCTGATGTAATCAGCAAATATACTCAATTTGCTAAGTTATATCAGTAGGTTAAAGCATATATGTGGAATTTATCATTTTTAACCAAACTATGCCCCGTAGGGGTATTTTGGTAATTTCACATAAGCCGAAAAGCTCAAAACTGGAGTCTGAGTTTATCAACCTTTGCTTACTGTTAAAATATTATAATTTTCCTCTTATATCAGTAGGTATCAACCCGGGTATGTCCAATATAATTTTGATATATACTTTGCGTTAAAAACGCTTAATAAGGCGATTAAAGGCCATTTCCGGGTTCGATACTTAAATCTGATATTTTTATATTTCCAGAAGGCTTTAAATAATTTATTTATCATGTGTGATCAGTAGCAAAAGGTTTGGAGTCATTTAGATATGTAAAACTCATTTTATGGCCCGTAAGGGCCAAACCGACAATTACCGGATTAAGCCTACGACTATGAGTTATGCTCAGCCTAAAATTAATTAAAAATATTTAAAAATCCCAAAATAATATATTACATCAGTGGGTAAAAGATTTGATATCAAAAAGTATGTTTAAGTAGGCTATACGCTAATTACGCCATTTTATAACATAAAGCATTCATTTTGCGATAATGAGCATAACTCTTGATCTACAATTCAAATTGATCTCAAATTTTGCATACAAGTTTATATATCAGTATGTAAGGTTTCTACACTTTTACATTTCCAAAAATCACGTTTTAAGGTAATAAGGGCATAACGGTCAACATATGAGCAATTAACGGAAATATGCATATTAATTGGATAACTAGTGAACCAAGGTGTGTAATCACAGAGGTTTGTACTAACATGTACCCTAGTCCAATTAAAGCTCTGGGGCATTTCTAAAACATGCCTAAATGGGTCAGAGCCGAAAGTCAAAGTGAAAGTCAACTATGTGACTTTCGGTTCCGAACCGGGTCTAAACAGGAAATTGCCGGGTTGAACATGTTTAGACATGTTCTTACACTTATTACCAAGTTATAACAATGATCCAACAGGTTGTATATGATCTACAATGTTAATTATGCATAAATAGCATTTTAGGCTTCCTGTTGACTTTTTAAATACACGTTTGACCCGACTTTTGACCTGGTTAGAGTGGTAATCAGGGGGAACCCTTTTGAGGGTTTATTACCCACATAATTACCAACTTATAACTACTTTCACTTCGACTAATCACTGAGCTAACAATGACTAATCGTTAAGTCAGCCGTTAATTACGACGGTTTGACTTTTAAGCTAAAACTAAGCTAAAAATTAATTAAGAAAGGTCAAGCAAACTTACAAGAGTTCTAAGCTTGATTAGTGATCACTTGGGAGTGCCTTGGAGCTCCAAGAATGATCAGATTTCAAGAATGAATGGTGTGAAGTATGTTGCAACTTATGGTCCTTTATATAGTGGTTTTAATCACCACAATTTGTTGACACACAAGCCTACAACCCACCACAACTCATCAACACATGTCCTAGATGTTCTAGGGGTTGTTTAGGGGCCAAGCTTGAAGAGGCAAGTCGAAACAATGGGGTTACAAGGGCTGTGGCAGACAAGGATCAAAGAAAATCAATTTCTGTCCAGACATGGCAGTGGCGTAGCGCCACTGCATGAGTAGTTAGTGCTCGCGCTACGCGAGCCCCTAGGGTCATCCAACAAAAACTTTTATTAATTGCAGTTTTGGTCCCTGGCCCTTCTAAAGGTCGTTTTCATGTCTTGTTTTGCACATTGAGCCCTTGAAATTAACATATAAAGGCTTTAAGACATTTACCCACTTTGTTAAGTCCCCGGTTAACTTAATTGTTACCCGAAAAGTCCTAACTTTCAACGTTTACGCTTTAACCCTTCGCACACGAATTTGATCATAACTTTCTCATACGATAACGAAACTTTATGAAATTTTAATCGTGCATTCTAGTGAGCATAATTATCAGTTACAAAGCTTCGGGTTTGTCAAAAGGTCACTCAGAGGTATAACTTAAACATGTTGACACATTTAACCCCTGTAGTTTGTAATCTCTCACTTTTAGCTTCGTATGATCCATGATTTATTCGTTTGATGTTATAAACACCATGTAGGGTTATTATGAAGCATATTTATTCACTGTTGACATTTGGAATACGTATATTCACATACTTTCCATGTTTGTTAACTTTAGTCCTTCTATAATATTCCTTTCACACGTTTAAACATTTGACACGTGTCTACACATTATAGGACGTGAATTTTCGAGGTGTTACATCCTCACCCCCTTAAAATAAATCTCGACCCGAGATTTACTGAAATAAGTAAGGATACTTTTCTTTCATCATGGATTCAACTTCCCACGTGAATTCGGGACCTCTACCGGCATCCTATTTGTCCTTTACAATAGGCACATGCTTCCTTCGAAGCTTCTTTACCTGTCGATCTTCAATCGACAAAGGTTTTTTTCAACAAATTTCAAGCTCTCATCTATATGCACATCTGTATGTGGTATAACCAGTGATTCATCAGCGAAGCACTTCTTCAGATTGCAGATGGGGAACACATTGTGAATTCCACTGAGCTCTTCCGGTAAGTTTGACTTATAGGCAACTGACCCGACACGTTCGATAACCTCGAAAGGTCCTATGTATCTCGGGCTTAGCTTGCCTTTCTTACCAAATCGCATCGCCCCCTTCCAGGGTGATACTTTAAGCAGGACTTTGTCACCTACTTCGAAGTGAAAATCCTTACGCTTAGGATCAGCGTAACTTTTCTACCTATCCCGGGCAGCTTTGAGACGGTCACGAATCTGGACAATCTTGTCCGTCGTTTCGAACACGGAGGTAGAATAGTGTTAATGAAGGAGACGGTGGTTGAAGGGGTGGAGTGGCATTAATGGTGGAGACGGAGGATGGTGGACGCACGACGGAGGTGGTGGTTCTCCGGTGGAGGGTGGTGGGTGGTGGAGGTTGTAGGTGATGTTGGTGGGTATAATGAACGACTAAGAAAGGAGGGACTTTTTAGGGTTTTACTTTAATGTTTTATTAATCAGTTTTTGAGAAAAATGCCCGGATCGTGGATGGGGGTGATGAAGTGGAGGTGGTTTGATGGTTTGGTTTTTCTGCAAGGGTTTGATGGTGTAGAGGTGGTTTGGTGATTATGGTTGTAGAGAACTAGAAAGAGAGAAAAGGGGTGAGGTGTTGGGATGAGGTAGGTAGGTAAAGGTGGGCCTCACTTTTATTTTTAATATATAATAATAATTAAATAGATTGTTATTATTTATTATATTTTTTTAAAGCAATGCCATTTAGATCATTTCACACCCACTTAACACCAAAAATTAACTCTCATCTATGCTGGGGACTATCCGAGAAACGGGAGGGCAAACGTTGGGGCCTATAGCTGTAATTTTAGAAAGCTAGTGACTATAGATGAAAATGAAGAAAATCAAAGGGACTATCCGGACATATTTCTCTTTTAGTTATTTTATTTCTTATTCATCATCTTATTATTTTTTATACAGATATATAAATTAAGAATATTTAATATGTGATATATATATATATACTAGGTGTAGCACCCGTGTAACCACACGGGTAGGTTTAGTAATGATCGAAATCAAATACTAAAAAACAGATTATAATATATCATTTAAATTTTGGTCTTTAGTTATATATCTTTACAAATTAATGTTAAAAACAGTATGTGTGACCACACGGGTAGATTTAATAACCATCGAAATAGATTATAATACATCATTTATATTGTTTGTATTTAATACAACTAATCAAATGTTATTGATCAGTTCAATAAAGACCCTTATATTTGATCCAATTAAGCTTAATAATAGATTAGATTTTGTAGGCCCATTAAAACCCTTATATCAAATCCGGCCCCAAATTCTAATCACTCATCTACCGTTCCATTTCCATCTCCGAACTTGGAAGGGCGACAAACCAACGACAGGGAGTGTTAAAGATTTTTCCTTATCAGCAAAAGGTAATCGAAAACGTATTGATTCGATTTTTGATCTTAGGTTTGTTCTTTTATATGAACTGTAATTTGTGATCATGTTTGTTTATTTGATTTGTTATACTTCAGATTCCATCATATGAATGTTCGTATTGATGTTCGATTGAAGTTTTTACTTTTGTATGGATGTTCGATTGAGGTGTAGATATTTAGGGCTATGTTAAAAATGATTGTTTATCAGTTGTTGTATAAAGATTTTTTAAGATTATGATGTTTAGTAAACTTTCAGTTGGTGTTCTTAACAAATTTTATCAGATTATATTTCACATGTTTGGGGTTTTGTATCACACTGTCAAAAATAGAAACATATTAATAAGCTTTACAAACTCTTGGCATCGAAAATAACATTTGGTATTTCACATTGTTGACATTGAATATACCCAAATAACCTTTTAACGTTATATAATATTTTAGTCTATTAGTTATACTCTTTTTAATTGCATTAATTAGAATAATCTTTTAACGTTTTTCATAAATAATGCTTATCAACTTAAAATCATTGTTGTTGATACATCTGCTGACTTTGGTTAACAGATGGATGAAAATATATGTTTAAAATCATTGTTGGGTTAAACAGTGTTTTACGGAGAAAACAGTGGTTTGTCATTGGACAAACAGTGGTTTGACCATGGTGAAGCAGACTTTTGAACCACTAAGAGTCATAGTTTTGCAAACAGTGGTTTGACTTTGGTCAAACAGGCTTTGGTCAAACAGATTTTTTTTTTAAAAAGTGGTTTGACTTTTGTCAAACAGTGTTTGCATACTAATGCTATTTCCTTTCATCATGTTCTCTCAGTTACTTACTGTTTTGGTCAAAAATTACCGAAGCAATTAAGTGATCAAATTAGTAAAGTGAGGTAGTGTGCTAGAAAGTGTATTGAAAATATACTTGTTAAGTTATTTAGAAAATCAGTATTCAGGATACGGCTCAGGATATTGAGCTGTATCTATAATCAAACTATGAGCAAAAGTAAAGTAAACGACATGAGATGTACGAGGAAAGCCCTTGATCAATCTAGATCGCCGGCATAAAACCTCTGGAGCTGACAATCGCAGCTGCCTTGTTCTTCTTATTACTTCAAACGTCAGGATACAGTGCAGGATGTGGTGCGGATCGATTATGTGTTACAATGAAATTTGAATACAAGTGTGGTGTTTGCGATGAGCTAGAGAGTGAAAGTGTTCGAGAGTGTAAGTGTAAATTGTGTGCCTTAAACTGATCCGCCCCCATCTATTTATAGTAAAGATAATGTAACAAACTATCCTAAACTTCCGGGATCCACCGAATATTCCTTAATCGAACGTTGTAGACCTGGTCCTTCGGGTTCAACGTCTCTCCTTCAACAAACACGTCCGAGTCTTGAGGAGAAGAAGTCCACTTGACCGTTAGCAAGTCTCAGCCTTTAACCTGCACGTGGTTAATTCGATAAACCTCAGGATATCACCCAAGATGTTAGCAATATCCTCTTCCAGCATCCTGGTCACAAATAAATAAATAAAGGCAGGATATTGGTCAGGATATGTATACTCAGAAAATGACCCATAACAATTGTCCCCAAATATATCGGTTGGTATACCAATCCAACGGATATATTTCAAAAATCTTATCCCGTAACTCAAGGCATTTACAACGAAACGACGGTCAAGATCACATCGTAACTTCCAACGCGCTTTTTGCTCAATGGAGATCCACAATGCCCCTATATCTTCTCTTTTCTTGTTTGAAAAGCAGATATCTTCAACAGAACCTTCAGGTAATTCTCCATTTCTGATTTACTTTCTATCAATTTGCATCGCCTTACTCGCAATGGATGCCGAGACCTTCACCCAGCAGAATCTCCTTAAAAATCCCGAAAAGGATATCTGTGCTTTTGACAACGCAGACATTGCAGCTTTAAGAGCCTCCGGCGCTTTCCCTGATAACACGGTCTTCAGACCATTCGATCGGTCAATCCGATCGGATGTTTCTTCCACTGAATGGGTTTGTTTTCCAGCATATCCTTTTTCGCTAGGTCTTCGATACCCTTTTCCTGAATTCATGATGCAATTCTTTCGAACCACCGGCATCTCTTTTGCTCAAACCATGCCCATGGTTTGGAGAGTACTAATTGTGCTTAATCAAATCAAAAACCTCCATTGTTCCGACCTCCGCATCGAAGATTTGCCTATCGCTTATCGCCTCCGATCCCATGGCTCTAGCCGATTCTTGCTCTTTTCGACCTCCAGCAAACCCTAATTCTCAAAGCCACCAAAAACGAAGACGGATGGCAACGCAAATTTTTCTTTGTCAAACGAGACTCCAATGCTGAGGGTGCCAACCTTCCGGTGGAGTGGTTAACCACCGGTAGAGTCATGAATACTTTCTTAGATCATTTAATTCTCATCTTCTATTAATATCCTTCTTTTCGATCTTTATGCAGTGAACTTCAAGGAAGTCGCTCCCCCTACCGCCGAGTCAGAAGAGAGAATCAATACTGTTTACCAGTTACCTGCAATAGACAGGACTTTCACCACACACGTCCCGTGTTCCAGTCAATACTCGTCATCCGAAATGTCTGGTAAGGATTACTTTCAAAATAATTAGTCAAAATAGTAAAATAGTAAAATGAAGAGTAAAACTTTTTCCTTTATGCAGCACCGGCCAAGATCCCTGAAGTCTTTGACCTCGATGAATTGGATAGTTATTCTGATCAGATCCAGGTCAAGAAAGAACCTAGCCCCAAGACCACAGCTACATCCAAACCCAGCAGCTCCAAAGCCATCATTATCCCTAAGCCTTCACCGGCCACCAAGCCCCGGAGCTCAAGTTCCCGCAAAAGGAAAGAGCCTGACTCCCCTGTCATCTCTGACACATTTCCTTATGAGAAACATGGGTTCATTGAAGCCAGCGGGTTTATGACCTCCTTTCTCAACCAGGTTAGTTTTCTCATATCACATCCTGCGGCTTACATTATTATCAAAGATTTATCAATATTAATACCTGTCCTCTTACCTTTGTAGGGTCTTGAGCGTTTGGTTAACTTATATCAAGAATCCTGCAAGCTCAACAAGACGCTTGAAACTAAGCTAAAGGAAGCTGAAATCACAATCTCCGATCAAGGCATGATTGCAGCCGCCAAATCTAGTCATTACGAGCAGAAATTTAAAGCCATGACTCAAGAACATCAAACCGCTCTCAACAAAGCTACTCTTCAAGCCCAGACCAATCTTGAAGCTGCCCACGTGCAGTACGAACGGGATATGGTCAGCTACCGGGAAAGCCTCAAAAGTTCCGTCGTCATTTCTCTCCTCCAAGCCAGGTTGAAGATGGCCCATGAAGCCAAAAAATTAGGTTTTGAATGCCCTTCTTGGGATGTTGGTGCTTGGGAGACCAAGCTAAAGAACCTCGGGGGCACCTCTTCCAAATCAGTTGTCGAAGAATCTTCCAAAGCAGTTGAAAAAGCAACCGATGCTGAGAAGGATGCTGAGGCGGATCCCAAGGCGGATGTTGCTGAAACCACTATGGACGACGAAGGCACTACCCCCTAGAGCTTATTTCCTTTAAATTATTCGAACAATTTTATGTTTTTATGAACAATTTTTATTTCTGCGTCGAAACAATTTGATAGCCGAAGGTGGATGGGTTCTGGGTTTCAGGATGAAACCTTCGGTTATCAGCCAGTATTGATTGCTTCAAGAATAATTTCATCTTTTTATTTGTTTGTTATTGCCTTGCATTACTTAGTGTAACTCTTAGCTTCGTAAAATTTTGTATTATTATCTTATGAAAATATCCTGATCAATATGCTCAGCGATATATTGTAAAAACTTTTTATTAGATAGAACTTCCAAACATTCCTTCAACTTTGTAGAAAGTTTTTGAAAAACAATCTATTTTTCCAAAACCAGTTTATGATAATACTTAAATGATCAAAGTTCCAAACTAATACTAGTTTCAAACACCTTAATCAAATATCCTGAAAAGGACTTTGAGAATATATCAGGATACTTGACCTTTTATAAAACATAGTGTTACTAAAAACTTAGATGATGTTTACAAAGGAAAGATCATACCCGGAGTAGTATATAACCCTATTATCAAACCTCAATCTCCTTGCAACTTTTCCAATGAAGATGTCCCCTGTGTGAGATATTTAACATACTAGTTCCGAGCTTTAGTCTTTGAGCTTTACATCACTGCCTTGGTAGGAATGTCCCCTGTGTACAATGTCTTCAAATACTTAGAAATCTTCTGAATGTCAATTTCCATCGTATAGGCAATTTTTTAGATCCCAAGGGTAAAACCCAAGGATGTACTGGAGATAAATCCCTTGTATCCTGGGGAAAATCCCAAATTTTCATGCGCTACAGGCGGGAGTGTATAAACTCCAAGACTTAGAAAGGTGAAAACCTTTAAACCTTAGAGGGTATGAAAATACCCTTTCGTGAGAGAGGGTGATCAATCCTCATATACCTTTAGGATTCAGGATATAGCCAACAGTAACGAAATTGTCAGCCACTTTTACATGGACTGGTCCCGCCACCTTGAACTATCCCTGAATAACTTGCGCTCCAGGCGGGGTGTTTAAACCCAATTCGGAAGAAAGGTGAATACCTTTAAACCTGTGAAGGGATCAGGATCCCTTGTACGTGAGAGAGGGGGTCAATCCTCTAATCTTCCGAAATATCCTGAGTGAGCATCCCGGAGCTATATCCCGAAGCATATACTGCAAAACATCCTTACACTAAGGTGGGTGTTAGCTTGGCTAACACCCCTCCGATGCTTAAGTCAGTATTGGGTTACAAAGAACAAATTAAACCAAACATATTTTAAAAAAGGTAGAATTCATACCATCCTGAGTTAGAAATTAAATTCTAAACTCACTTGAAATAGAGCTTAAGGTGTATAGCATTCCAAGATCTCGGTAGCATATCCCCCTCCATATTCTTGAGTCTGTATGCTCCTTTCCCTGCTTCTGATTCAACTTCGTATGGTCCTTCCCATTTTGGAGCTAGCTTGCCATCGGCAGGATTAGTAGTATTCTGAAAAGTCTTTCTTAACACCCAATCTCCAACCTTAAATCTTCTGGTCCTAATATTCTTGTTATATGCCCTGGACATTCTCTGTTGATATGCTGCCATCCTTAGCCTTGCCGCATCTCTCTTCTCATCTATAGTGTCTAAATCCTGACTCAAGGCTTCAGGATTCTGCTCAGGATCACTTAGGGTAGATCTTGCAGTAGGTATCGTCATTTCCGTTGGAATCATGGCTTCTGCTCCAAATACCAAGGAAAATGGGGTTTGGCCTGTTGCATTCTTTACCGTTGTCCTATCAGCCCATAAAACAAAGGGTAATTCTTCTGCCCATCTTCCTTTTTTGGCTCCAAGCCTTTTCTTTAAGTTATTGACAATTATCTTGTTTGATGATTCTGCTTGTCCATTCGCTTGAGGATGTACTGGAGTAGATGTTATCATTTTGATTCCCCAACTTTTGCAAAAATCAGTAGTTCTCTTGCTTATAAACTGAGAACCATTGTCACAGATTATCTCGGCTGGTACTCCGAATCTGGTCAGGATATTCCTCTTTATGAAGGATACTACTTCTTGGTCTCTAACTTGAACAAATGCTTCAGCTTCAACCCACTTAGAGAAATAATCCGTCATTGCTAGCATAAAGACTTTTCCTCCCGGAGCTTTTGGTAGCTTTCCCACTATATCCATACCCCACTTCATAAATGGCCAAGGGGAAACAATAGGATATAATGGTTCAGCAGGTTGATGCAGTATGTTACTATGTCTTTGACACGCGTCACATCTTCGAGCGTATTCTGCGGCATCTTTTCTCATTGTTGGCCAATAATATCCTGTCCTTAATACTTTTGAGAATAACGACCTGCCCCCAGTATGGTTACCACAATCCCCTTCATGAATATCCTGAAGTACTTCTTTGGCTTCAGGATCCTCCAAGCACCTCAAATACGGTCCTACAAGAGATTTCTTGTATAAAATATTATTTATAATAGTGAATCGTGATACCTTCATCCTAAATGCCTTAGGATTTTCATTTCCAGGAATGTGTCCTTCTTTGAGATATCTCATGATTGGAGCCGTCCAGGATTTAGGATCCTCTTCAGGATGCTCTGCTCCAGGATACTGAATACCCGCTACTTCTTTATCCGGAGGATTCGTTGCAGGATATAAGACATGTAATATTGGTATTTGGGTCCCTTCAGGTATCCTGATCGATGATCCCAAATTTGCTAAGGCATCCGCTTCAGCATTATCCTCCCTTGGTACCTGTTCAAGTATAAAAACATCGAAATATCCTGCTAATTTTTTGAGAATATCGAGATATTCGATTAATTTCTCACCCTTAACTGCATAGGATCCATTAAAATGGTTAGTAATTAACAAAGAGTCAACATATACTTGTAAATTTTTGATACTCATGCTCTTAGCCAACTCTAATCCTGCAATTAAAGCCTCATACTCTGCTTCATTATTAGTAGCAGGAAATTCACACCTAATAGCCTGGGGTAATATGTCCCCCTGTGGCGATTTTAGTAGTATTCCTAATCCTACTCCTCTTACATTAGATGCACCATCAGTATATAATGTCCAGGATCCTGAGGATTCTCCTAACTGTTGAACTTCTAGGTCTACCTCGTCCTGAATGTCACTACTGAAATCAGCCACAAAGTCAGCTAAAGCCTGAGACTTTATGGCATTCCTAGGTTCATATACTAAATCATAAGCACTTAATTTCACTGACCACTTGGCCATCCTGCCTGACATCTCTGGTTTCCTAAGCACATTTTTAACAGGATAATTTGTTTTAACATGAATCCTATGTGTCTCAAAGTAATGTCTAAGTTTCGTTGATGCCATGACTAATGCTAGTATCAATTTTTCTAAATGAGAGTACCTAGTTTCAGCATCTAACAAACTTTTACTAACATAATAAACAGGATATTGCTGACCTTCATGGTCTTTTATAAGAACGGCACTTACAGCATTCCCTGATACAGCAAGGTATAGGGATAGTGGTTCACCATTTTCAGGCTTCATCAATAGAGGTGCGGTTGAGAGATATCGCTTCAAATCCTGTAGGGCCGCTTCATGCTTCTCACCCCATTCGAATCTTTTGTTCTTCTTCAGGATATCATAAAAATCTTTGCATTTCTCTGAGGATCTCGAGATAAACCTGTTTAATGCTGCCACTCGCCCTGTTAATCGTTGAACATCCTTCATATTTGAGGGCGATTTAATATCCAAGATGGCTTTAATCTGCTCCGGGCTCGCTTCTATTCCTCTTTTAGTCACCATATATCCTAGAAATTTTCCTGCCCCCACTTCGAAATGGCACTTAGCAAGATTCAGCTTCATGTTATACTGATCCAGGATATCAAACGCTCCTTTAATATCCTGGAGGTGATCCTGAGCTTTCTTTGATTTTACCACCATGTCGTCAATGTACACCTCCATGGTGTCCCCCAGTTTGTCTTTGAACATCATGTTTACCAATCTTTGGTATGTTGCACCTGCATTTTTCAAACCAAAAGGCATAGCTGTATAACAATAAATACCTGTTGGTGTCATGAAGGCAGTATCCTCCTGGTCAGAAGGCTCCATTTGGATCTGTTGAAATCCTGAGGATGCGTCCATGAAGGTCAGCATTTCATGCCCGGCAGTGGCATCTACCATTGCATCAATGTGGGGAAGAGGAAATGGGTCTTTAGGACAAGCTTTGTTCAAGTCTGTGTAGTCTACACAAATTCTCCATTTCCCATTTTTCTTTTGTACCACAACCACGTTGCTAGCCACCTTGGGAACTTAACCTCTCTGATCATCCTGGACTTTAATAATCTCTCAACTTCCTCTTGGATAATCGTATTCCGCTCAGGAGCAAACTTCCTTCTTTTTTGCTGAACAGGCTTGAATGATTTATCAATTCCAAGCTTGTGAGTGATAATGTGTTTGGATATGCCTGTCATATCCTCATGCTTCCATGCAAATGTCGACATCCTGCATTTCAAAAAGTTAATTAATTGTTCTTCAATATCCTGAGGGATATTGGTCCCTACGAGCACCGAAATATCGGGATTATCCTGGTCCAGGATAATTTTCTTCACATCCTGCTCCGGATCCTCCACGATATCCTGGGCCCGCGTCTTTAATTGCTATGCTGCACTAGGTTTGGTTGAGGATTTCATCGAGGATGAGTAGCATTCTTTCGCCTCCTGCTGATCACTATCAACTTTGACAACTCCCCAAGGGGTAGGTATCTTGATGCATTGGTGATATGTTGATGGCACAGCCTTCATATCGTGAATCCACGGTCTTCCCAGTATGATGTTATAGCAGGATAGAGAATCCATCACACAGAAACGTTGTATCGAGTTGACTCCTTCAACGTATACTGGCAACTTTATCTCTCCCACTGTGTTTCTAGCCTCTCCACTGAAGCCAACAAGCACGGTAGACTTTGAAGTGATATCCATTGGAGATACATTCATTCTCTTTAGAGTCTCCAGTTGGATTATGTTAACGGAGCTGCCATTATCAACCAATATCCTGCGTACAAAATGGTTAGCCACATATAACGTTATTACCAGAGCATCATGGTGAGGATCCTGGACAGTATCCCTGTCAACAGCATCAAAAGTGATCACTTTGTCAGTTGTGAGGGTAGTCATCCTGACAGGTTTGTCTCCCCTTTCGGCCTTAGCTTCCTTTGCATGTCTCTTTGCCGCCGAATACGAAGTCCCACAAATGTCGGATCCTCCCGAAATGAAGTTGATTATCTTGGCATCCGCGGGAGGTGATGCTGCTCGCTCAGGATCCTTCTCAGTATCCTGACCCTTATTCTTCTTTCTTCCTAAGAGATCTTTCAGATATCCCTTGCTTAGAAGATAGCTTATTTCTTTCCTTAGAGCAATGCAATCCTCAGTCATATGTCCGAAATCTTCGTGGAAAGCACACCATTTTGACTTATCTTTCCAGTCAGCTTTCTGTTGACTCTTTCGAGGCCACCTAGCCTTGTCTCCTAGACCCTGCATGGCATACATCAATTCAGGAATGTTAACAGAAAAGCAATATTCAGACAACTCAGGATATTCTTCAGGATCCTCATCTTCAACAGCATTCACTCTTTTATTTTCATTTCTACCATATGGCTTAGGCCGATATGGCTTGAATGAGGATTCAGACTTCCTGTTGGTCGACTCATAGGTGTTGGATGAGTTCATTCTCTCTTGCATCTTCCTGTCATCTTCCAGACGGATATATCTCAAAGCCCTGTTACGAGCTTCGTCGAGATTCCTGCAGGGATTCATTACAAGATCCTGATAAAACTGAGAATCCTTTTGTAATCCCATCTTAAAAGCTTGCACAGCTGTTGCAACATCAAGATGTGGGATATCCAAGGATTCTCGACTGAATTTGTTCACATAATCCCTCAAGGATTCCTGAGGCCCTTGAGTTATCCTGTAAAGATCACTGGTTAGTTTCTCAAAACTCCGACTACAAGAAAATTGACTGTTAAATAAATTAACCAAATGAGCAAACGAAGTAATTGAGCGAGGAGGAACGTTTAACAGCCATTTTAAGGCTGATCCTGTTAGAGTAGAACCAAATCCCTTGCACAAACATGCTTCCTTGAGCTCCGGAGGGATAGGGTTAATCTCCATTCTTTCCCTATACTGAGCAATATGCTCCTCAGGATCCGTAGTTCCGTCGTAAAGCTTCATGTTGGGGGTTTGAAATCTCTTTGGGATCTCAGCATCACAGATAGGATATGCAAAACGAGATATCTTGTGGCTGTCTTGGGACACTTCCGGGATCGGCTGGACCACCCCAGGTACACTAGATATCATGTCCTTCAACTTCTGAAGTTCCCTAGTAAGTGCTGATGTTACACCTGTATCCTGCAAAGATCCACTATTGTTAGTAGCATGAGTATTATTATTATTTGACACGTTACCCGTTGGAGGATTTTGCCCATATCCTGAAGCATATCCTGAGCTCCTCATGGTTGACATCCTGACCGAGGAGGGTATTTCAGGAGTATGATTCTGAGGAAGGCTGGGCACAATATTCCCCTTATTATCCTCAGTATACACAGCTGAACTGAAGTTCAAAGTTCTGGGATGTAATGGACTGACAATATCCTCAGCAGATCTGCTCGAACCAGACTTCAGGAGTTGTATTTCCCTTAAAAGCATTTGGTTTGTTTCCTGTTGCTGCCTCATTTGTTCCTGCACACTTCCAAATAAGGTTAAAATTTCATCGTTAGAAGCTAAAACAGGAGCAGATTCCTGAACACTGCGGGTAGGGATAATATCCTGAGGTCGTGAAGAGGCTGGCATCCTCGGAGGAGGTGGTGGAAGCACCGAACCGGTAGTAGCAGAAGTCATAGCAGACACAGTGGAGGAGCTCATGTTTGATCTTGAGGCCATTATGGACAATGTGGCAAAAAGTTTTGAAAATAGAAAGCCGATTAGCGATTTCACAAAAGTTTTTAGTAAAGAGAGCACCACTTGCCCCACGGTGGGCGCCAAATTGTTTTGGTCAAAAATTACCGAAGCAATTAAGTGATCAAATTAGTAAAGTGAGGTAGTGTGCTAGAAAGTGTATTGAAAATATACTTGTTAAGTTATTTAGAAAATCAGTATTCAGGATACGGCTCAGGATATTGAGCTGTATCTATGATCAAACTATGAGCAAAAGTAAAGTAAACGACACGAGATGTACGAGGAAAGCCCTTGATCAATCTAGATCGCCGGCATAAAACCTCGGGAGCTGACAATCGCAGCTGCCTTGTTCTTCTTATTACTTCAAACGTCAGGATACAGTGCAGGATGTGGTGCGGATCGACTATGTGTTACAATGAAATTTGAATACAAGTGTGGTGTTTGCGATGAGCTAGAGAGTGAAAGTGTTCGAGAGTGTAAGTGTAAATTGTGTGCCTTAAACTGATCCGCCCCCATCTATTTATAGTAAAGATAATGTAACAAACTATCCTAAACTTCCGGGATCCACCGAATATTCCTTAATCGAACGTTGTAGACCTGGTCCTTCGGGTTCAACGTCTCTCCTTCAACAAACACGTCCGAGTCTTTAGGAGAAGAAGTCCACTTGACCGTTAGCAAGTCTCAGCCTTTAACCTGCACTTGGTTAATTCGATAAACCTCAGGATATCACCCAAGATGTTAGCAATATCCTATTCCAGCATCCTGGTCACAAATAAACAAATAAAGGCAGGATATTGGTCAGGATATGTATACTCAGAAAATGACCCATAACACTTACCATCTTTTAACGTTTTTCTCTTTTTATAGAAAGATGTATGGTTTTGCTTGTTACATGACTGACAACCAAAGGAAATCTTTGGTTAGTATTTTAATCTCAGATATGGCGAATTTATTTTCTTTATAACATCATGTTAGACAGTTCTGATTTTAATATACTTATACATAGGTTCTGCCAAAAAAGTATAAACAATGGATAAAAGAGTTTAACTATCCTGTTGGGTTTGTCAAAGTACGGACAACTAATGGGCAAGTCTTTGAAGTCAAGATATATGATATAGGAAACTTCTATTATCTCTACAATGGGTGTTATTCCGTAGTTCAAACTTTGAAACTACAATCTGGATCATGGCTCGTATTTCAGTATGAAGAAGCATTACAAAGTTTCTGGATATTTTATTTCTATGACAATATTGCATTTGCTCCATCTGATTATTTTTACTACAGACCCAATGGCGATTTTGATAAACCTGATGCTATGGTATGTAGTTCGCAATCTGGGTTCGGTATATTTATTATTGTTTCTTATTTATTATGGTTCCTTATATGAAACTACTAATATTTTTTTTCTCGTTGTAGCATATCAATCGTTTATTTGTACATCACAAGATGGACAATATCATTCCAAATTATCCGGTTGTTATTAGAGGCCCTGGGAAGCATAATTTTTTTGTTCGAATGGATGTTAGTGACAATCAGCTTTACATAACAACTGGATGGGATCGGATTAAGAAGAAATTTTCACTAAGTGATGAACATCTTCTTGTGTTTGAAATGATTGATCTTCACACTTTTGATATGCATGTTTTCAATTGTTCCAATGATGTTGATTTAATGTTGCCACCGGAATTATATGTTGCTATTAAGGAAGAAGTGGTAGAAGAGGTTATCAGTATCTCTGATGGTGAAGATGTGGATGACATAACTAAGGACAATGAAACTGAAATGCTCGCTGTAACTACGAATAACGAAACTATTCCAGTAGTTTTCCGTGTGGACAATCATTTTGTAAGTTTCTGTACCCAAAAAGTACTAACAGGACCTTACATTGTGTTAACCACATTATAATACTATGTTTGTTAACATTATTTTTTGTTTGTTACAGCGCATTAAAAAAGTTCTTGGTAAAAAACTTGGCTTGGATAGGAAAAGAACTTTAAAGATTGTAGATGCTGCTGGAAATGTTTGGGATGTTCGAGTTGGTATCGAGTCTCCTGATGATCGGTTTTACATAAAAAACATGAAACAGTTTGTGAAGGATAAAAACTTGGTTCCTCGTGAAGAGTTTACCCTTAAGTTCGTCATGGGTAAAGGTGTTTTCTTGTTTGACTGAATGGTTGTGGCGTTTTTTCAGATAATGTTATTTTGTATGGAAACAATGTTTTTTGTTTGTGGTTGCTGGTTTGCTCAAAACACTTTTGTAAAGGTTGGTAGTTTAGTTTTGATGTTGGTGGTACGAAGGGTTAGCTACTGAAAAGTTTTTAATTCATATGTTACTGAAGCACAAACAAACAGTTGAAAGTATTACTTGTATTATTTATTTCTTGTCTTTTAGATATATGTTATTGTTATTTATCTTTCATTATTTTATAATTGTTAAAGGTATCATTTTTTTTAAAATGTATACTATATTTTAAAACAATTCTGTAAAATAACATCCATTATTATTAGATAAAAGAAACATGTTGATAGGATGTGCAAAACATAATACCAAATAACTTCAAACATTAAAAGACTTTTCTTCAAAATGCTATTTCTACAACGACTATAGATTTTGTAGAACTTCTTTGTAGACCACGTTAGTTGTGGTTTTACACACTTGTTTTCCCCTGTCACATATCAAGATCTTCAAACCCTTCCTGCTCTTTACTCGTGATACAGCAACGTATAGTTGTCCGTGACTAAAAACTGGCCTTGGAAGATATAAGCCTACACGTTCAAGTGATTGTCCCTGGCTTTTGTTGATGGTCATTGCAAAGCATAGAGATAATGGGAACTGTCTTCGTGCAATTTTCACCAGTATTCTTTTATCGGACGGTGTCATTTTCAATCTTGAAATCAAAGTATGATGACCTATATTATTTCCAGTAATAATCTTTGCTTCGATTACAAGTTTTCCAAGTTTTGTTACTTGAAGTCGTGTACCGTTACACAGACCATTTGTTTGATCAATGTTTCTAAGTAACATTACCAGAGCTCCAACTTTGAGAACCAATTTATGGTTAGGTAATCCTGACAGATGCAATTTGTTTAATACATCTGGAGGAAACAATGCCATGTTAAGGTCGGTTTGATCCTCAGACTCACATAAAGTATCTGAACTGAGATATATCTTTTCTTCACCAGGCATACTATTTAACAGTTCTGTATTTATTGAATCCACAACTTCATTTGTGGGTGCAAGAATGGCTCTTTGTTGGAAGTAATTTGAATTGCATAAAAACTTTTGCATATCCGGATATGTGAAAGCGATCAATGAAGATATAGGATTGACTGCATCGAAAGTATAAGTAAATCATCTGGAATTTCAATTTCCACTTCTCCATCATTTGGACCACCAAGTAGACCATCACCAAGCCTTAAAATCCATTCAGCAAATTCCTTCGTCTCGTTAAAATTACTTGATTTGGTACCCATTTTTAACCTCATGTTTTCAGTTAACTTGAGTAACTGACAATCCTGCCATATATATGAAGAATTTACAATCATGCTTCTGGTACCTTTTGGAATGACTGGAAGGATTTGTCTAAAATCACCGCCAAAAAGCACAATCTTTCCACCAAAAGGTTTGTTCTGCAAGGACGGATTATTGGAACGGACTATATCTCTCATTGTTCTATCCAGAGCTTCAAAACAATGCTTATGTGTCATTGGCGCTTCATCCCAGATTATCATCTTAGTTTGTTTGATTAAGCCTCCTAGCTCACTGTTTGGTTCAATAGAGCATATAGAATCCTCGTTAACATTTATCGGAATTACAAACCTGGAATGAGCCGTTCTACCACCATCTAATAGAAGTGATGCAATACCACTGGATGCAACATTCAACACGACTTCACCATTGGAACGTAACACAGCTGCAAATGTTTTCCACAGAAATGTTTTACCAGTTCCACCGTAACCATATAGAAAGAAAACTCCTCCACTTCCTTTAACAACTGCATTCATGACGGTTTGATACACTTTTCGCTGTTCATCAGTTAAAGATTTTAGGGAAGCTGCAAGTTCCTTTTTTAAGATAGCCCGATCATACGAAAGTTCCTTCATTATCAATTGATTGTTCAATGCTGAAGTGTAGTTGTCAGGAACATTTGGCATGTCAGTAAAGTTGCTTAACGTACTTCCATAACCAAGTAACAGTTTTTCTATATGTGCTAAGCAAATGTTTTCAATCTCTTCCTCTTTAAGAACCAAATCTAAAAAATACAACAGATGTTTAGTAATTAGATTTTTTAAACACTTGATTAAAGTAAAATGGAATCTGAAATTTTATTTAACTTTCTAAAATTACCAGGAATACCAGTAATCCTCCATTGCTGATATAATATATCTTCACATAATAGAGATTTTGTTTCCTTCCAGAAAATACCCGGTCTAGAAATGGAGTTTGACATCAAGAGCATTACAAAAAATGTACGCAAGAAATCAGAAGTAGCCCATACACTTGCTTCATTAATGGCCATTAAATACTCCTTATCATCGTCCAACAGACCGCGAGCGAAACATGCATCTTTAAAAGTATGATATATTTTTCCATCAACTGTTTTTATATCATTGAAACTCATTGGTCCTATAACGTGATTCAATAAAATTCTCAAGAAATAACAATCACCAAGTGATGGAGGTACATAATGTATCCTACCAACTGCACCAAAAGGTTTTTTTCTACGTACCCACTTTCGTGTTTTGCGTATCCATACAAAGTATATGGGGAACTCTATATACTTCAAAGTTCTAGCAAATGCATCCGTTTGATTACATTTCATCCAGTCTGTGAACATAGACATTTTCACAGTTGGGTTACTGACCACGTCACACAAGTTTGAATTATCGTCATAAACAATAGCCTGACCATCTTCACAGTGAAAATGTAATATTTCAACAGATGGAAGCCGATAGTGTATGTCAAACTGAAAGATTCTCCAAGCAGCTTCACACGCTGAAATATATCTACAATCAAGATATGCTTTAACTTCATCTAATTCTGTTTCGTTTGAGAGATTTTCATTATTTGTCATTTCCTTGTTTTGAGGGTTCACATTAGCAGTGGAGGTACTTTCGTAAACAGAAGCTGTCACTCTATCCGGACCCTTATTAATGTATTTGAAGAGATATTTGATGGATCCTGTTTGGTTACACCACTCAACATTTATGTGGCACTGATACTTTTTGAGTAGCATAGCATTGTACGGAACCACAAACCTATTGTCAAGTAAGACACCATTTTTTTCTACTGTGTTGCATGATTGACGACGTCGGTAGACAGGATATCCTTCAGAATCAACACAAGTCTCATCTACATATTTTTTTGGAAACTTCTTTGAACATTTTAAATTAACCATGCATGGAGAATGAGGATTGTCTGTACCACAAGGACCATGGATCATAAATTGTTTGACAAGTTCATACAGTGAAGCATCCATCTCTTTGTCAGGTATTTCAGCACTAATAACCAAATCGATTTCTTTAGCCGTTGGAAATTTGCTCTCGGCACTTAAGAACAAACATATATGAGCATGAGGTAGACCACGTTTCTGAAATTCGATTGTATAAATAACTGAAATATTACATCAAAAAAGTGTTAGTAAAAGTATTATTTGAGAAATTAATTAAAACAATTTACAATGACTTACTTGCTTGTATCTCACCAAAGAATTTATGTTTCTTGAAATCTTGAATTAGATGATTGATTTTAATTTTGAATAACCGTGCGATAATATCCGGTCTATCTTGAGGGTTCAACTGTTTGTCTTTTAAACATCTATAAATCTCAGGCCAATTGGGATTACAAGTGACTGTTATGAAGAGATCCGGATATCCTACAGCTTTGCAAATTGTCGTAGCATCTAGATACTTTTGCATCATATATCTCGCTCCACCGGTAAATGAAGATGGCAACAAAATTCGTTTTCCACAATTTGACGCATCGCTTTGGCCACTTTGATTTAAATTCTTAAATGTTTGACTTCTAAGTTTGGGTTGTTGTGTCTTTATGTAAGCTAACCGTGCAGATTCTATCATTGTATACGCATCAACTACAAACTGTTGGAATAGCTTTTGGGCATTGAGTAACAACGAAAATTGGTTGGCTTTGTCTTGTATTCTGTAACTAAAGAACTCTCTCATTGTGGTACTGGTTCTAAGTATGTCACAATCAACTGAAACACCTCGATGTTTAATACCAAGTCTAAATCCATCTTCTGCATATGGGAAGATAAGTGGATATTGCAATGCAAGATAAGAGGGATAAAGCTCACTGATTCTCTGGAGATCGCCTGATTTTGTTTGAACTATGATATCCCTTTTATCAAATGCTCCATCAAAATCACCAATTATTAAGGCAGCAATTTCTTCAGCAGTAGGCAAGTTAAAAATTCTACCATCCTTATCCCTTACTCCAATGAGCTTGAGTCTTACATTTTGCCAATCATTTTGTTTAAAACAATCTCGTACCATTCTAAATGACTTCACAAGTGGATTGCATGAATCCAACATTTTTTTAAGACTCGATATGATGGCAAGATCAAGTTGTTGTTTAGTGTCTCTCTTCGAACCTTGCTCGACACTGTGTAAAAAACGACATTATTGTATAGATCAGATATATATAAAACACTTGACATAAATCAAAATTTACTGAATGCTTAATTTACCTTACAGCCTTTTGACGATTAAAATCCTCGTTTTGGGAATCATAAATATAAAGCTATGAAAATTTGGGCTCTTCACCATCATTTGGTAGCAGACTACCAATGCGATGGTAATTTTGTCCTTGCAGTCCAAATACATAAGGACCTTTGGTTTTTTGAAAAGTTTTAGAAACCTTGCCACCAAGGGATGTGAAGGAAAACATCATGTTATATGCTCGAATGTTATTCATGAAACTGCGGCTTTCAGGAGTAACTCTTTTGTAAAATCTTTCGAGCAGTGGAGGAGGAGCAGGTGAGGAAGGCAATTCAACGTCTCCGTCCGAACAACAAAGAGAAAAAGAAGTTTTTTTTAGAATCCAAATTACCCCTAAGCATTTCATCTTTCCAAATCATTGCATGACAGTAAGAACATACAAAAATAGCATCTCCATGATCAACGTATTCTACAAAATTATATAGGCAGATAAAAAAAACGATGATATAAGTGAAATATTAGGAGATTAAACTGTTATTTGGAAAGATACTTTGATAAGTTTAAGGAGGGTAGTTACCTCTTGCAATTCCGTAAATCTTTTTTACGATAGAAGATGGTAAACAATCCTCCGAATCGGGATCATCAAAGTTAGACCTTTCACCAGGGTAGGAATTTTCTTTTCCTGCTGTTTCATTTTGGAAAAGGCAAATTAATATCGGTTACAACAGATAGGAAGATAAGCAATAGATTCGACAAATATAGTGACTCAGAAACCTATATTTAGTTTTGCATTAAAAGTAAAACACATACCACTAAACGCTACTACGGAACATTTTGGCAACTGTCGAGAAGTTCTATTGTCAATATTCTGAGGAGTTGGAATATCACTTCGACGGGACCTTACTGTAACACGATCCACTTGCAAGACAAAATTTATAAATGTTATCAAACTTACATTAACATTCAATAAATGATTAACAGTAATAACAAAAGTGTATATAACATACAGTTTGTAATATCTGTTAATGGACTTCTATCAATTTTATGATTTGATGGTTGAAGTGGAGTGACCATTGAAGATGTCCTGCTTAAATCAGCTACAATGGATAAATCAAATTTACTTATATCCATGGTTTTCAAACTTTGTTTCATCTTTCTAGAGTCATAAACACCATAATTAGCCTTTCCAGATTGTCCTAAAATTCAAACAAAGGGACAAGGGCAAATCAGATAGCATACCTTAAAAAAATAAGATTTATAACCTTACCAAGACTGGATGAAGTCAGAGGGATTGCACTAACAAATGTTCGATCTAAATTGTCGGGCGTGTGACATGCTGTACATGAAGAGATTTGGTTAATTTATGCTACAAACACTTACAATTTTCACATATGACCATCAAAAACATACCTCCATTATCGTTTTTTGTGATAGTAACATTGCCCAGAAGTGTATCAATAATAGGAGGTGTCTGTACAAATTGAACCACACCCCTGTTTCTACGCTTATTCAAGATAGACTTTCTTATCTTCCTTGATTCTTTGGACTGTTGGGGACTGCACTGTGGAAAATACTCTCTATGTCTTGGTATCAAATTCTTTTTACTCTCCATAACTGTACATAAGAATTGAGCACATATGTGTGATTTAGGGCTAGCTATAGGTGATTATTGTAATCACTGTCCAAAAAAACATTTATTCTCAACAGCTAGTGGTGATTGAAGATCCCTAATGAAAACCTACCTAAATAAGTGGATGATCACATCAAATGTTGAGAATAGATCTAAACAAATGAGATAGAAAAACCTATCATTTAGTGTTCATCGATTGCTTCCAAACTAAGAGCGTCTTGAATTATAGGTAGAGTTTTTGGCGCTAATTTTAAATCTTCATTTTGATTCATTCGAAAAAGAAGCTATAAACATAGCGGACAATATGAAATGGTGATTTAACATACCTGATTCATTTTGTGGGCCTTTGACAGGATTTTATGGTTCACAACTTATGGGCCAGAAATTATTGAAAGAATTAGACCATTTAATTGCAAAATTAAGCCAAATTTGGGGCCCTTTGGTTTTGTATAAAAAATATAACCAAGTGAAACTAAAAAATCCACAATTTATATGGATTTAAATAGTACATATTTTGTTATCATCCTTGTCTTGGTTTTACCAATATATTGGTTCCTACAATAAAATTATTACAACGCGATCCACAAGATTTATATTTTGGAGTTGAAGTTTAATGATAGATTTTTACCGAGTCACATTGTCCGATAATTTATGTGCACCAAGAAATTTATATGGATTTAACTACTACATGTTTCTAAACATTCTTGTCTTGGTTTTATTAGGAATTCGTTGGACCCCTTAGAAACATCAAAATTTATATGGATTTAAATACTACATATTTTTTAATCATCCTTGTCTTGGTTTGACCAATATATTGGTTACTACAATGAAGTTACTATAACGCGACCAAATAGCCAACTTATTTAAACTTGAAGTTTAACTCAAAGAATTATATTTATGAATTATATCCTGTCATAACGAAAATCGATTTAACTCAAAAAATATAACGAAAATTGAAGACAAAGTGCTGCTATTTAATCGACTGCCCTAAGTCAAGTGCTGCTAAAGACCAAAGCCCGGCTTGGACTGAAGCAGTGGAATGAAGAAACAGTGGTTTACTTTGTCTATTGTAATAGTATCAGTGTTTAGCTAGCCGTAGTTATATGTAACAGTGGTTAAAGAGGAACGATAATAAGAGCCAAAACTGGTGAATGGTTGAACGATCAAATACTAAAAAACAGATTATAATATATCAGTGGATTCATCATAAGCAGCTGTTTGCATTAGAATTTAAATCATTCCTTTCATCAGAACCGCAGATGCTCAAAACATTTGTCAAAAGCTTATTCACTGTTGATTCATAAGAGGCAAACAATATGGTTCACATCAGCGGATTCATCATCAGCAGCTGTTTGCATTAGACTTTCCCCTTTAAAGTGTTTATAACATCTGATAGGCCTCATCCACTGTTTGTACACTACAAACTGCTGTCCATTAAGCACTGCTTGTGTACAACAACTGCTCAAGACAAAGTCCTGCTATTTAATCTACTGCCCTAACTCAAGTGCTGCTAAAGACCAAAGCCCTGCTTGGACTGAAGCAGTGGAATGAAGAAACAGTTGTTTACTTTGTCTATTGTAATAGTATCAGTGTTTAGCTAGCAGTAGTTATATGTAACAGTGGTTAAACAGGAACAGCTAAAAAGAGCCAAAATTGGTTCACATCAGTGGATTCATCATAAGCAGCTGTTTGCATTAGACATTCCCCTTTAAAGTGGTTATAACATCTGATGCCCCTCATCCACTGTTTGCATACTACAAGTGTTGTCCCTTAAGTACTGCTTGTGTACAACAACTGCTGAAGACAAAGTGCTGCTATTTAATCTACTGCCCTAACTCAAGTACTGCTAAAGACCAAAGCCCTGCTTAGAATGAAGCAGTGGACTGAAGAAACAGTTGTTTACTATGTCTATTGTAATAGTATCAGTGTTTAGCTAGCAGTAGTTATATGTAACAGTGGTTAAAGAGGAACAGATAATAAGCAGCTGATGGCCCTCATCCACTGTTTGTATACTACAACTGCTGTTCCTTAAGTACTGCTTGTGTACAACAACTGCTGAAGACAAAGTGCTGCTATTTAATCTACTGCCCTAACTCAAGTACTGCTAAAGACCAAAGCCCTGCTTAGAATGAAGCAGGGGACAATATGAAACAGTTGTTTACTGTGTCTATTGTAATAGTATCAGTGTTTAGCTGGCTGTAGTTATATGTAACAGTGGTTAAAGAGGAACAGATAATAAGCAGCTGACGGCCCTCATCCACTGTTTGTATACTACAACTGTTGTCCCTTAAGTACTGCTTGTGTACAACAACTGCTGAAGATACATTCAAACTCTATATTAAAAAGGTAGAATTTAGACTATGTCAAACTAATTTAGACATCCCATATACTATATTTACAAATCAAAAGCACACATTATAACCAAATATTATATTTCCCAGCATAATACAAAAAAGTAAACCACATAATGGTTTACCACATGTTCCAAGTTCATAAGTTACCAACATCTAAAACATAGAAAACAACTGTTTGAGTAGTTTAACACTTACCAACGACAACCAAACTTCAAACAACCACGTACTTAAGTACATACCAAAAACATAGCATGTTTACCATCAAAATATAACGACGTGAAAGAAGCTAAGTGTTAAGCCTAGATGGCTTCCTCCGGCTCCTTTTGTTGTTAGAAGAGAGTTCCCCAACATTTTGACCTTCCACTTCCTGCAACGAACGTTTACCATTAGGACTAGTGGCCGAATCCTTCTCGGCTTCGACGACGGAAGAGTCGGCCATAACAGATACAACATCCTTCAATTAAATCACAAAACAACTACTAAGGTATCAAATAATGTAATATAATCTATACTAAACCAAAAAACAAAACTGTAGAATTCTTATTCACCTTTGAAATATCAGCACCGGCCATCTGTGAGGATTCAGATAATTGAACAGCTTTAATTTCTGAACCTTCTTGACTAAACACCTAATATCAAAATATTACCAAAAGGGAATTTAATTAAGATATTTAAACTACAAAAATTGGGAAGAAAAAAATAAATCAATATAGGATATACAAAAACTCTTACCTCATCAGCAACCTCAAGAGCATTTCCATTACCACCAACCAATTCAGCAATTATGTCCGGATCATCACATACTTTTTGGATAGTGTAGACATGGTAGTCATGGTTAAGGTTGTAATCAGAAACTTCAATTTTAAACGCCAACTTCTTTTCAACCAACCGTGATATTTCATGGGGAAAAGTTTCAGTATCATCGAGCTTCACTTGGCGTTCCCTTATATCATTCGTAGTTGAACCAATAAGCTTCATTACATCTTTATCAAACATCACAAAAGAAACGCTGCCAGTTTCATCTTGCACTCTCAGATGTACTTTGAACCTGTAATAAATGCCAAGTAAATTACAGCAAAAACCATAGCAGTTCTGGACATAAAAAGATCGGACGTTAACTTACTTTATGGTTATCGATGTGCATTCTTTATCGCATTTCGGACAAACCAATGAAGCAGGTGACAGATTCATGACCTCATCAGAAATGGTTTTAGCATATTGTAAGTACTCAATTTTGGTCAACACCTTCTTGTTACAGTCTCGACATGCCGGATAAAACCATCCAAAGTTTTGTTGAACAATTTTGATCGTTGCAACTACCACACATGACATTCCCTACAATATCACAGATAAAGCTTTATTAACATGCTCAATTGATAAAACATAGAAAACATTAACAAAATTAAAATGCCTATGAATGTATATAGAATTATTCGTACACTATCAATCTCAATAATTTCATCAACATGTCTCTTAGGAGTCTCAATTAGAAATTCTTGACGGACTGGAAATACACTCTGAGATGAAAGAATGGTTTGAGAAGAAGAAGCACCAGCTTCAAATTGTTTCACTAAAAGACTATAAAAATAAAAACACAATTAGCGTTAATACTCACACTTATGTTAATAAAAACATGAAAAATATGAAATATAAATCACGGATAGTACCTCTTGCGAAGTTCATTAATCTCATCAATTTCTTGGTTGAGAAATAGACGACTTCCAAACTTATCACTCTGAACAGTATATTGACCTGCAAGAAACGATATACATATCCAACAATTCATTACAAATCACTAAAGAAATAAAAAAATGTTCTTAAAAAATGTAACAAAACGGAGATTGGGAAAACTAAACGAAATAAATCAGTCAAATATAAATTACCCTGCCACTTCCTAATCCTCACATGCTGAATGACAGCCATCACAGTCTCATTCGGAGAGTTTTGAGACAAAAAAATCATTAAATTCTTGTGCATACACATTCCACAAAGTACAACGGACTACCTCTCCCCTAAAAGAAAAAGATAAAAGAACAGCATTAAAAGTTAAATACAATCATTTGCGTTCTTGTGAGAAACAGATAATAAGAGCCAAAACTGGTACACATCAGTGTATATCTCTTAAGCAGTTGTTTGCATTAGACTTTCCCCTTTAAAGTGGTTATAACATCTGATGGTCCTCATCCACTGTTTGTATACTACAACTGTTGTCCATTAAGTACTGCTTGTGGACAACAACAGCTGAAGACAAAGTGCTGCTATTTAATCTACTGCCCTAAGTCAAGTTCTACTAAAGACCAAAGCCCTCCTTGGAATGAAGCAGTGGAATGAAGAAACAATTGTTTACTTTGTCTGTTGTAATAGTATCAGACGTTAGCTAGCAGTAGTTATATGTAACAGTGGTTAAAGGTTGTTAGGTTGTTAGATGGGGGAGCAACACAAAGATACTGCCATGGATCATTATAACACTGGTTAAAAGTTATTATAACGCGACCAAATAGCCAACTTATAAGAACAGCATATAGTAGATGTTTTAACTCAAAGAATAGCATTAAAAGAACAGCATTGAAAGTTCATACACTCATTTACTGTGAATATAGTATATGATTTACTAATCATTTACATTAAATAATGCCACATGATTTACTATGAATATACCATTAAATGCAATAAAGAATCTTATATATAAAATAATCTAATCATTGGTATTGTATTAAATAAGAACAACCATTTAATGAACTTTTATATAAAATAAACTAATCATTGGTATTGTATTAAATACAATCATAACACACAAACAAATTTATATAAATGGCAAATTAGAATTTACTGGACATCTTGAAGATCCAAATTCATCTTTTTTCTTTCATTAGGAAAGATTTCCATATCTCCACACGAGACAACAATTCCAGCAACATCTAAAATGGTAAACATAGCAACAGAAAATAGTGACATTGAAAAGGGAGGCAAAACATATATCAGATTATCAGAACCAGTCATACCGCACGTGAGCAGATCCTTTGCATCTCCATTAAGAATGTGTGGATGTGCGATGAAATTAAATCAGTAATCAACACCTTGCCAACCATTCACATGTGTAACAACCGTACATCGGTAAAAGTTAATCTTGTAACCATGGTTAATAACTTTGTAAGCATCTGTGTTTTCTCCAACACCAAATCTGGAGAGAATAACAACTTCATCCTCATGAAGCTGTGAGATAAACACAGGTATTAATGGAGTCTTAATCCCTGCCTGAATCTTACGGCCCTGACAAATAAGTGAAAGCACATACTTTAGAAACAAACAAACAAACAGTATCTCAAAAAAATATAAAAGGTACATGTGGCTAAAGTCTCAACATATGAAGGATCAATAAGTAACTACTATTCATGTTTGTTTCATTGTGCCTAATCCTATAACAGGGAAACAAACCAAACAAATATTCATCTTTGGTTCTTTATATCTAACCCTAAATTATAAAGGATCCAAAAAACAAACAAAAAGTCATCTTTCTTTCTTTAAACAAACAAACAAACAAAAAGTCAATTTACAATAATCATCTATTTCGCATAAAAAAAACTAACAAAAAGATTTTCTTCTTTTACTCTTTTTGTCTAACCCTAAATTACACAAAACTCAAAACGAAAATGATAAAAAGAGTAAAAAAACATCAAAGATGATTGACAAACACTAATACCTTCTCATCGAGCAAGATCAGATCCATCCGAAAGGACTGAACCCATTTCCGGATGATTCGACACTTGAGATTCCACATATCTTTAAACGGATTCAAATCATCAATGAAACTGAGTGACAAAGATGGTGGTTCACCGTCGGATTTCTTGCCGGATGACAGAGTTTGCACAGAAGATGCGGACATTTTGAAATGAGAAGAAAATGGTGAAATGGAATCGGTGAAGTTACATAATGAGAAGAAAGTTTGAATAAAAAGTGTGAAGAAGAAGGAGAGAGAAGGATATGATTACTTCTGCAGTGCATTAATGGCAATTTCTCCTCCCCATGCAATTTCAAAGTTCCCTCCTAAAGAAAACCTTTTTTTATAATAATAAAATCAGATTATATATTTGAAATAGATTTATGTAGATATAAATATTGTAAACGAAATTATGACATCAGCAACTCCATGTGGCATAGCTTAGAAGTTGACAAGTAAGCAGATTTACATCAGCTCATAATCTCTTATTATAGATAGTATATATATATATATATATTGTTTTTTATTGTGTATTTAAAATTTAATTTGGTTTATCCTTTTATAATGTGACCAAACCCGAATCGTACTGATCTTTTTTAATATTTTGTGATGACAGTCGAGACCTAAAAATTTCTACCCCATTTGAAAAAAATTTATGGATCCGTCACTAGTCGTACCGTGCGTGCATGATTCAACATTTTTAGGTCTATTTTTAGTTTGGTTCGAGAGTCCAGTTGCGCGCGAGTCCTAAAAGTTCGTTAGAAAGAAAATAAGTGGTTTTGCTTGTGGTATGAGTTCAACTACCTTGATTTGCTAGGTGAATATTGGTTGGTCTATTTGTTATTTTAATATTTTAGTTCAATTATGTCAGAACTATGACCGTATTACTTCTAAAACTACAAGTTCCATTAGGTAAGGATACGCAGCTAGTATAAATATCATATTATATGAGTTTTTATAACTAAAAAAGCACTAAAAAATGTAATTGTTTGTAGAGTTGGTCAACCATATAAACCAATAAAACTTGTCCTTTTCCATTTAGGACACTATTTATAATCTTCCACATTTCTAACATTTCTGCACTAAAAAATCCTTTAAGCCAAAACAAAAAGAAGTCAATATTATAAAATGGCATCCAAAATGGTTGGTATGGTTCTAGCCATTGTCCTTATTGTCTCCCTATGTGGTGGAGCTATGGCTCAATCAGGGTGCACCAATGCCCTCATGGGTATGTCTTCTTGCCTTAGCTTTATTACCGGAAATACATCCACCCCTTCGTCTTCGTGTTGCTCGCAACTCGGAAACGTGGTTCAGTCTCAGCCACAATGCCTTTGCCAAGTTATGAACGGCACCGGTATTAATCTTGGTATAAGTATTAACCGAACACTCGCTCTTACACTTCCTGGTGCTTGTAATGTTCAGACTCCACCGGTCAGCCAATGCGACGGTAACATTCTTGTTTTTTGTTCTTTATTATGATCCCTTATAAGGGTGGGGCCGCTCCCCTCCCCCAGCCACCTCAGTTGGGTGGCGCCCCAAACACCATCCCTGCTCCACCAAGATAGGGGCGCCAAGTTGCTTAGCCATGTTGATGGCGAGCGTTATGGAGGGAGACTTGGTAGGTGCCACATGCATATCCAATCAATTCTCTTTATTTTTTATTTTAATATTTTTTTCTTTTTTTATAGGGATATTGGATTTTCATAATCCTAAGTTTCACCTGTTGGCCGATAATAATCCCAACTTTAAAAATTCCCTCCAATAATCTCAACTTGTAAAAGTTTGGCCGCCATTGATCCTTTTCTAACATAGGTGCACTTAAATTAGTTAAGGAGTCTCTAGGTGTAATTGAATCTATTGAGGAGATCAAATTCTTATATGTTTGAAAAGGATCAATGGCGGCCAAACTTTCACAAGTTAGGATTATTGGAGGGAATTTTTAAAGTTTGGATTATTATCGGCCAACAAGTGAAACTTAGGATTATTAAAATCCATTAACCTTTTTTATATGGTTAAAGGGGCTTTAAAGGGGGCGTTATCTCACACCTTGCAGGTTAACGATAAAGCCCCTCACTTATATGGCCCATACGTGGTGCTAATGTGACGTGATAAAGGCCCTAGGGGCTTTATCCCACACCACCCAGCCTTAGTCTTATAAAAACTCAAAGGTCAAAACGGGTCATTTTCAGAATGGGCCAGAATGACTTAAAACACTTTCTTATCTGGTTCTCTAGATTTTATAATATTTAATGTGTTAATTTGTATTATAATTTATAAAACCTTTATATTGTAATAACTATTTATATTCGAGACTAAAAAAGATCAAATAGGTTGTATGCATGAAAAATAGACTTTGATGACCTTCAACTCGTTTGATTTTGGGTTTAGCCAAGTTTTTTAATTTGACGAGTCAAAATTCCCATCTCTAATAATCGCATCTCAAATCTCTAACAAAATTAGGTTTGTTGTTGTTTGTGTCGGCAGCTGCAAACGGGCCAACTTCTCCTTCCACGCCCACACCGGCTGCTTCTCCAGAAGGATCTACTTCCGAACCAGATATATTGCCCGAAAGCCCGACCGAGTCCAATACTCCATCAGGTACACCAAAGTCATTCTATGCAAGGGGCACTCTCATGTGTTGGGTTCAATCTATTGCAATCGTTTCTTCTTTGTCTAGAAACATATTAGTGTATTACTCTTATATATGCATAATGGTTGGGCCTATAAACTTAAAGATGTGAGGGTTGGGCCTATAAACTTAAGGACATGACGGTTGGACAAGGTTGGGCTGAGTTGTCTACACCTTTTATTATTATTAATTAAATAACTAACTAATAATAATAATAAATAGGATAATAAAACTATTATTAAAATAGTGACAATCGTTTTGTGAATAAACCAATCTAAGATGTTGCAAATGCTTAACAAATTGTGTAACTTTTAAGTCATGACTAATTCAGGTCGAAATAGCTACCACTCGTGCTAATTAGCCGATGACATAATAATTGCAGGATCAGGGTCGAAGACAGATGGCTTAACACCTAATGGAAGCCAATCACAAGTGCCTCTTCATCTCTTGGCGCTTGTAATGCTTGTGTTGTGATGGGCTTCAACATCTACTAGCTAGTTTCGGATTCTAAGTCTATTTCTTTGCTCTTTCAAGTACTAAGAAGTTCGATTTCTTGTTTATGTTGGAGGGTGATGTGTGAGAGAGACTCTGATTTCTTTTTTATGAGACTGGATATATTATTTTTTGGAACGAGTGATTTGTTTTTGTGCAAATATATTATGTCATTGTAGGGTTGTTGCAACGTTTTCGGAGGCCCAAAGCACACATTTTACCCCACATGTATATGCATATATCGATATACACACATCTCTTGTTGCTTTTTACTGTCAAATTAAGTTGTTTAGATAAAGTTTGATGGGTTAATCTTGAATTAGTGTTAGACTAATCGGTATGGTTAGGCTCATCCCCAAGGGGATGGCCCGCCACGTCACCCACCACGTCATTGAGAGTGAGGATGGGCCTAAATGGGATGGACCAAGGGGTGGAGGATGGGGCCCACATTATTTATAAAAACAATTAAAAAATATAAGTGATTTGATTTTTTAGAGAGAGAGAGAGAGAGATAGGAGAGAGAAAGAAGAGAGAGAGAGAAAGCTGGCCCGGCTTGGGCGTCCTTGGGGCGACGGAGAAGACGGGACGGGGCATAGGGGGCGGTGTGGGGGTGCGGCGTCGGGGCTCGCCGGGGCCGGGCCCCCATACCGGGTAGTCTTACAGAACTTGAATATGGAATAAGTAACACATGAACAAACACATAGAATACGGTTTTGATCAAAACCTTTGATTACTCTTTTTATTAGTTAACCAAAGACACATCATTACAACAAATTTAATCATTTATTTATACTAAACCAAACTCTTAGAAAACAAGAAACATAAACCACTCAAGTAGGAAACAAAATACAAAATCTATATACTTTACCTAAAATACGACTATACAAATAAACTTACTAGTTAGACTATGACAAGACTAGTCCAACAATCACCCCCTTAACGAGATAAATTGGGTCGATTGATCAAGTATTGAAGTTGTGTTGAATCACTTCAAAACTACTACTGCCTTGGATTTTCGCTACTTCTATGTAGGTTCTAAAGCTTTACGGCTCTGATACCAATTAATGGTATAAAACTTGAAGTCAGCACAAAAAAACAGGAACAACCTTCGATCGACTCTTTTTATTAATAAACCAAAGGCACGTCATTACAATAACCATAGCCATCTATTTATACTAAACCAACATTTTGACAAACAAGAAACATAAGTATTCTTATTTTTACCTAAAATACGAATTTATAAATAGAACTTACTAGTTAACCTGTTAGCTAGAAGATAAGTACAACATGAATTCCATTTTTACCTTTTACCCTTCAAGCAACATATCTTTTCTAGGTTTCTCTTTAATTAAGTAGCAAATATTGTAGCTTTTCTTAACAGAAAAAAAAAAACATGTAGTTTTATAGCAAAGATGAAAACATTGGTTTAAAAGTAACATTAATGAAAAACTGGGTTGTCATATTCCATAAAAGACATCCAAAAACAACCTCCTACATTAGGAAAAAGTTAGGCCACACATGTCCCCAACTTTTTCTATAAATTACTCAACATTTACCAATGCATCCACTAAAAACAACTAAATAGGCCAAGTATTTTTCTCAAGTTAAGGTTTAAAGATACAAAAAATGGGTTTAAAAAGGTGTGAAGTGTTTGGGATCATTGTGATCATGGTCACGGTCATGGTTATGCTAAGTGGCGAAGCCACTTACTCAGGGTGCAAAAGCGCAATTGTGAGCTTGAGCCCATGCATTAGCTACGTGTGCGGGAATTCATCAACCCCGTCAATGTCTTGTTGCTCGCAACTAGCCAATGTGGTCAAGTCACAACCACGGTGCCTTTGCGCATTGGTTAATGGTGGTCATGGTCACTCATCCATGGGTTTCAAAACAGGGGCGGACGTACTAAGGAGTGCGGGGTAGCCTCCGCTACCGCTAGGTCGGAAAATTTTTGACGTTTTTAGTGTAAATTTTGGAAAAATTTGACGTTTTTTCGATTTCGTTACCGCTTATTTACAAAACGTTACCGCTTGGTCGGAATCCTAGATCCGCCACTGTTTCAAAATTAATCAAACTTTGGCTTTGGGTTTACCGGATGCTTGCAGCGTCCATACACCTCCAGTCAGTCGCTGCGATGGTAATCTTTAGATAGCTTAGGAGTTTATTTCGAAACGTCATAGTAATTAAATTAATGGTAACTAACAACGTTAAAGGGTGTCAGTTGTGTTGGGCTGGTGGGTTGAGTTGCCTAACCCGGTCATGACCCATATTTTTATTAGTGTCAAAAACATCAACTTTAACCCCCGCATACTTACAATTGTATAATTTGAGCACAACCTATTTAATCCATAATTGTATCTAACGAGTTGGTCGTTGTAGAATAAAAAGGTTTAACGGGTCATAAATGAGTTAATTAGTGGGTAAACATGTTTAATAAAATAGGTTGGGAAGTTGACATGTTTAATTAAACAGGTAAACTGATCAACCTAAACATAAAACACAAGTTTGTTTTAACATTTCAACTTGAATACAAGCTGTTTAATTAAACAGTTTAACACGAAAACGATCCAATTATTTTCGTTTCGTGTTCTTATAATGTTGGAAATTGCCATCGCTAGTTGCAATACGTCATTTTAAGAAACTAGTGATTAAAAATTATTATTATTATTATTATTATTATTTACTATTATTATTATTTTGACATTATTATTATTAACATTTTTACAAGAACGGATTTTGCAGGAAGTGGAAGTGGAAGTGGAAGTGGAAACGGAACAGAGAACGTGCCGCCAGCAAAATCTGATGGAACCATAATAAATTTACCATTTTATTTTAGTTTTGCTTCTTTGTTGGTAACGGTATCTATGTATGTTTGATAGTTGTTCGTCAAACATTGAATTTCATAGTATTAATATTTATGTTTGTGTTTTGAATAATAGGTTCTTTTCACTTATATTTTATCCAAATATAGAAAACATTTGTGAAGTTCTTCATCTTCAAAAATGTTTTCTGTATGTTTCTTTAGATTAAAGTGGGTCGGGATCATGATGCCAAAGAGACATGTAACATGTAATATCTATCCAGAATAATAAGTGAGAAATTATTATATTATAGATTATTATCAAGTTTTGGTAACTTTATTTTTAAAGGTCCGGTTTCATTGTATCCATCATTTTAAGTATGGTATTAGAGCATTCACATCTCTTCATATGTATTCTTTATATTATAAAAAGTGGTTATACATATAGCTGGTTTTGAGTAATGGAGAGAGATAATATAACTATTCAGCAGTATATTTGAAGCGACACTATTCACTCATGATAATTTTTTAATATATTTTAAAATTGATTGTGAGTGCTGGAGAGAAAAAAAAACAATGACAAATATATAAAAAAAATATTATTTAATTGAAAAGAAGAAAAAACTATAGTAATATTTAGTGTAATTATAGGGTAGAAATAATGGAAGAGGTATGAATGCACTTAGAGATTGATTCAAAATAGTTGGTCTCTAAAAACACAAAACTAAAGAACATATATATACTCTTTCAGAGCAATTTTCTATATCTTACAATTCATTTCTTTCAAAATGTTAAACAAGCTTGCTACTTATAGGCTTTCAACCAAATGGGAACTAAACATAAACTGACCAGCAGCCCACAAATCTAACTAGGGCTGTAAACGAAACAAATATTCAGCGAACAGCTCATGAACCGTTCGGCGGAAAGTTTGTTTATGTTCATTCATTTAGTTTATGAACGAACACAAACAAGATATTCCGTTCGGTTAACTAAATGAACGAACATGAACAAATGTCTCGTTCGTTTGACTGCGTTCGTGAACATTCAGTAATATGTTTGTTTACGTTCGTTACATTCGTTTGTTTATGTTAATTTGTTAAAAGTTTTAATGGTTTTTTTTAATATTTCACTCTCTTATAAGTTTTACTTTCCCCCTAAACAATAGTTAATAATTATATTAAAAAATTAGTAAAATGTACATCCTTATCTACACATAGGAAAAAAGTTGGACACTAAAGACATCTTTTGGGATGTCTAAGTAACTTTAGATACCTATGTCTTAAGTTATCTAAACTTTATTGTATGACGCTTGTAGTAGACTTCTTATGTCTTGAATTTTTTTATTTATCATTCAATGATTGTATTTGACTACTTTTGTCGGATGTTTAACGTTAATGATGCTTTGTTTTTTAAATTTCAAGTTTAATGTTCATTGGTGTTCATTTGTATTCGTGACCAGTGTTCACAAACTGTTCGGGTTCGGGGACGGCCCTAGGTAGAGAAAGGGGGTTCATGAATTAGAGCAAGAAAGGGATGAAGGGGGAACGAGCCATAGCGCCGACCACCCTAATCCGACAATAGCGACGCCGACTGACACACCCCGATATTTACAGCTCAGCCTAGTGGGCCTGGTGGGCCCGGTGGGGAGTATTGTGACGTAAGATTGGTATTGTCATAGTCAAACATGCACATAATAGCACAGCGGAAGTCTTGGAATATAAAATATTATTACAAACCCAATTGTCAGAAAATACTGAAAAGATAATTACATTCGAGCTTGCAATATTAAATCCACAGGCGAATCATATTAAAATGTACAAAATGAAGTTTAGCAGACTTTAGGGCATCCTAAGGATTTGCAAGATCCTTCATTGACACCAAGGAGCTTCTAGCCAATTACGTATAGTACCTGTCACTTAGTCTTTTGAAAATACGTCAGTTTACACTGGTAAATACAATTAACTGACTCTTTTGAAAACATTTAGGAAAATTGATTTAGATGCACAAGGCACAAATATTCTTTTATAACTTGGGACAATTATATAAAATAATCTTGTATACAGATTTACATGTTTGTCGTACGTTCAGGGCCCAGAATAGAAGAGCCGAGTCATAACTAATCAACACACCACTAATATAGTCCACAAGAAGTTATCCTCACGTGTGGTTATATTTTGTATCTTAATTCCCTTTTTGGGGGAAAGAATCCGTATCGCAACTGTCAGGTGTATGCCTACACCCCGTACTTAGGTCGTGGCCATTTGCATTTAAATGATGCCAAGGATATCCAGGACACTGTCATGAACCCCCAAATGCTTTGTATCAAACAAAAGAAATTAAAACGGGTTCTCTCAATGATTTAACCACTAATCGATTAAATATTCAATACCCGACCAAGCGGTAATAATTTACCGTATCCCAAGCCCGTATAAGGGAAAATAAGTTAGAAGTATTTACCTGAGCTTTTAAATGCAAGATTTATCTACTCAGCCGTATAATCTACTCAACTAGTGCAAGTTGCTTTTACCGGGGCTCCTAATCTGGAATGAAGGTTTTTATTAACCTATGAGATTACTAACGGGTCTTATTTAAGTTGTAACTTAGACCGGTTAGTTTTAAAGGAAGGTTTACGGTACGAAATGCTAGATTAAGCGGTGACCGGATTGGAATGTGATTTAGACCCGACAAGTATGAAGACATGTATAAAATAGGTGAACTAAATACATTCTGGATTTTGAAGTAAATATGATAAGGTTTGACCCGTTTCGATTAATTTATGCAAACTAGTTACATAAACCGTACCCAACGCGTATAAGCATAACGGGTAACCGGATGAGTCAAGTGCAAGTTCCATAAGTTATTATGCTTAAAATATGTTGTGATATCAGTAGGATAACTTCAATTATGCCCAAAACGAATTTAAAACCAATTTAAGCCCCGTAAGGGTATTTTGTTCATTTTAAAGTTTATAAAAGAGGTTAAATAGCAAACTGAGGTTCTGGTCTAAAATAATCAGTAAAAATAATTATTTTATCATGTTACCTCAGTAAAATATCATATATATGTGAAATTTACCATTTATGGCCAAACTATGCACCGGATGGGCATTTTGGTCATTTCACATATGTTTTAAGAACCAAATTGGAAATCTGAGTTCAAGACTTATACTTACTGTTAAGATATTAAAATTTATTTATGAAATCAGTAAGTATCGTGTCTTAGGTGCTAAATATGGTTTTAAACCATACTATGCGCCTAATTCGCATAAAAGTCGATATTTGACGATATTTGAGATATTTATAAAATTCTGAGATTTTTATCAGTCTTGATTGCTTAAAATATTCTATTTAATATATAACATCATTAGGAAAAGATTTGGCATGTAAATGATGTGTAAAACTCATTTTATTAATGAAAAGGGTATTATCGTCAATTACCGAATTAATGCAAGAACTCTATGTTATGGTCAGTATAAAATTTGACCAAAAATTCCAAAATTCCCTAAAAATTATTAGGAAAAGTTTGCCTCCATCATTTACTTACTCGGGTTTGAGTTGGTAAGGACCGGGAATGTATCGTCGCGGCAAGTTCTAGAGTTGTAAGAAACCAAGCGGTTATTCAAACAAGAAACGAAAAATGAGCATTTAGTTAAAAGATGTGTATTTGTATGCTCAATAAAGACTCAAAACTCACTTTTTTGTGGGAATGGGTTTTATGTGATCAAGTATATATTATCAAATTTTAACTAGATTTGTCATGTCGTTTCATAATTTTCTTATGTTGGCTCTTTTTATCACGACGCTATCGGTTGTAAATTTGTAAAAATATCACATTTTTAGAATTTGAAATTCCCAAATTAAATCTAGACAAGTAAAAAAATGAAACTTTTTTTTTGGAAAAAATTTGGGGTGTTTAGCGGTTCCAATAGAGTTTTGTGTAAGGCTTTTAATTAGGACTTGCAAAATTCGAGGTTTTAGCATCCCCCCCCCCCCCACACTTAAATTACACATTGTCCTCAATGTGTCCCAAAAATAAGTTTTTAGGTTGATTGAATGTGTAAAAAGGTGTGAAAAAACAAAATTTTATGTTACTGGGCGTCTGGACACGGCCCCGTGGTGTCCGGGCACGGCCCCGTGTTCAGATCGCCAGTAACAGAAAATAAAGTAAAGTGACAGAAGGCTAGACACGGGGGCGTGTTCAGTGAGCACGCCCCGTGTCCAAGTACCTGAACTGGCCATTTTTCTGCAGATGGTTGAGCACGGGGCGTGTTGGATGAGCACGACCCCATGCTGAACTTGCTGTAATGAAGTAAAATCTGCAGGTGGCCCTGTTTTTGTGCATGGGGTGCTGGTTCAAGTTTCCCTTGGTATCATTCACCATCCGAGTGTGTTTTATTCCTGAAAACCAAAACTAAACTAGAAAACATAAAAACTAATCTAAACTAAACTAGGGATAGTTCCGCGGAATGCCTCCGTGGTGTGCCACGTTTATAAGGGTCCTTGGCTAGACCCAAAGCCAGTCATATGTTACCCAAGTGGGATGTCTTGCACCCCATGTTGCACCGTTGGAGAGCATCATCCAAACTTGAGTATATGACCTTCATGTAATTGACCGGGTCATCGTCTTCTACTCTCTCGCTAACTCCAAACTTCATCTCCTTGTCCCCAACCCTTAATGTTAGCGTTCCACCATTCATGTATACCACTACGTGGGCCGTGGCTAAGAATGGCCTACCTAAGATGAGTGGTACTTCGGTATCTTCCTCCATATCTAGTATGACAAAGTCGGCTGGGAAGACAAATTCGCCGACTTTAACCAATAGATTTTCAGCGACACCTTGTGGATATTTGACCGACCTATCGGCGAGTTGTATGCTCATTTTCGTAGGGCTTGTTTTCCCTAGGCCGAGTCGGTCGAACATTGATGCGGGCATGAGGTTGATGCTAGCCCCAAGGTCGGCTAGTGCATTGCGAATGGGAGATTCCCCAATCGAACAAGGGATTGTGAAGCTTTCAGGATCAATCTTCTTTTGCGGGAGTTTGTTGAGTAGCAAGGCGGAGCATTCTTCAATTAAATTAACTAATTGCAATGATTCGATTTTCCTTATGTGAGTGAGGAAGTCCCTCATAAATTTTGAATATTTAGGCATTTGGGTTAAGACTTCAACAAATGGAATATTGACATGCAATTGTTTTAGTAAATTTATGAATTTTGTGAATTGCTCATCGGTCTTTTGGCGAATTAACCGACCGGGGTATGGAACCGGAGGATTCTTGGGGCGCTCTTGATTCGGTTTAGGAGCCGCTTCTTGTTCGGCCGTCGGTGGAGTCGCGGTTTGACTAGATCGGCTCTTTTCAACTGGGGGTAGCGGAGCCAAGTTTTTAATGTATATTTTAAGCCCTTTAACACTTTTTAGCCAAGTTTTAAATTTATAAAACACGATATTTACTAACACTAAACACACATATGGGCAAGTGCACCCATCGTGAGCGTAGTATAGTGTTGGTAAGATACCGAGGTCGTCCAAGGACACAAGAGCTTTTAATACCGGTTTATCCTCAACGTCTAATCACTTTAGAAGTTTAGAAAAAGGTTTTTAAACTAGAAAAATAAAACTAACTAAAATGCTGAAAAATAAAATAAAAAACAAATAGACAAGATGAATCACTTGGATCCGACTCGTGTTTAGTGTAAACTTTGATTATTTTCGAACTTTTTCACTTTTTAATAGATTATCTTAGTTATAGTAGTAGGCCCCTCCTCTGGAGGTGACGTTACCCTCAACCCAGTAGTTTGAGTCAGCAAGGATACAATCCTAAAGAGTTGGATTATTGAAAGATAATTAATTAAGTTATTAATGCATATTGTGGTAGGCCCCTTTTCTGGAGGTGACGTTACCCTCGGCTAAGTAGTCTGAGTCAGCAGGGATACAATCCTAAGTAGACGAGTTAAAGTTTTAATAATAGCTTACATATGAGGGGGTCAAGGAGTTCAGACCCCCGCCATCCAATACCAGTGGGTATTGAAGGAGGTCCTACTAAAGTTGACCCAGGTCCTTGCAGGATCTATACACTGAACAAGGCAAGACTCTTACCAAACCGTTCCCTTAACCCCCGACCAGGTAACCAACATACCTCCATATAGACCTTGGAGATATGAATGGTGAAAATCTTTAATTTTATATAGACAGTAAAATAATGCCAAGACACCACGGACAAACGATAAGGAAGACTCACCTTCAACATAAGAAACTAGTTATTAAAGTCATTAATAAATAACCAAATAAAAAGTGCGAAAAGATTAAAAATAAAAAGTATTACACTAAACACTTGTCTTCACCAAGTGATGTAAGAGACTTAGGCAAACATGGCCTTTGGTTGTCAAGAACTCTTACGATCAATCTTGGATCCCGAGACTACTCACACACTCTATGATGGATGATGGATGATGGTGGTGGATGTGGGTTGTGATGGTGGTGGTGGGTGGGTGAAGTGTGAGAGAGGTGGTTTTCCAAGGGATGGTTTGCAAATGAGCCAAGCACCCCTATTTATAGCCTGCACAGAGGCCCGGGCACGGCCCCGTGTCCATCCGTCTTCCCTTTCTTCATTAAATGCAGTTTCTCTGCATTAGTTGACCACGCCCCCGTGTCCGCTGGGCACGACTCCGTGTAAGTAAGATTCTGCCTATATGAGGCCGTCGCCGCACGCCACAGCAAAAGGGGTAGGCTGTGGCGTCGTGCTACCACCCCTATCTCAACAAACAAGTATTAAACTTGTCACTTTTAGTCCCTGCACCTTTATAAGCTTTATAACTTTCACTTTAGGCACAAAAGCCCCTTGTAGTTAGTTTGGAGATGATCTAGGGAGTATAACCAAACACCATTAGGTCCGGTTTCGTTAAACGATCACCGAAAACACTAGTTTCTCCCCGTTGACGCTTTTAACCCTTTAATTTACGAACTTGTGCGTTTTAACGCGAAATGGCATAAAAGCCTTTCTAGATCAATAACAAGTATTTCCAAGAGTATGATGGGATATTACGACACTCTAGTTTACTCCAGTTCGCTTAAATGGTCGCTCAAAGGTGTAGTTTTAGAGTTTGATGCTTTTGGTCCCTCTAACGCGCAAATTTGCGCGCATTATCATTCTATTGCGTCAAATCCCTGTGTTGTCCATGTTAGGCATTCTCGAGAGTATTATCAAACATCACAATGCTTCGGGTTCATTAAAAGGTCACTCAGATGTATAATTAAACATGTTGATGCTTTTTAATCCCCTTAACTTGTAAACTTGCGCGTAATTTCACTTATTGGCGTAAAAGCCTTAAATGGTCAGTATTAGGTTTTCCCGAGAGTTTAATCAATATCATGAAGCTCTCAGTTTGTTAAAAGATCACTCAGAGGTAAGAATTTACATGTTGAGGCTTTTAACCTTTTGACGCGCAAACTTTCAAATAATTATGCAAACGGCTCCTCTCGACCAACAAGTGGCTCTTTTGTGAATATGATTACCGTGTAACATCATTCAGAGGCTTAGTTTAAGCATGTTGACACTTTTAGTCCTTTTTGTATCCAAAGTTTTCGATTTTTCGCAAAATTAGTCCTTTATAGTCAACGTTTGACTTCGTTAGGGTTTAGTACACGTATCAACACATCATTGATCATGATTTTACCAGGTGTTACACCGAAGATGGAGGCACCCCAATACGATAGTGGTAAACATGGGTGTTTGTGGCTTTGATCAGTTTCAACCGAACCTATTCTTAAGTTAACCTAGCGAAACCGAACCTATTCTTAAGTTAACGGGTCAAGTCTAAGGAACTTACCTATGACCCGTAGACATTCTAACGGATAACTAATTATGTTCATTCCGGAATATAGAACCCCCGAAATAATCGAACTTAGGTCAATAATACTTCTAGCCCATGCCTCCCCACCCAACACTTTTTGGCATTATGCTCTTGCCACCGCCAGTTGTCTACTTAACATTCTCTCCACTAAACACCTCAATAACAAAATACCAATCGCACTTCTTTATCAACGCGTACCAACATATGACCATTTGCCCGTATTTGGTTGTCTTTGTTACCCCACTTATTCCATCAACCTCTATCCATAAACTCGACCACCACTCCTTCCCACGTGTCTTCCTCGGGCAACCACCTACTCACCCGGGTTACACATGTTTCAATCTTAAAACAAGACAAATAATAATTTCTCATGTTGCATTTGATGAGACCACTTTTCTGTTTGCAAACACAATAACTCCCTCCCCCAATTATGAGTTTCTAACGGATTCTTTCCTATCCCATCTTTGGTCGATAGTTCATGCCAACCCTACTAACCATACGGCCCCTACCACCCCACCCTTATCTAATGCCACCTCTACTGCCCAAACCACACCTGCTCCCACCTCATCTTCAGCGACCCACACCGCACCCCCTCACCATTCGCAACCCACACAGCCTCCAACCTACTCTTCACTGCACCCTGCTCACCCTTAGTGGCCCACACCGCCCCTGGCCCATTGTCTTCAGTCTTCCCCAACATATACCAACCTCCCTCCTATTCCTCCATATTTTTTTAAACCTTCATAACTTTTCATACGACAATATTTTTTTTTTCAAAAAAAAATGCACCATAAAATCAAACGCTTTTTATCTTTAATTTAAGCACCATATTGCTATATAAAATACGAGAACAAAAAAAAACCCAAAAAATTGTCTTAGATTTTATGTTGTATAACATTTTTGTGTTGGATTTTTTGTACAATATTTTTATGCTACATTTTTTACCGGATGTTTTATGCTGAACTTTTTGTAAATTATTTTTTGTGCTATATTTTTTTGTGTTTGATTTTTTATCACTGAATTTTTTATATGAGATTTTTTGTACAATATTTTTTATTTTGTATTTTGAGAATATATGAGATTTTTTGTACACTATTTTTTATTTTGTATTTTGAGAAAATAAAAAGGTAAAAGTGTGTATGTTTAGTCTAAAATACTCTTTTATCCTATCTAAAAGAAGTGTCACTATGTCATTTAAAAAAAAGTAAACTCACATTTTGGTCCCTGAGGTTTGGTCACTTTTGTCACTTTAGTCCAAATTTGAAACCTTTTGTATCTGGGTCCCTGTGATTTCATTTTTGTTACCATTTTGGTCCAAAAGCAAAGTCAGCTCAGATTAAAAAAAAAACCCTGGTTTTTTGTCCTTTTCTGAAGGGCATTTTGGTCATTTTGCCCACCTGCCCAACTACCCTTCCCCACTTCTTCTTTCCCCCTTCTGTGGTGAACTATTTCCCTCTCCCTCTCTTTCTAAACACAACTATTTCTCTCTATCTCAACCTTCATCTACCACCACCACCACCATCTCCCACCTCCCACCACCACCACCACAACCATCCACTGCCACCACAACCAAAATGGCAAAAGTGAACAAGTTAACCGAAACTGATGTTTGACCAACTTGATTGAAATCGAATTGAGTTGACCCGGATCTGAACCGTGAGCACCATCGGCGCCAGATGGCACTGCCGTCATCGACATAATCATCATCGTCTTCAACAACAGAAATCACCATCATCTTCAATCATCAGAAAAATAAATGAAACAGGGGAAGAGTTATGTGTGAGGAGGTGGGGGTTTACCGGAAAAGCTTGTCGGAAACATACCACCACCGCGTGGGTGTATCAACCAAACAGAAGGCTAACAGGCTAATAATACAGAGTTACTAACCTCTAAACTTTCTTGAATTCTTTTCATATTCATGGTAGAAGGCCCTTTAAATTTCAACTTCACAACCTTATCAGTTTTCCATTTATCATGTATTGAATCCACAAATTCCTGTGAAACTCCAGCTGCACCAACTCTAAATCTTTCCACCATCCTCCCAGCTTTGTTCCTCAATCTCTTCAACTCGAATTCCGGTATCAGTTTCTCTGCCAGTGGTATATTGCTATTACTCTGAAACAAATCTTTCTCTTTTTCCTATGGAACCCTCTCACTCCTTTGACTCTCTTGACCATTATTTGAAATATGTTCATCATCTTCAAGATTTCCTTTTTGTACAACAACCCCATCAGTACCTGTGCACCCACCATCAGTACGAGAGAGAGAGACGATGCAGGCGGGGTGGGGTGTGTGGGTGTATCGACCGATGATCGGCGCCGCCGGCTCCGGTGAGCAGAGAGAAGGAGAAGGGAGTGAGGGTGTCGGCTGTGGTTTATTGCAAAAATGAGGGAAAAGGTTATATGTGTGTGTTTATAGAGAGAGGGAACGAGGGTGTCGGCAGAAGGGGGAAAGAAGAAAAAGGGGTGGGGGTGGGGTGAGGTGGGTAGTTGGGCAGGTGAGCAAAATGACCAAAATGACATTCAGAAAAGGAAAAAAAAAACTAGTTTTTTTTTTAGAAATCTGAGCTGACTTTGTTTTTGGATTAAAATGGCAAGAAAAATGAAACCACAGGGACCCAGATGCAAAAAGGTTTCAAATTTGGACTAAAATGGCAAAAGTGACCAAACCTCAAGAACCAAAATGGCAGTCTAATCTGAAAAAAAATTAGGCTACTTGTAAAAACCCATTTTTAGTAGATTCACCCTATAGATAGATATAACATGAAAAAATTATTATCCTTTCAAAATATATATTTAACGCGTATTTAAAATGTAAAAAGAATAATAAAGAATTACATAACCACTATTACCGTGTTGTTACCTTCTCCAATCTTACCTGTAACTTTCATGGAACTTCATTTCAACCTTTTCCTCCACTCTCACTTTCACAAACTCCCAATATATACATACACACCACTATATCTATACACACTCAGATCACCTTATCATCATCCTTCCGATCTGTATCAAGATCTGTTTCAAATCACTCAATCAGTCACCTAGGGTTTACAATTTCTCCATTTCAAACAACTATGAAGGTCCATCCAGCTCCACACAAGCGTAACATCACCGTCCGGTACGATTTATCCGCTCAATCCACCGCCACCGCCTCAATCTGCCGCCAAAAGAAGCTCCGGCGACTGCCGCACATCTTCGGTAAAGTTCTCGAGCTTCCGTTTTACTCCGACGCTGACGTCACGGTTCAGGAAACGTCAGATTCGTTTAGATTTGTTGTTGATACGGAGGATGATATCGGAACGGATATTGCTGCTCATACGATTGAGATCTGTCCTGGTGTCACGAAAGTTGTTGTGAGAACGACGCGTGGCGGTGGCGGCGGCGGCGGCGGTGGTGGTGGTGGTGAGGTCAGTGAGATGAAGCTGGATTTGTGGCGGTTTAGATTGCCGGAGGAGACGGTGCCGGAGCTTGCTACGGCGGAGTTTAGTGACGGAGAGCTGGTGGTGACGGTGCCGAAGGATGTTGAATTGGAGAGGAGTGAAGAGGTTTGGAATGAAGGTAATGGAACTGGACGGTTTGTTTTGGTACAGTGATATGATATTATGAATAGGTTTTGTTGTTTGAATTTGGTTAGGTTTGTTAAGTTTAATTGGATGTTGTTGAAGTAAGACGGTTATCGGCTTCAATGAGTATGTTGCAAATGTTTTTGATGTTGATACTTGATGGTGTTTACTGTTTACGCTGTTTTGAGCTTTCGGTTAGCGAGTTTTGTTGATCTATTAGGTTGAAACAAATGGGAAAATGATAACGATGTCCATCTTCATTGATTGGAGCATGCTAGTTAAGTGAATTAGGTCAATATGAAGTGTTGATCATTGATCGTTATCATATTTCGTACTCACAACTTACCTGGTGGAGCCCCGCTTGCGGTGTACACATATAATGTATATTTGTGTGTGTGTGTGGGGGGGGGGGGGTGAAATTGCACGAATTTTAACGTTATTTTACTAATTTCGTGAAAATAACGTTAAAAGCAAGGGATGGTTAATAATGCATCATGTAGTGGCGTTGATAGCCCAAAGACAAGGGGGTACATGCACTAATCGACCTTTTTGCCGAGAGTTATGTGCCTTATGTCCAAGGTTTGATTCAAAACTACTATCGAGCCGGGGGTCTCCTTGGAAGCAGCCTCTCTATTCCTACGGGGTAGAGGTAAGGTTGTCTACATCTTACCATCCTCAGACCCTACGTTAGCTTTGCTATTGGTGGGATTTACGGAGTATGATGATGATGAGACTTGCAGAACTGCTACTTTAGTCTAATATGTAGATATTAATTACTACCTCAAGGTTCATTCTGGTCTTTAAGCTTCAATCTGTATATGTAACAAGTAAGTTTGTACCGAAGGGAATTTGGCCTAGCGGTATGCAGGTGTGTAAAATGGGGCTCCTCCTCGAAAGGTCGAGGGTTTGAGTCCCGCGGTGGACAATGGTGTATGATTAGGAGTAGATTAGATTGTTGTTCGAAAGAAAAGTTAGGTTTGTGCATCATCCTCTTAATTTGCTCACCCTTGGTTACATAATATCTTTGTAAGTCAATTGATCATAGCAACTTGTTTTATGTAAACTCGAGGCATGCTCATGCAAGTCTTAAGTTAGTGCAGTATTCTCTTGAGCTGCTCACCCTAGGTAACATAATATCGTTTTTAAGTCAATCGATCATAGCAATTTGTTATATGTAAACTCGAGGCATGCTCGTGCAAGCCTAAGTTTGTGCATTCACCCTAGGTTACACAATATCCTTTCAAGTCAATCGATCATAGCAATTTGTTATATGGACATCGAGGCAGGCTCGTGCAAGTCTAAGTTTGTGTGTTATCCTCTTAATTAGCTCACCTTAGGTTGCATAATATATTTTAAGTCAATCAATCATAGCAATTTGTTATATGCAAACTCGAGGCGTGCTCATGCAAGTCTAAGTTTGTGCATTATCCTCGTAATTTGCTCACCCTAGGTTACATAATATCTTTTCAAGTCGATCGATCATAGCAATTTGTTATATTGTAATATCTAAACTTGAGGCATGCTCGTGCAAGTCTGAAGTCTACGTGTTTATTTTCCAAATTGAATAAAATTCCACGCCGTATGTCAACGCGGTACCTTTTGTAGTTATTGTCAAATTTCAGCTCAGTGTCAGTTTTAAGTCTCTTGGATGTCACAGCTACCGATCCTTGTTTCCCCCTGGGGCTCTCTCAAGCATGTCATTTCTTGTATACGAGTGAAATGTATTTGCAGGTGGAAAAAGATGCATGTTTCTTGTTGGAACTTTTCTGATCACTGAATGTAGGACAGTCTCTCGACACAATATCGATCGTTTCTGGTACTGTTGGCAACAGCTTCCAGGGTGTTATGCTCTTGTCAAGTCTGCAGATGGAGGTATGTGTTCCTGCCTTTATTTTTTGTTTCGTGACACTCTTACCTTCATAGAAAAGCTCGAACCTTTTATACTTTTAGAACAGAAAAAGAAATAAGTTTCCTGAGTGTACTAAATTGTTTGCTGCCGCCATAGAAATCGCCTGAAACGGGTCAAATCTTTAAAACATTGTTAGGGTTACATATGACAAAAAGAAATTGTTGTTTGTTGAGTGACCTACATGTCAAAATAGTTTAAATGTGTCGTCGAGGTTGTCTAAACTCATGTTCGGGTTAAATGGCTAATAAAAAGTAATTTGAGGGGGCATTTGTGTCAATTAGCATAATCGAACTCCGGGAATTGGAAGAGTGAGAACTTTAAAAGAAATCGTTTTTGTAATACCAAATGATTCTTGCACATAGTTGTAATCATTATTAAACAGGTTTCAATGTTAATCCTAGAAATCATTTGATTAATTGGAAAAAAAAATGTGAAATGATCATTATTATCCCATATATGCTATGTAGTCATTGGAAAAAATAGTGTGCTATAGCGCTTAGCGGATATACGATCTTATAGCGGTTCCGCTATTAGTGGTGCTAAAGGCCATTATTTGACCCCTATTCTAAAACCCGTATAGCAGTCGTAGCACTTCTTTTAGCGGGTTTTCTTTTTTTTTATTTAGCCCAAAAGCCCATATTAATCAACTTTTTGTTTGAAATAAACCCAAAAGTAAAAGCCCAAACCCAAAACTAAACCTAAATCGAGGCCTAAAGTCTTCATTTGTTGGACGTTGGTTCTTCATCAGTCAACAAAATTAAGCGTAAATCTAGAAATCGCTTCCACTTCTTAAATCCTAATTCGTTGGTGGTTCCTCCTAATATTTTGCATGATATTACTATAAATTTTGATATTACTATTAATAAATTACGCATGATATAAAAATTAGCGCTATACCAACTTTGTAATCTGTTAGTTATAATAAGGTCACGCGTACCATGTTGATTGCTTACCTTAGCCAAGTAAGTAGTAAACACATGATACCATGAACTTCTTATAATAAGCGTATATACATCTGATGTAGTAAAGACGAGGTTAACGAGAAAAGTTAAAGGGTCCTTGGGGTCAAGAAACCTTACGGGCATACTCGTATAAATGGTTCTTGCGGGAACCATAAAAAGTGTCGCACATAGAAATAAATAATGACCCAAATTTTCATAATAGTGACCCAAGATATCATATAGCAGACTTTGACCGCTATATGATTTTGGACCATAATGACCCAAATTTTCATAATGGTGATTTTGTTTACAAGATTTATCATAATCGGTGTGGTCTATCTTGATATCAATTTTCAAGTTTTCAATGACAAATGGGTCATGTCCGGTTGGAACCAAGTAGCACTATGAAATTGAAGTTAAAACCCATTCCATTAAGCGAGTACATATGATATAATGTAACTTAACATCTCAAGTTTGATTTTTTTTAAACAAAAAATATTTGGATGAAATTCTTATTTAATTATGTTGATGCAATTTATAGAAGTTTTGAGTTGTTGGAAAGATCGAAACACAAACACGATATTTGAACGAACTACTCTTTTTATTATTTAACAATAAAAGCATATCAAATTATAATAGACCTAACCATCTATTTATACTAAACTTATTTTAGTTCTAACCCAACTTAGTGCATGTTTGGCTAAGCTTTTCCAACCAACTTATTGGCTTATTGACTTAATGAAAAAGCCGGGTTTTAGTGTTTGGCAAATGCAAAAGTCCTTTTTTAAAATGACTTTTTGAAATGAAGGCAAAGGAGTTTTTGAGAAGTTAAGATATTGTGACTTCTTGATCAGCTTATAGCTTTTCAAACATCAAATTACCAATATACCCCTTATTTTTTAACACCCCCTTATATCTTGTATCTGTGCCCTACAACAACAAGAACAACGTTCATCTGTGTTCTATCGTAAATACAGCAGCCGCCACAGCCAGTTCCCCTCTCCACCTCTGGCTTCCTTTTCCGGCGGCTCCACCTCCGGCTTCCTTTTCCAGCGGCTCCACCTCCGTCCATTCTCCACGTCAACACCGCATGTATGTTTCCAATTCACAGCGATTGCATGTTTACCAAAAAAACTAAGCCAAAAAGCTAAGCCAAACACTTTTTTATTAAATTAAACTTTTTATTAGGAAGAGAAGAGAAACAAAAAAGCTAAGCCAAACACCTTTTTAAAAAACAACTTATTGACTTATGAAAAAATGTCCATTTTAGTCATTTTACATCAATAAGCTAAGCCAAACACTTTTTAAAAACAACTTATTGACTTATTGGTTTTTCCCACCCCATAAGCTAATCCAAACACTTTTTTTAAAATCTCCTTTTCAAAAAGTTTTTTTTCCCAAAAGTCCTTTTTAACTTAAATAAGCTTAGCCAAACATAACTCTATTTATATAAATAAATAAACTAACCAACTAGATAAACATATCTAATAAACCAATAATTATCCTAGTTAAATATAAACGACTCAATATATAATTCACCAAACATTATCTATAATCCGTTTGATCTTTATCTCTCGAATTCAAGATTAATGTCTTCATCAGTTGTCTAAGTTATCAAAAACCAATCAGTGGGATCAAAATCTACTTGATCCAAGTTTGATGTTTGATGAATTGAGATCATGAAGTTGATGGGGAGTTTATTTTCTTGAATTTTAGATGTTTGACTTAGTCAACATTACCTCACTACATTTTGCCTAATTAAGTTTTTTTTGGTGCATAAATTTGGGAAAGTTTATGTATTTCCCGTGTATGGATGAAATCGAGTTGAGTTGAGTCAAGTTCGAGTTCCCTCATTCAATAAGTAAACAGTAGGGATCTTGAGTAATTTCTTTAAGTTACAGACGAAAGGTGAACTTTCAACGTACCACAAGAACAATCTGCGTAATTTACTCCGTTTGTTTTATAAAATAATTTATTATGTTTATGTTCGAGCTCTTTTGCACTCGGTTACCCATGTGATCACTAATGGCTTACAAATCATGTCTTTCTCAAATTTAGCATGAACAATTGTGTGTTTTCAGAGCACAAAATGCTCTAATGTAACCCCATTGTCTATTTAATCACTACCTTGGTCACAACTTAATTATTGTTATCTAAATTCGTCTATTAGCATCTATTTGGTTACAAAATTACATCTAAGTCCTTGGAGTGTACCTTAACATTTGAGGCGTTAAGGATGACATGGCATGTTAACATTTGGTTAAAATTAAAGTTTGGATTTATCAGGAAGTGGTTTTAACGGTACTTATAATCAATTTCATTGATGTATTTTATGATTTTATAATATTCCTCTCTAGGTAAAAATTATTTCATCAAGAACACAATCATATAATCATTGTTAATCTAGGTTATCCAAACTAAACATAATTAACATGTTCTTATCATTACTAGAAGATGAACATAATGTGGATGTAATATCAACCACTCTCTTTGCAATGCATGTTAGTGTTGGAGGCTTGTTTTGAACAACCCACTATCCAAAAAATAATAATTTTTATTGGTAACTTGTTCCAATTTCCAATCAAATGAGTTATATTGTGAGCACATTTTGTTTCAATCATTAGCCAAAGGGACTAAGTTGGGGTGTTCTTACGTTTTTTTTTTTTTCTCGGGTTTCGGGTTTTGGTTGGGAAAAAGTGACCTGATAACCAAAGCATTTAAAGTTTGGGTTGATCGGGTTCGGGTTATTCAGGTTCAGGCTAGTTCGGATTGGGTTGTTTGGTTTTCGGGTTTAGATGTAATAATAAAAAATGTTTTATTTTTCGCAAAATACAATGGTTCCATCTTGAATAGTATAACATTGAAACACTAGAATATTTTGAGCAAACATTAGAGTATAATGTACGATACAGTTCACTAAGAGGCCTTTTATCAATTCACATAATAATCTAACCAAAATGCTATTTCTTTATCGTCTCCGACGCACCCCATTATAAGTTCCCCTAAGTGACTAAGGTAATCATATAATGGTAAACAGGTCGGGTTCGGGTCAACCTGATTGGGTTGGCGAGTTGACCCATTTATATTATATTATTTTTTTTACAATATATTTTGTGTCATAACTTAAATTGGTGCGTATTGTATGCCATAATTGTAACTTAAAAAGAGAAATTGATAAATATTTTACAATTTAATTGTAATTTTATTATATCCATTTGTGTTTTATTAGTAAATTTTAATTTTAAGATATTATTTGCGGAAAAACAATAAAAAGATAAAAAAATCGGGTTTAACGGGTCGTGTTTGGGTCAACCCGTGAATATTCGGGTCGTGTTCGGGTTCATACGTATGGCACATTTTTCGGGTTCGGGTTCATCTGAAATTTTCGGGTTCGGATCAGGTTAAACCCGTCTACCCGTAAACACGACCTGTTTAGCACCCTACATCTAAGTACCAAAGTAACCGAGCCAGCTTATGTTATGGTCTATGGAGATTTGAGCCTGACCAATCACCTAGAAAGATTGTATCATCTGCAAAGAACAAGTGAGACAAATGTTGAGTTATTTTATCTAAGAATATGTATTTGAGATCTGTTTACCTTTTATTCTAACATTTAACAATATTATAAATAAATTCAAGCCGATACAAATCAAAGGAGTATGTTTCTTTATTAAAAGGATACAACAAACCTTGAGATTTTGATATGTTATGATATCGTTTAGTTTATTTTAGCTTTATCATGTGTCTCTAATTTAATTTATATTATCAAATAATCTACCGAGATTCCATTTGTGTCCACCCGGACGATAGAGTTGGCTCTGTCTCCCGTCATGCAAAAAACACCGCTTCATTTTGGTAATGTTTAAAGTATTTATTGACGATGACTGAGTTACTTCCCATGAGTTTCGCATTGAATCTTGTTCAAGCCCCAGACATGTGATTTTCGGATTGAGGCTAACGGACGATTAACCCCGTTAGAATATCTAAAGCTACTGTATCGCGAATTATGGAACAGATACCGGTTCGAGATGTTCCATACACTTTTGATACTCGCTCTAAGATCACACTCTAGTGATTTCGAGTATCATCTACGGAAATACGAGCATATAATCGATAAAAATAATATTTGATTAAGTGAAAGAGAAGAAGAAACATCACACATGTTGAAGTAGAGTTCCAATGTGGGTTGTAAGATTCTGTAATCCCTAGAACATCAGACACAACCACACTATCCCTTGCAAGTTGCACGTGCTAATATCGATTTAGTTAATCATTATTACATTAGACCAGACGGTGTGGTCTCGCGCCCCTGCCAAATCACCCTTAATACTATAGCGCCCCTCTTCGCATTTCCTGGGCGTCAAAGGGAGGCGCCACAGATGGCTTCGCCATGGGTTTGGCGAGCGTTAAGGGCTGCACATGTGGGGGCCACTTTTCAAGAGCCAATCACATTTTTTTTCTTTTTTTTCTTTATTAATAGGTAAAGGGCTTTATCTCATTACATGGTAGTTAGCTATAAAGTCCCTATCTACTTGGCGTATACATGGCGCTAATGTGGCGTGATAAAGCCCCTAGGGCTTTATACCACACCACTCAGCCTTAGGGCGAATATAGTTTTATATGATCATACCACTAGGTTAGTGGTCTTCTGACATGGTAAGGTCTGAGTTCAAGTCTCACAAGTAGCAAAAAAATTCACTGTAAAAAACCGATATTATTTTATTAGGTTAAAACTGAATCTATAACCTATGCTTTGGTTTTAATCATTATATATTCTGTCTCCATTTAATTTGATCATTGGAAAAGATTGTTTGATTGGTACTCATTTAATCTCTCTCACCTCAATACGTACTCTCAATCTCTCAACATATAGTTATTCTCAGGCTGAAGGATGGTTATAAGGATAACTTCATTCGTGTAGCGAGCCTAATGATATTCTGTTTTGCAGTTATTGGATCCCGATTTGCAGCCGTGAAAGATAACCTAAGCCCAGATTCTACTTGAAAATCCATATTTCCGATACATGTTTCTTCGGTAACATTAGATAAATTGTGACCGCTAATCATTATAAGATTAATCGACAAAAATAAACGAATGAAGTATAGATTTACCATCTAAAATAGACACTAAAAAAGTGAATTTTCTTATGCTTTACCATTATATATAAAGTCAGAAGATATGTTTTAATAATATTAAGGGTGTTATTAGTGAAATTTAGAGTTGATTTTTGTTTCAATTCAATCTGAATTAAATTGCTTATTTAGTTTATAGTTTTCGAAATTTCAAACCGAATAGACCAATGAAACCTGAAATGCACGCGCGCACGCGCACACATATGTATAAACATTAAAAACCAAACCCATGAACACACATACTCAATATCTTAGTAACCATGTTCAATTGTTCATTACACAAGTTTCCCACAATCATTCATGTATGTCCCTACATAGCTTCAAACTTAGTCAAACAATTTAGGCACTTTCATGTATCTTTCTTCAAAACTTAAAAAAAAAATACATGTGTTCGTGCCCTTTGTATTAAATAGTCTTGGACAATTTCAATTAAATCCATTTTGGCTTATTGTTTATGCATCATTATTTATCTTGTCGACAATGAAGCAAATCTAGTGACAGCAAAACCAACTAAGGCAAGAGGAAGCATGTATGGTGATGAAATCAGGGATGAATAGAAGATCTAGATTCTACAAGACACCTATCAAATTATATAATATGCTAAACGAGTCACGTATAAATAAAATTGATAATCTAGAACGGGTCAAATGGACAACACACATATCACCATTGGTTGTCGCCACTGCCTAATCATCCTTTCCGTCGTTACTAGCACTACTTTTTTAACTGTGAACTGTAGACGAGTGTCTACAACTTTAAATCTACGTTGCTGCTACTTTACTCCATATATCCTAAAGTTACTCCATTCCCTAACATTGAACCTGAAATCTCTAACTAAGAGGCAAAATCTTCTACCGAGTTGTCGGCTTTTGCCACCATCACCTAGTTATCACGGGTGAACCAATTTAATATTAATTTTGTCTTTTCTAAAAAGACTCATTTGAAATGGGACCTGCTTTAGCTCGTTGGCTAAGTTAACACGAGTAGCACGTGTAAGATAAGGTATCACTCATCCTGTGAAATTATATATATAGGGAGGGGCTCATGCGAGAACCACCCTTATTGTGAGAACCTTGAGAACCAATGTGAACACAACCTAAAATAGCTAAAAAAACCTAACCCCCACCCCCCCCCCCCCAAAAAAAAAACTAAACCCCCCTCCCCCACCCCCCAAAAACCTAACCCCCCCCCCCCCCCCCCAAGCTAAAATGCTAAAAACTAAACCCCCAAAAAAGCTTAAAAAAATCTAAAAATTTTTTTTTGAATTTTTTAATATTTTTTATGTTAAAATTGCTTCGAAAAGTAGCGATTTTTTTATAATTTTGTGTGATTTTTAGCTATTTTTAGGCATTTTTTGTGTGTTCACATTGGTTCTCGCGGTTCTCACAATAAGAGGTGGTTCTCGCATGATCTTCTCCCTATATATATATATATATATTGTTGATTAGAGACGATGAATGGTAAATTCGAATTTATAATAATATATAGTTTTTTAATATTATAATACTTTATTATTATATTTATTTTAACATATTTCCTTTTTTTCTTTTTCCTAAACCATATTCTCTTTCTCATTTACTTTATGTTTGTCATAAAAAAAAAAAAAAAAAATTCTAAACCATAGTTCCTTTTTTTTGTTTTTCATAATTCTTTTTTTTAATTATATTTTATTTATCAATTAATTTAATATTTTTTAATAACTTGCGTTCGTTAATTCTTTTTTTTTAAACTTAAGTATACAGTTGTGCTTATTTTTCCCCTGGACATTCCGATATAAGTATTGATAAAAATGAAGTCGTATTAAAAATAGAGTTTTTATTTGTTATCGTTTTACAGTACGATAATAAACTGAACCGATTCTAATGGTTTAGCTTCTTAAACAACGTGCTTCATTTTCAAATAGCGTTTGTTTAACATTATTATGTGTTCTGTTTCGCTGCAACGTTTGACGCCAACAAACCTGGTTAAATATAAACTATCACTTTCATTTTCCTTTATTATTTTCAAACCTAAGAACTGACACCCCAAATATCTTTGTTTATGACAACATAACATTGGGAGTATCAACACATAAATTGATCAAAATTAATGAAAAGTTTGAATTAAAATATAGTCTAAGCACATCTTGGTTTAATTATATTTTCATGTATATTTATATTTTAATCACCTTCTTATTGAATTATTGTTTATACTCAATAATTTTGTGGGATCCTCGATCATACTTCACAACTGACCTTCCATATGGGGCTACAGTTTGATAACAGTTTTTTGAAATAAACTAGGTTTAAAGAAGTTCGTCGTGTTGCGGCGAATTTCTTTTGTTATTTAGTCTGTGTTTACATGTGTTTTGAAATCACTACGAGCGTATTGCGAACGGAATTGCTGATAAGAATAAAAAGAAAATGTAGAAAAAACACACTAAAAGATAACCGAAAGAAAATCAACCAAAAAAGTTGTATGGTAACGATGTTGTTCGTATGAAACCCGTGGTCAGAGATGAGCAAATTGTTCTGGGTACCGGTACCAAATTTGTCGAACCGAAAGATCTTAAGTACCAATTTGGTACCGACTTTTGGCGTTCCTGGTACCGGTTCACTACCGTTTTTTACATTCATATACCGGTACCGTAACCGGTATTTTCGGTATCAGTACCGATTCTGTATCGGTTTGCACCGAGCTCATCCCTACCCCTGAAACTAAAAAAAAAAAAGAAAAAATTAAAAGTTGAAGAAAATCAACAAACAAAAGTTGTACGATACCGTTGCTGTACGGTAACCGTGATCAGGGATGAGCAAATGGTACCGGGTAGCATCACTGAATTTCCCGAACCAAAATATTTTCAATATCTAGTCGGCACCAACTTTTGGCGTTTTCTATATTAGTGCCGGTTTTTACCTTAATGAACTGATACCGAACAGGACCGTCCCAGTATTTTCGATACCAGTACTGGTTCGATATCGGTTGACACTAAGCTTATCCCAACATGTGATATTAAAAAAGGATTAAAGTAAAAAAAAAAAAATAACTATTATTATAATATTAAATAATTAAAGTATTAAAAAATTTATATATTAATATAATTTTTTTTAAATCACTGTTCATTTCAATTCTAATAATAATAATAATAATAATAATAATCAAATAGTCGCAATAACTTATTCTCTTTCACTCAAAACTAAATATTAAATTATTTTTTTAACAGAAATGAAATATATTCAATATCCAAACTTGTCAAGTTACATTAAAACAGAAGGTAGATTGGCAACAAGTTGCGCCATCACCCATTTCTGAATTGCAAACCCTAACCTACCAAAGACAAACTCTTGCCCCCTGGGGCTAGAGGTGTACAAATCGGTTTTTTTCCAAAAACCGGTTTCGGTTATTAACCGAACCGGTTTTTTTCATCCAAAATGAAAACCGGTTTTTTTAATAACCGGTTTCGGTTACTAACCGGTTTTTCAAGTCCAAAACAATAACCGGTGTAACCGGTTGGGATCGGTTTTTAACCGGTTTTTGCCAAAAAAAAAAACGGTTTTTAGCCGGTTTAACCGGTTTTTTTAAAACCGGTTTCGGTTATTAACCGTTTTTTTCATACCAAGAATCCTAACCGGTCTATAACCGGCGGTTCGGTTATAAAACCGGTTCGGTTATAAAAAAACCGGTTAAAAAAAAAACCGGTTTCGGTTTTTTTCCCGGTTTCGATTCTAAAACCGGTTTTTTTTGTACACCTCTACCTGGGGCTGAACAATTGTTGTGGATAACCCGTTGGACCCTGGTCAAGAAGTGGATAGATTCTGGCGCTAGGGAGCCAAATGTATCAAAGGACAAAAACATGTTGGTTCTTTGCGCAAGCTTTAGCGTGTTTATCCGCTTTCTTCGATTCTACATTTCTTGCTGTTTGTCCAACTACAAACTCGTTTTCCCTTAAACTAACCAAAGGGGAAACCCTCGCGAGGTCCACACAAGCATGTTTCCCCCCAGCCCAGCCAAAGACGAGCAGATCCGTTGGTCGCAGAGTAGATCTCCCTTCCATAGGGTCTGTGAGGAAATTCATAGGGGCCTCTTTCTTAGCAAAGATCCCAGCTCTTCTCAGGATCTCTCACAAAACATCCCGCACCCATGCCGATATTTGAACCCAATGAGCTCTTTACAATGAACGATTTACGGCATATCGAACAGGTTTCTTCTTTCGGGTACATAGAGATTATCAACCGGTATTTGAGGATGACCCTCCATCAGGATAACGGTCAAAAAATCCTGAGCGTGAGGACCCTTCAGGCACTTGAACACCGCCTTCTGGTGGGATGACAAATCAAAAACTTCTTCCAGACTTTGAGCGATTTTGCTAAACAGAGCATTCGTCAAAGTTTTTTGTGGCTTCGAGGGGGCGGTGTCCTTATTAAAGAAACCGCTGATATCATAGTCTGGGAGAGAGACATTTAAGCGTTCGAGCGCCTGTTGATAGTCCGGGTCGAGCCCGACGACCCCACTGTTTCGAAGGATATGATCGTATAGTTGCCAAGACTGAGCTCTAGACGCCACAAAGGCATAAACCCCAACATCTCGAGCTGAGAGGAGACCTAAACCACCTAGACGCATTGGTAAAAGAGGATGGAACATACGACACTATAACCTTTTTTAATATATTAGGTAAATTACTATTTTTCAAACAGCCTTGCAGATTTTTTGAATGCTGACCCCTAAACATTTTTATAGATTTTTAACCCATTAAAAAATTAAGATATGAACTCATTTTTGTAAGCAACAAACACAAAATAATATGTTTTACCAACTAAAGTTCATTTTTGTTATATACGAGCCCAAAACCCATTCAATATTTCAATTTTTATCTTGTTTACTCTAGTGAAAGTAAAAAAGCTAACATTCTACCCCTAAAAATTCATCGACCATCAGTCAAGCACGACATTTCATCTATTCAGCTATTCATTAACCAAAATTCTTGCTAACCCCAAATCCTAACGATCAACCTAGTCCCATGGTACTCACGAATCTGATCGGCCAGAATCCTTGCTCTTGAAGTTTTGATTTTGCTTTTACACGATCATCGGTTGGAGTTTTGCTTCTGGCGACTTGTGTTGTTGGTTTGACCTTCCGAAAATTTGGACTCTAAGCTAAGAGAAATCCAAGTATCGAAAAAAACCAATCCTAAAGACGGATATAGGAAAAACCCGCCCAAAGTTGGGTAAGTTTTTTCACAATAAAAAAGTAATACCAAGATTCTAAAAAATGGCAATAGCAACACAACTTAAATTCATAATCTTCCCTAGAAACAACACTATTCATAGGATTGGTAATTAAGGACAACACTAATGTTCAATGTTGGCGTTTTGATAGTTTTGTGATTCGTTAATACTTAGATATCTCTTAAAATCATGTAGAATATATTCAAGTTGAATTCTTTCACTAGTACATACGAAAATTCAATCGGGTAATTCTCAGTGAGAAATCAAGAACGACTGTGAATTATGTATGATTTTGTTGTTGGAAAAATAGGTGAAAATAGCATTTTTCACAAATATAGGAAAATGATTTTTTCCTATTTTGGACTAGAAATAAATATAATAAAATGAGCGGGTTTTATATATTTATTTGTGGGTTTGTGTTCTATGTTGGAAGAGCTTCGCAACGAACTAAACCACGTCCAAAACGGAGCTAAGATGAATGAGATATCGATGCTCAAAGTTGGGTGTTTGGAACATTCAATGCTGAAACAAAAGGGAAAGTAACACCTTGTCCCACATCGGATGAGAGATGGAACTTAAAGGGGTATTTAAGTGGGAACTCTCCATCCTTATTGTTTCATGGGAGCACTCACTAGTGTACTCGCGAAGGGTGCGGAGAACCCCAACTCGCGCTCGCGCGCGCTCGCGCGCGCGTGGCGTGGGCGATGAGGCGCAATGTGGTGCTTTGATGGCGCACTTTGCACTTCGCATCGCCGCTTGAGAGCCGCCTTTGTATTTTTGACCACGTGCGCGTGGTGGATCTCATGGGTTGCAGGGACCAAGTGGAGTGAGGTTCGAAGCGCGTGACGTGGCAGTCCGCGCGCGGGTATACGTGGCACGAAGGCGCGCGGTTGCGCATGGTGCATGGGTCCGGAGGTGTCGTTCGCGGCGCACCAAAGTGAGCCAAAACGGCCCGACTGTGTGGCGTGCTCGTAGAGGCTCACAGGTGACGTGGCGCACGCGCGCATGGACTTGGGCAAGTGTGGCGCACGCGCGCATGGCAGTGAGCCAAGAGGACGCACCGCGCATGGGCGTGCAGACCTGGGCGCGCGCGCACCAGGGTGACTTGCGCGCGCACGCGCGCGCAGAAGCTTCCAGCATTGAATAACAGTGCAGTTTCAGTCCAGCTTCGTAACTGACGAGTTAAATGACGTATTAAATTGCATTGAAGATGTTTAATGCAATTTAAACCTCTCTTTAATTCGTTTTTGACTGTTTCAAACCGGGAGCTGTATAAATACGGCTCCATACCCAGCTGCAGAGAATACCAGCAACACAACAGCATACTCAACATTCTCTCTACAACTTTCTAATCGTTTTCTTACAAAGTTCAAGGTAACCTTCGGGTTGTAGGCTAACTCCGGCAGTACTACTGCTCCAGCTGTTGTACCCTGGGAAACAAAACGAGTACTCTTGGGAGACTCGGAATTTGTTTTAAGGGAAGCGTGTTGAACACGTGCCTCAGTCAAACTCTGCTTCTACACCAATCTTAAATTTTAATTTTTTCAGCATGTCGAACGAAAATGTCAACGTTAACAACACCACAAATGTTGTGACGGGAACCCCTTTTAACGCCACCACTGTGGGAGCGACCACAGTGGCCAATCACGCTGAACGACCCGAGAAGTTCTCGGGTCTACACTTCAAAAGGTGGCAGCAGAAGATGTTCTTCTACCTGACCACCATGAACCTTGCGAGGTTCTTAACTGAAACCGCTCCCCAACCTGCGGAAGGGGAGACCAGCGCTCAGGCTCTGAGCGCGGTAGAGGCGTGGAAGCACTCGGATTTCATATGTCGAGGCTATGTACTTAACGGTCTCTCGGATGCACTGTATAATGTGTACTATAATATCAAGACTTCCAAAGAATTATGGGAGTCTTTGGAGAAAAAGTACAAAACGGAGGATGCGGGAACAAAGAAATTTGTTGTCGCCCGTTTCTTGGACTTCAAAATGGTTGATAACAAGACTGTTATGAACCAAGTCCAAGAGTTGCAAATTATACTACATGACATCCATGCTGAGGGAATGGTACTTAGCGAGACATTCCAAGTGGCAGCGATGATTGAAAAGTTACCTCCTGGTTGGGTGGATTTTAAGAATTATCTTAAACACAAACGAAAGGAGATGACTTTAGAGGACCTTATTGTTCGTCTTCGGATTGAAGAGGGCAATAGAATTGCCCTAAAAGGCAGCCAGGCGCAAACTTCTGCTAGCGCAAACGTGATTGAGCATGGGCAATCCTCTAAGGGCGCGAAGGGTAAGGGGAAAAAGGACAAAGAGAAAGCGAAGGCTAGCAAACTTGGACCGAAGAAAGGGGTTGTGAAAAAGAAACCTCCAACGTTCCAAGGGACTTGTTACAACTGTGACGAGCCGGGGCATCGGGCTAACCAATGCAAGAAACCAAAGCGTGAGTGCGCGCACATGGTGGATGAAGACGGAATGCCTTTGGTGGCAATGATTTCCGACAAAACCGCAATGTTGGATGAGGTCAATGCTGTGACCAACACTCCAAAAGGGTGGTGGATTGATACGGGAGCGACCCGTCATGTGTGCCCAGACAGGAGCCTCTTTACCACCTTCAAAGAACTTGCGGGAGATGAGAAGATGTACATGGGAAATGCAGCCACCGCGGACATCAAGGGTGAAGGAACGGTGATTTTGAAGTGGACTTCAGGGAAGGAGCTCACTTTAAGCAACGTGTTATTGAGCTAACTAGTCTCGGGTTGGTTGCTTAATAAGTTTGGATTTCGTGTAGTTTTTGAGAGCGATCAATTTGTACTAACTAAACGAGGAATGTATGTAGGCAAGGGCTATGCCCAAAATGGTATGTTCAAATTGAATGTAATGGCTGTCAAAAAGAACATGAATAAAATTGCTACTACTTCTACTTATATGCTTGAGTTTTCTGATTCGAATAAATGGCACGGTAGATTAGGTCACGTAAATTTTAATTCAATACGCCGTTTAATCAATTTAAATTGTATACCAACATTCCATATTGATCCACACTATAAATGTGAAACATGCGTTGAATCCAAACTTACAAGAACATCATCGAAATCGGTTGAACGAATAACCGAACCCCTTGATTTAATTCACACTGATATATGTGATCTAAAAGCGCTACCCACAAGAGGTGGAAATAAGTACTTCATCACGTTTATTGACGATAGTACTAAATATTGCTATGTATATTTACTAAAAAGTAAAGATGAAGCAATAAGTAAATTTATCTTGTATAAGAATGAAGTTGAGAATCAACTTCAAAAGAAGATAAAAGCTTTGCGAAGCGACCGAGGAGGCGAATATGTTGCACCTTTTGCCGATTTATGCGCAAAAAGTGGCATTGTACATGAGTGTACACCTCCTTATTCTCCACAATCAAATGGCGTGGCGGAACGAAAGAACCGCACATTGAAAGAAATGATGAACGCCATGTTGATAAGTTCTGGGGTGAGCCAGGAAATGTGGGGGGAAGCCATTCTCTCGGCTAATTATCTTTTGAACAAGATACCACTCAAAAAGAGAGATGAAACTCCATATGAGTTATGGAAAAGGAAGAAGCCTTCATACAAATACTTGAAAGTGTGGGGGTGCCTAGCAAAGGTGGTTGTACCACCTCCTAAGGCTCTTAGGATAGGACCCAAAACTGTTGATTGCATATTTATTGGGTATGCGCATCAAAGTAGTGCACATCGCTTTCTTGTACATGAGTCCAAGAATCCTGATGTACACGTAAACACTATCATGGAGGTGAATCCTAATGTTGTGTCTTACTTTGAAAATGTGTTTCCTTTGAGAAGACAAACACATGCAACGTCATCAACACCTAATTTTGAAGTAGGTGAAAGCTCATCTAGGCCAGTTGATGAGGTAGTTCATGATAAGACACATGAACAACCTGAGGTTGAAGAAAGTGACCGTAGGCGAAGCAAAAGGCCAAGGGTTGAAAAATCCTTCGGTCCTGACTTCGTTAGCTATATGGTTGAGGGCGAACCCAATACATATCGCGAAGCGGTTTCCTCTTCAGAAGGACCTCAATGGAAAGAAGCAATAAGAAATGAAATAGATTCTATATTGCAAAATCATACTTGGGAGTTAGTAGATCTTCCACCTGGTTGCAAACCACTTGGATATCGTTGGATATTCAAAAGGAAGATGAAAACTGATGGAAGTATTGATAAATACAAGGCTAGGTTGGTGATTAAAGGATTTAGACAAAAGGAAGGTCTAGATTACTTTGATACCTACTCGCCTGTGACGCGCATAACCTCGATTAGATTGGTTCTTGCTATAGCGGCTTTAAGAAATTTGGAAGTTCACCAAATGGATGTTAAAACCGCATTTCTAAATGGCGATTTAGAAGAAGAGATTTACATGGAGCAACCTGAAGGTTTCTCCGCCCCAGTTCAAGAGGGTAAAGTATGTAAACTCGTCAAGTCTTTGTATGGCTTGAAGCAAGCACCAAAACAATGGCACCAAAAGTTTGATCATGTCATGATTGACAATGGTTTCAAAATAAATGAGTGCGACAAATGTGTTTATTTCAAAGACACAAATGAAGGTTATGTGATTTTATGCCTTTATGTAGACGATATGCTTATCATTGGGAGTAATGATAAAATTATCAAATCTACTAAAAGCATGTTAAAAGCGAGATTTGACATGAAAGACATGGGTTTAGCGGATGTGATTCTTGGAGTAAAGATCATAAGAACCCAAGAAGGTCTTGTGTTAAGTCAATCTCACTATGTCGATAAAATTCTTGAAAAATTCAACTCGGGAGATACGAGTGTAGCTCGAACTCCAGTTGATACCTCCCAACATCTCAAGAAGAATAAAGGAGATGGAGTTGCTCAGCTAGAGTATTCAAGAATTATTGGCAGTCTAATGTATCTAATGACATGTACTAGACCCGACTTGGCTTACGCGGTGAGTAGGCTAAGTAGATACACCAGCAATCCGTGCGCAGATCATTGGAAAGCTATCACGAGGGTGCTTAAATACATAAGATACGCAAGAGATTATGGACTGCATTATACCCGACAACCAGCAGTGATCGAAGGATACACTGATGCAAACTGGATATCGGATAATAAAGATTCCAAATCAACAAGTGGTTACGTGTTTACACTTGGAGGAGCTGCTATTGCTTGGAAGTATTCTAAGCAAACGGTGATAGCAAGATCCACAATGGAATCAGAATTTATCGCCTTGGATAAGTCAGGCGAGGAGGCGGAATGGCTACGTCAATTCGTGGAAGATATTCCAAGATGGCCAAAGCCTTTGCCAGCCATATGTGTACATTGTGATAGCCAATCAGCGATTGGTAGAGCTCAAAGCTTGATGTACAATGGCAGATCAAGGCATATGCGACGTAGACATAACACGATACGACAACTACTCTCAACGGGTGTTATCACAATTGATTATGTGAGATCAACGGATAACATTGCGGACCCGTTAACAAAAGGCTTAAGCAGAGAGTTAGTAGAAACGTCGTCAAGAGGAATGGGACTAAAGCCCGTGCTAAATGGGAATATGAGGGAAACCTAACTTAGTTGACTGGAGATCCCAAGATCTAAGTTCAATAGGACAACTTAATCATATTACCAAACGGAGTCACTGTGGGGGAGTACCCCAAACTAAATAAAAGGGAGTTACATATACTTCCTAGTCCATTCCAATCAGTGACATTGAAGTGAGGCTAAGCATATTAAGGTTATCGATTTCGGGAAATCAAATAACCATGATGCTTTTAATGATTCTGTGGAATCACCTACGTTAGAGAGAAGTAGGGCCGCTTCAAATGGATTTGTGGGGTGCGCAAATCCTAGAGCTCTCGCAGAACCAGACTAGTGTTCCAGGACCATAATAGGACACGACAATGAGGAATTGGCCAAACCAGTGAGAGTATTGTGTGAAGTGTATTGTCATTTGCACAAATGGGGGTATGTTCAAGGACATCGCGTCTACAAACCGCTAGTAAGCTAAGTATGTTTCACAAAAGAAGGTTCAAAGGTTAAAACCTACCTATCTTGCAATACTCAACTGTCGAAGTTTATCGTTGAAAAGTGTAAGGAAAAGATCCATTTCCATACATGTGGGGGATTGTTGGAAATTTGATGAAAATAACATTTTTCATGTGGGGGATTGTTGGAAAAATAGGTGAAAATAGCATTTTTCACAAATATAGGAAAATGATTTTTTCCTATTTTGGACTAGAAATAAATATAATAAAATGAGCGGGTTTTATATATTTATTTGTGGGTTTGTGTTCTATGTTGGAAGAGCTTCGCAACGAACTAAACCACGTCCAAAACGAAGCTAAGATGAATGAGATATCGATGCTCAAAGTTGGGTGTTTGGAACATTCAATGCTGAAACAAAAGGGAAAGTAGCACCTTGTCCCACATCGGATGAGAGATGGAACTTAAAGGGGTATTTAAGTGGGAACTCTCCATCCTTATTGTTTCATGGGAGCACCCACTAGTGTACTCGCGAAGGGTGCGGAGCACCCTAACTCGCACTCGCACACGCTCGCGCGCGCGCGTGGCGTGGGCGATGAGGCGCAATGTGGCGCTTTGATGGCGCACTTTGCACTTCGCATGTATTTTTGACCACGTGCGCGTGGTGGATCTCATGGGCTGCAGGGACCAAGTGGAGTGCAGGTTCGAAGCGCGTGACGTGGCGCACGCGCGCATGGACCTGGGCAAGTGTGGCGCACGCGCGCATGGCAGTGAGCCAAGAGGACGCACCGCGCATGGGCGTGCAGACCTGGGCGCGCACGCACCAGGGTGACTTGCGCGCGCAGAAGCTTCCAGCATTGAATAACAGTGCAGTTTCAGTCCAGCTTCGTAACTGACGAGTTAACAGGCTTTGACTGAGAATTAAATGACGTATTAAATTGCATTGAAGACGTTTAATGCAATTTAAACCCCTCTTTAATTCGTTTTTGACTGTTTCAAACCGGGAGCTGTATAAATACAGGTCCATACCCAGCTGCAGAGAATACCAGCAACACAATAGCATACTCAACATTCTCTCTACAACTTTCTAATCGTTTTCTTACAAAGTTCAAAGTAACCTTCGGGTTATAGGCTAACTCCGGCAGTACTACTGCTCCGGCTGTTGTACCCTGGGAAACAAAACGAGTACTCTTGGGAGACTCGGAATTTGTTTTAAGGGAAGCGTGTTGAACACGTGCCTCAGTCAAACTCTGCTTCTACACCTTTCTTGTATTTTGAATTTTTCAGTTGTAATTGTACTTGTATTTCAGCTTTCTTATTTCTGAATTGTAATCTTGTAATTAAATTTGTTTATTTTATTTAATTTATGCGAACGGTTCCTACATTTGTATACCCTAAAATGGTGACCAAAATAGACTTTTAAATTTTAATCACGGGTAAACCGCTATGACAGTTGGCGGTTACAATTTTCAATTACTGTTGATTTTAAAAGTGAACCGCAGTTCTGAAAAGCTAACTGTGGTACTAAAAACCAATTTTGTTGTTGAAGCTCAAATACGATACTAATAAGCAGTGTTGGAATTGAAGACCAAATTCACTATTTGTCTTTTGTATCAAAGTCATTCATCTTTGGCTCTTTCGGCAACTTTGCAGTTTCGAAGCAACTTCCATTGCATAGCAGAACATGCAAAATATAACTTGTGTTATTAATAAGTATTTCATATTCTAAAGCTGGTAGGTGTGGTATAGCGTCCCCTACCATCTCACCCTCTTTGGCTTCCCTCCCTCATTTCCTGGGCGCTATGGGGGGAGTTATGGGCAATTTTGTTACCCGAATGGCGAGCGTTATAGGGTTATATGTATGTGGGACCCATTCCATTTCCATCAATCAGGTTTCCCCATTTTTGATTTCCTTTTTTTATATTGTTTAAAAGAGGCTTTAAACCATTGCAATGATGTTAAAGAAAGAGCTTTAAAGGAACTGATAACGTAAACCCTAATAAAAGACAATAAAATTAAATAAAATTAAAAAATAACTACAACACAAAATAAAAAATAAAAACATCCTCACTACATCCACCGTTCTGAAATGAAAAAAATCCTCACTATATCCACCATTCCAATTTTTAAATGATGGTCACTTTTAGCACTATAGATAATAAACTACCCTAAATGTTATGTATTGTAAATAAGTAATGACAATATTGTAAATGGAACGAAAATATCAACCTAATTTAAGTTATTATAAGTGTACTAGGTGTAGTGTGACCACACGGGTAGCTTTAACAACTATCGAAATATATTATAATACATCATTTAAATTGTTTGTATTTAGTTATACATCTTTATAAAACAATGTTAAAGGCTGCTAATGGAAGACTGTTCTTGCTTGATGAGTTAGCAGTTTCCCTATAATTAATACAATGACAATATCATGAAGACAAAAAACCAATGAAAATCATCAAAACTCCAAAACTTACCATTAAAACTGGACTTGCTCAGGATCAACTTGTCGGAACCCTAGCCTTCACTGCTGGAGGCAACCGCTAGGGCATTCTATCCACAGATCTGTAACAAAAAAGAAAACCACACTAAGAACAAAAAACGAAGATTATGGTCTGGGTCGGTTGAGTTCCCAAAAATATACCGTCAACTTATTGAAAGCTCTACAAATAATTAATGCTCTAAATCACTAATTATTATGTTTAAGAAACAACATTGTTACAATGATAATCTAAATATTTGAATAAAATAGCTTAGGAGGTTGTCTTCATCAAAAATAGACTTTAAGCAACTTTCAACTCGTTTGACCGACTCTTGTTCCAGTAATAAACAATATATTTGACCCATTTAAGATAATATACAGCCTAAATAAATACTATATCACATCTTATGTTGCATAACATGAAACAATGTCAAATGAATAACTAAATAAAAAAACAAAAAAAAAAGATATAACTGTACCTGTAATTGGAATTGATGATCTTACAGTTGCAGGCCCATATCCACAATAAGAATTATCAATTTACCCAAGAATAATAAGCACTTTCTAATTCTACCGATCCAACAAATAAGCAGCTCGCTAGCCCTAAAAATAATACTGAATAGCAAAAAAAAACCTAAATTAACAATACTGAATAGAATAAGAGCCCTAAAAATCAATCAATCATGAACTATTGGAAGTGAATCAACATAAATTATTACTGTTCTTATAAGATAAACAAAGCACTTAATATTCCAGCATTCAAACCCTAGAAATCAACCAATCATGAACTACTTGAAGTCAACCAGCATAAATTATATATGAACAATGATAAAACCTGCTATGAGAACCAAAAATTCGTTAATATTGTAACGATTCAAACAAACAATCAAATCTAACAATTACTGCATAAATTCAACATCATACCGTATTTTTAAAACTCCTATCAGACTGATTTCACCAAAATTATTCCGAACGCCGCTAACACCAGCACTTTTTCCGCCACTTTCTTCAAATCTCCTGCCAATTTCACCTTCATGTGCACAAAATCTTGGAAGTGAATCAACATAAATGATTATCGTTCTTATAAGATAAACAAAGTAGTTAATATTCCAGCATTCAAACCCTAGAAATCAACCATATGATCACCGAGTAAAACTGAGATATAAAAGATGATTAACGGCAACAATCAAGCCAATGGCATAAGAGATTGTTATGACAACGAACAAATTGCTTAAAAAACTAACCTGCCAACAAAGAAGTTATTGGGTCTAGACCTCTCAAAGACAAACCTTGTTAACGCCTCCAGTCCTGACTTGAACTCTGGTCTCAATTTATCCATCTATGTCACATTAAGATTCTAACAGGTAAGACTAAACACAAAATTACAAAAGGCCAAAATAGTATAAAAGATTAATGATAAGTTGTTATATGAGATAACGACTTTAATTCTGAAGTTGTTATCTTAGATAGTGACTAACCAGATTTGAAGTCAAAGCAAAAATCCACCCACTTAACATCATCATGTGTTCTAAACAAACCATTTTTAAAAAATCCGCCTTTATAGAGAACAAATTTTAATGATTACCTTAACCATTCCAGTTCCATTATCACAGACAAGTGGTTGAATATCCTCGCCTTCTGCCATCTTAAGCTACCTAAATAACCGAATATCCGCGGGTCAGTCATGAATCTTATTACCAGTGTCATGACACACATGATCTTCAACATAAGAAAGAATATGTGAATGAATTCGTAACGTCGATATAAACAACACTAATAAGCTAAACACAACATCAAATCCAGGGCTACTTATGCAACATTAAACCTGCAAAATATCAAATTACTCTGTTTAGAAAAGGTACGATTTCAGTCCTTAAGAGAGTACTTTAAATCCAGATTTGTAAATTAAAATTATACATAAAATGACTATACAAACATGTAGATGTATAATAATTACCTCTTGAGTACATTTATGGCTTCAATCGCACCCAACATGCCGTTTGATTTAAAAGGAGACAGCAGCACAACAATTACAATTACTGAATCAATAGATCCGAGTGTTTGATTTAAAAAGGAAACAGTAGCACAACAATTACCTTAGAAACTCCGCGTAGCCCTTTGTTAACATCAATATCGGGAAGGTCAAGTGATTTCAAATAAAGAACACTTCCAGCTAGAGAAGACCGTTGTATTTCAGGCACCGTAGCATCCTGCAAATTGTCATGATAAACAGCCAATGGGTATAAACGATAACACTTCCCAGGTCTCGTTCTCCCAGCTCGTCCCGCTCGTTGTTTGGCTTGCACCCTACAATTAATAACTCATGATCGCTTATAACTTCAAATAGATCATAAGAAATAAACTCAAACAGATGGCATTAATTATTACCTGCTAATCTGAACAACATCAAGGGAATACATTCCAGTTGATGGATTATACTGCCGTTGCTTCACGTAACCAGAGCCAATGATATACCTTTGAATTATGAAGCAACATTCTAGAATCAAAACCTTGTTTTAACCCAACAGTAGTTTCAACCACTGTTTTAACCCAACAGTGGTTTAACTCACTGTTTTAACCCAACAACGGTTTCAAGTACTGTTTTTACCCAACAGTGGTTTCAAGCACTGTTTTTACCCAACAGTGGTTTAAAGCACAGTTTTTACCCAACAGTGGTTTAACTCACTGTTTTAACCCAACAGTGATTTAACTCACTGTTTTTAACCCAACTGTGGTTTCAACAATTGAAGGCCAGTAGAGAAGATCGAGCATCCTGTTAAGACCCAACAGTGGTTTAACTCACTGTTTTAACCCACAGTGGTTTAACTCACTGTTTGACCCACGTACATAAAAATAAGCATCCAAATTTCCTAATTTTTACATTAAACCACTGGAATAAGAAATTAAGAGTAAAAATAAGTTGTGTTGGGAGGTTTTAAAGTTTACATCTCTTTTATTGTAGATATTATTATATCCATAACTGTCATCAAAGGCATATGGATAAGGCATGAAAAATCAGAACAGGTATTTTAATATTGGTTTTGTTTTATTACTATTGTTACTATTAACTATAAGTTATTTTGTCTAAACTTATGATAATTATACACAACCACAGTGGCAAATTCCATGCAATATCATATGTAAGTGTGAGCAAATTATAATCAAGTGATCATTGGATTTTAGGCTTAATTTCTGGTTTAAGTTCTTACCACCTAAAGTCTTCAAAGCCCTTTTTACTAACTTTTCATCTCCCAGTGATCCTTCCAGAAGAGATGTGGTCACCACAGCTTCATCTTGTCTCCAAAACCGCATCATATGGCTAAGATAGATGAGTCTGTAAACAAACTTCCCATCCTATAATCTCAATCATGTGACATTATCGTTAAATCACGAGTAAATGTGTTTTTAAAGGGATATAAGAACATACTTGGAGCCAGCCTTGGCCACATCTAAGAAAATCTTGTGTGCAGCCCGTTTGGCTTTAACTTTGCTTTTGTTTTGTGTCATTACTCATCGTCTTGTGACTCATGTCATGCGACTACTCATCTAATGTACTCAACGTCTCCATATGAATGACCCCGAGCCGCTTTTACAGGATTGAAGGGAGTGCGGTGTAACACCCCGAAAATTTACGTCCTATAATGTGTTGACACGTGTCATAGGTTTGAACGTGTGAAAGAATGTTCTTGAAGGACTAAAGTTGACAAACAGTGAAAGTATGTAATTATAAGGGTTCAAAGTGTCAACAATGAATAAATATACGTTGCAATAACCCTACATGATGTTTATAACCTTAAACGAATAGATCATGGATCATACGAAGCGAATTGTGAAAGAAAGTGAGAGATTACAAACTACAGCGGTTAAATGTGCCAACATGTTTAAGTTATACCTCTGAGTGACCTTTTGACAAACCCGAAGCTTTGTAAACGATTAATTATGCTCACTAGAATGTACCACAAAAATTTCATGAAGTTTCGTTATCGTATGAGCAAGTTGTGATAAAATTCGTGTGTGAGGGTTAGAATCGTCAACATTGAAATTTAGGGCTTTTCGGGTGATCACAAAGTTACCCGAGGACTTAACAAAGTGGGTATAAGTCTTAAAACCCCATATGTTAAATAACAAAGCTTCATATGCAAGTTGGATGGTGAAAACGACCTTTCGGGGGACCAAGGACCAAAGTGCAAATAAATGAAACATGTGTGACCTGACCAGAAGGGCCTCGCGGCCCGCCTCACACATAACAGAAGGCCACGCGGGCCGCCTGCGACCTGCAGATGCAGAAAAAACAGACAGCTGCCTGTTGATGCATGTAATCGACTCCAATCTCATTTTTTCGAAACTTTGGGCAGCCTAAGATGGTTTTTAGCATGTAGGGTACTTGTGGATGATGATGCAACACTCCTAGACTTAGTTGTCGATGATCCATGCATGTTAGAAGTTATATATAAAGACCCACATGTTACTACATTGATCATTCATCACTTCTGAGCATTTCCAGAGCATACAAGCAGGCCACAAGCATTCCAAATCATCCATTAGTCGTGTGTAAGTGCCTTTGATCCTTCTTGTTTGAGTTATACTTAGTTAAAAGCCTAGAAATCAAACCGTCGTAACTACGGTTTGACTTTGTGATAAATCACAATCGGTCCAGAGATTTGTCGAATCGAAAGTTGTTATAAGTTGGTATTTATATGGTTAATAAACCCCTAAAAGGGCACTAACTGATTCGAATCCTAACTAGGTCGTTTGTCGAGTCAAAGGTTGTCCGAAAAAGTCAACAGAAACATTAATCGCATATTTAACGATACGGAAGGCGTGTAACCTGTTTTATCAGTCATACAACTTGAAAATAATTATAATAACTTGTCTAAACTTGTTTGATTCGACAACTTTATGTTTTGAACCGATTCGGAACCGAGAGACGCAAAAGTTTGACTTTTGCTTTGACCTCAGTTCTGACCCGATTTATATAGATTTAGACATGCCTTAAAGTTCCATTAGGACCTAGTTGCATGTGTGTATAAGCCTCTGTGTTTATACCACTCGAATCCCTAATCGTCCGATGTTTCCGTTAAACGCCTAAATATTGACCGTAATGCCCTTATGACCATAAAACGAGATTTTTGAAAATGTGAAAGTGCCATAATCTTAGTTACTGATTTTTAGACTTGTACCAAAAATTTCACATCAGTTGGAGGTCTAGATTAGGAGTTATGCTTAATGACGTAATTTGAACGCTTTTAAGTAATTAAACGGCGTCATTAGCGTAAAGCCTATCTAAACCCAATTTTTGACATCAAACCTTTTACCCACTGATGTGATATAATATTTTGGGATTTTTAAAGATTTTTAATTATTTTTAAACTGATCATAAGCTAGGTTTATCGCCTCGATTCGGTTAATACCAAAAATACCCTTTTCGGCCATAAAATGAGTTTTACAAATCCTTTTAACGCCAATCCAATTGCTACTGATTTTAAATAATAAATGGAGTATTTTGAGCCTGTTTATTTGATCAGAAAACTCAGAATCGTATTTTAACCCGTACATCGCTTAAAACGACTTTATACGCGTATTTAACGCATAGTTTGGGTTTAAAACTATTTTAATATATAAGACTTATTACCAAAGGTTATAACCTGTTAAAATAAGCTATTTTACTGATCAACTCAGACCCGGATCACAGGTGTCTAATTAAACCCTTTTTATAATCTTTAAAATGACCAAAATACCCCTACGGGACTTATAAAGAGATTAAACTCGTTTTGGGCATCATGGGTGATATCCTACTGATATCACAACTTATTTAAGGCATGTTAACTTAGGAAAACTGTTTAGGACTCTTACGGATACCCGTTACGCTTCATGCGCGTTCGGTTCGGTTTATGTAACTAGTTTACATAAATTAGCCGAAACGGGTCAAACCTCATCGATTTTATCTCAAAATCCAGAATGTGTATCATATACCCATATTAAGCAAGTCTTCAAACTTGTCGGGACTAAATCACATTCTATCCGGTCTTCGCTTAATCGTGCGTACGAACCGTATCTTTAAAACTAACCGGTCTAAGCGTAAGCTTAACTAAAGACCCGTTAGGATTCTAATAGGTTATTATAAACCTTCGTTCCAGATTAGGAGAACCAGTAAAAGATACTTGCACTCGCTGATTTTGAACTATACTTACTCAGGTAAATACTTTTAACTTATTTTCCCTATACGGGCTTGGGGTACGGTATATAGAATACCGCTTGGTCCAGCATTGAATCTTTAATCGAATAGAGGTTAAATCATTGATATGCTCTGTTTTGAAATGTTTTGTTGCTTAAAGCCTTTGGGGGGTTAATGACCATGTCCCGGATATCCCTGGCATCATTTTACGAAATGGCCACGACCTCAGCACTCAGGTGTAGGCGTACACCTGTCAGTGTCTCATTATATAAAGTGGTGTGTCCATTGATCTTTAACCCGGTCTACGGATCGGGCTACTGAACGCATAAGGAACATGTAATTCGTTTACAAGTTTATATATTTACATAATTATCCCAAGTTATAAAATATTATTTGTGCCTTGTGCCTTAAATGCATTTTCTTAAACTCTTTTCAAAATGAGTCGGTTGATTGTATTTACCAGTGTAAACTGACGTATTTTCTTAAAAAGGTTAAGTGCAGGTACTACGTGAAATAGACTGGCTTGTCTCCTAGCATCCACATTAAGTCTCGCCAGCTTGGATGTCATAAACTGTTGAACATTTGTTTCCTTTTATTTTTGATCTACCTGTGGATTTATATTCGACTATTTGTGATACTTAATATTACAATATCGTTTGGTTGAATTAAATCTATACTTTGCTTCCGCTGTGCATTTAAATATTGTGTTGTTTGACTATCATGTTGCCAACCACGTCACGATACTCCCCTACCGGGCCCACCGGTGACACGTGGAAATTCGGGGTGTGACAGGTTGGTATCAGAGCCAACGCTGAGTGAATTAAACACTAACCTTTTGTGTTTAATCTCAGTTACACAATTGCACATTCCTAAATCTTCGAGTCTAGACAAAGAACTTAGGAATAATCCAAATTGTTCAAATTTTTATTTTTACTTAAATTTTGTCCTTTATTTTTCCTTGTTATTACCTTGTGTATTTTAACAGGTACAATAATGCCGCCAAGATTTAGACGAGGTGGTCGAGGAAAGGAGCCAGCTAGCGCCCCTAACGACCATGAGGCAGGGCCTTCATATCGACGAACTTCTTCTACAAGGAATGACGAAACGAGGGAGCTATGGAGGACATATGAAGACTCTGCCAGACGATCTTTTTCGCACGCCTCAACACCTCCATACCATGACTCTTATGGGCCTCAGTCAGAGAACGAACCCCACAACCCGCAACATTTCTTTGGCGACCCTACTCCTTTTTTCAGGGTCAGTTTAACCCAGCAGAGTACCTACCAGAGCACGTGGGCTTTAACCCACTAGGACCAGAGGATCACTTTTCGGGTGATCAAGATATGGACGAGGACACAGATCCCGTCGAGGCTTCAACCGGATCCTTGAACCATCCTTTCGTGATCTCAGACGGTTCGTCTTTCCACGGAACACCATACCAGGGTCCGGATAGTCACATGGCACGGTTCGAACGGTGTGAGTGGTACTATACACCATCGGAACACTTATCACCTCACCAGCAGCCGCCACTGCAGCAGCAAGATCCCTCTGGGGATCCACGTTATGAGGCAGTCACGCCACCGCCTCCACCGCCGCCAGTTCACCTAGAGCCTCCAGAACCACCAAGACGTAGGAGGACTGGTGCACGGATCTCAGCACGAGAAGTTGATTTTCGTCTCAACACCCCTCAACACTCTAGCGGCAGCCATTACCCGCCTACTCATGAAGTCCCACAGATGGGTGGACCTTCTGTCCCAGTTTCGGAGGTGAATTCAGCACCTATTGTACCGCCATCACCGGGTTTTGGCCACCCAATCCCTGCTTATACTGCTCCGGCAGCTTACAACCCATATGGACCACCAGCATACCATGGCTATAACTATGCTGATGATCCTTACAACGTGGCATCAAGCTACCTAGCCCATAATAATCCTGAAGGACCATATGGACCCCCTTGGGGAATGGGATACCCAGCTCGGGGGTATCAAGCACCTGTTCAGCCGCCACCACAGTACCAGCCACCACGGGCTCCTCCTCCTGAGCAGGAGGAACTCCGCCGAAGACTGGCCAAAGTGGAGCGAGACTTCCAGAAGGAACGTAGGAAGAATGAGGGATTTATGAGTGGGTTGGCAAACTTGCTTAAGGGGAAGAAGAAACGGGATCGTTAAATCCCCATATATATATTGTTGTATTTCCTTGTTTAAATCAAGTCCCTACGTGGACATTTATTTATGTGTGTATGTAGTCCCTGCGTGGACATCTATCTTTGTACTTAGTCCCTACATGGACTTGTCTCTAGTAGTCCCTGCGTGGACATTTACTTTTGTAGACCGTCCCTGTGAGGACATGTATTAAATGTATAGCTCCTGCGAGGGCATCTGTTTCTGTGAAAAGTCCCGTTTAGGGCAAAATGTACTACTTTTAGTTTAATGGAATGTAAGTTTATAAATTTCATCTTTGCCATGTTATGCATACTTAAATTATATATGAAATAAATAAATCAGAATCATTCCTTTTTAAAAGTCTACCTGCCTATGTTATTTTTATTAAGGATCTTAAAAGTATAACCTAGCCTGCATGTCATTTTAAGACCTGGCCCAGATGGTAAAACTAGTTAAAAAGATTCAAATCCCTGTTAACATCTGAAAACATGTTAACACTCCTGGCAGACATGATTCGTTAAAAACACACGTGTTATTATTATATATGGATCTTTTCAAAGATTCTAAACCCAAATAAATGATCTCTGAATCATGGGTTAAATCATTAATAAATATGATCAGTTCTTTTTACCATCCATTGGTAATGGAATGCCTACGGGCCCTTCTCATTTTCATATGAGACAAAAGACAGTATTAGTCTGTGACCCTGTCTGATAAAGGTAATGAACTTTGTTCAAACCTTCATGCCTTGATTCTCTGAAATCATAGCTATTAGTCTAAATTGTCCCTGTGACTAGGCCGTATGTGCTAATAAAAACTGTTATTGTTTTATAATTAGGATAAATTATATTAGAAATCCTAAATAAATGTGAGTAATAAATTAACCATATATGGTCTATGTTACCACGGTTAATAAAAAAAAAAAATTGCCATAAAAGACAATTATATGATAAACTCGCCAATAAATTATTTTCGATATGTTACAGTTTAAGCTACATGGCAGACTCGAACGAGGTCAACAGTCACCCAGGGATAGTGAATGATAATGCCCATGTAAACGTAGCGGGTGCAGAGTTGCAAGCTATGATAGACAATGCGGTTAATAGAGCTATGGATAGACAAAACCATGGATCAAGTGGTACCCATACGAGAACCCATTCTGCATCACACACTAGAACACCCTCCAGGACCCACACTGCCCACAACAGTAATTCTCACCACTCCTCGAATCAAAGGAGTAATCCATCCCAAAGAGTCGTACAGAACCAAGAACCTCGTAATAGGGGTTGCACCTATAAATACTTCGTGTCATGCAAACCCAGAGACTTCAATGGGGAAAAAGGAGCTGTTGATTGCATGACGTGGATGGATGAAATGGATACTGTGGTGGATATTAGTGGTTGCCATAATAGGGACATTGTGAAGTTTGTCTCGCAGTCTTTCAAAGGAGAAGCCTTAGCCTGGTGGAGATCTTTGATCCAGGCCACAGGGAAAGTCCCGTTATACAACATGACCTGGGAACAGTTCATGGCACTAATCAAGGAAAATTTCTGCCCTCAACATGAGGTTGAGAGAATTGAATCTGACTTCCTGGCGCTGGTCATGAAAAACCTGGACTGTCAGGCCTACCTTACCACTTTCAATACTTTGTCAAGGTTGGTCCCTTATTTGGTAACTCCAGAACCTAAACGTATAGCTCGTTTTATCGGGGGTTTGGAACCGGAGATCAAAGCAAGTGTAAAGGCCTCCAGACCAACCACTTTTCGGTCAGTAACGGACATATCGTTGTCTCTGACCTCAGATGCTGTCAGGCTGAGGTCACTGAGGAAAACTGATACCGAGAAAAGGAAGCGTGAGGACGACAACTCATGACGTTCAGATAAGAAGCAGAAGGGAAACAATGACTCTAAGAAGGGGTCAGGATTTAAGAAAGATGGTCAGCAGTCGGGTGAAAAACCCAGATGTAAAATTTGCAGAAAGCACCATTTTGGAAAGTGCAGACTTGACTCAAAATCCCAATACCAGCCAAGGCCTTGTGGGATTTGCAAGTCTACGGAGCATAAGACCCTGGAGTGCAAGAAAATAAAGGATGCAACGTGTTATAGTTGCAATGAAAAGGGGCATATCAAATCCAACTGCCCAAAATTTACAAGGAAGAATGAAGAGGGGAAGAAGACCAATGCGAGGGTCTTCAGGATGGATGCTAAGGAAGCCGTCAAGGACGACAACGTGATAACAGGTACCTTTCTCGTAAATGATGTTTATGCGAGAGTGTTATTTGATTCAGGCGCTGATAAGTCGTTTGTAGATAATAAGTTTTGTGAATTGTTGAAACTACCTGTTAAGACTTTAAGTGTGAAGTATGAGGTGGAACTAGCAGATGACACTTTAGAAACCGCTTCAACCTTATTAGATGGATGTTTCATATCCATTAGGAACCACTCTTTTCCTTTGTCCCTACTTCCTTTAAAACTAGCCGGTTTCGACATAGTTTTGGGTATGGACTGGTTATCACATAACCAGGCCCAGATTATTTGCAATAAGAAGCAAGTGAGGATCAAGACTTCGTCTGGTGAATCACTTACTATCCAGGGAGATACCCAGTATGGGCTGCCCGAGAAAATGTCTATACTCAAAGACTCAAAGTGTTTGAAGAAGGGCTGTGTCATCTACATGGCACAGGTGATTATCGATGAGCCGAAACCCAAGATTGGAGATATCCCAGTCATTTCTGAATACCCCGAAGTATTTCCTGAAGAACTACCTGGTTTGCCACCAGATAGGCAAGTGGAATTCAGGATTGACATTATTCCTGGATCAGCACCAGTTGCAAGGGCGCCTTATAGGTTGGCACCAACAGAGATGAAGGAATTGAGGACGCAGCTAGATGATTTACTAGCCAAAGGTTTCATCAAACCTAGTTCGTCTCCTTGGGGAGCACCAGTTTTATTTGTTAAGAAGAAGGATGGATCGATGCGTCTGTGCATCGACTACCATGAGCTTAATAAGGTTACTATCAAGAATAGGTATCCTTTGCCCAGAATCGACGATCTGTTCGATCAACTTCAAGGGGCAAGCTTCTTCTCAAAGATTGACTTGAGGTCAGGCTACCATCAATTGAAGGTTAGAGATGAAGATGTGCACAAAACAACATTTAGGACTCGTTATGGTCATTACGAGTTCCTAGTGATGCCTTTTGGGCTCACTAATGCACCAGCCGCGTTCATGGATCTCATGAATCGCGTTTGCAAGCCGCACTTAGACAAATTCGTCATCGTCTTCATCGACGACATTCTCATCTACTCAAAGAACCAAGCTGACCATGAGAAGCATCTTCACTGCATACTGGAACTACTTCATAAAGAGAAGCTCTATGCCAAGTTCTCAAAGTGTGAATTCTGGCTTCGAGCAGTTCAATTTCTTGGACACGTTGTTAGTGAGCGTGGTATCCAAGTAGATCCCGCTAAAGTTGAATCTGTCATGAATTGGCATGAGCCAAAGACGCCTACGGAAATTCGTAGCTTCCTAGGTTTGGCAGGATACTATAGGCGATTCATAGAAAACTTTTCAAGGATTGCTGCACCCCTGACTTCGCTGACACGTAAGAAGATTAAGTTTGACTGGGGTCCTAAGCAGCAGGAATCCTTCGATATTCTGAAACAAAAGTTGAGCAATGCTTCGGTACTAACATTGCCTGATGGAATAGAGGAGTTTGTAGTTTATTGTGATGCATCACACACCGGGATGGGATGTGTGCTTATGCAGAAAGGAAAAGTCATTGCCTATGCTTCACGCCAGTTAAAGGTGCACGAAAAGAATTACACCACCCACGACTTGGAGTTGGGTGCCGTTGTATTCGCACTAAAACTGTGGAGGCACTACTTATATGGAATCAAATGTGTGATCTATTCTGATCACAAGAGCCTTCAACATCTGTTTAACCAGAAAGACTTGAACATGAGGCAACGCCGTTGGATGGAAACTCTTAATGATTACGATTGTGAAATAAGATACCATCCCGGCAAGGCGAATGTAGTCGCCGATGCCTTGAGTCGGAAAGAAAGAGTGAAACCCATCCGAATCAATGCCAAGAGCATGGAAATAAAGAACAACTTGATAGAAAGGTTGTTAGCTGCACAGAAGGAAGCTGTGCTGGAAGCTAACTATCCTAAAGAAAAGCTAGGAGTAACTGAGGAACAGTTATCTCTTAGTAAGGATGGAATTCTTAGATTGAATGGACGAATATGGGTTCCAATTTATGGAGGACTACGAGATGTTATCCTCCAGGAAGCTCACAGCTCTAAATATTCTGTTCATCCTGGAGCTGATAAAATGTACCAAGATCTAAGGGCAAACTATTGGTGGATAGGCTTGAAAAAGTCTGTAGCCACTCATGTAGCCAAATGCTTGACATGTGCGCAAGTCAAGGCAGAACATCAAAAACCGTCAGGTTTACTACAACAACCTGAACTTCCTACTTGGAAGTGGGAAATGGTAACTATGGATTTTATCACCAAGTTACCTAAGACAAGGAAAGGAAATGACACCATATGGGTGATAGTTGACCGACTGACTAAGTCAGCACATTTCCTACCTATTAAGGAGACCTGCAGCTCCGATATGTTAGCCCAACTATACGTTGATAAGATTGTAGCTCTACATGGCATACCTGTAGCTATTATCTCTGACCGAGATACTAGATACACATCACATTTTTGGAAGAGTTTCCAACAATCTTTGGGCACACGTTTGAATTTTAGTACGGCTTATCATCCTCAGACTGACGGTCAGAGTGAGCGTACTATTCAAACGTTGGAAGACATGCTACGTGCATGTGCGATCGATTTGGGAGGTAGCTGGGATAAGAACCTGCCATTGATCGAATTCTCCTACAACAATAGCTACCATACCAGCATAAAGGCTGCGCCTTTTGAGGCATTATACGGTAGAAAGTGTAGATCGCCTGTTTGTTGGGCGGAAGTTGGAGAAGTCCAGTTATCAGGACCAGAGATCGTGTTCGAAACGACGGACAAGATTGTCCAGATTCGTAACAATCTCCAAGCTGCCCGGAATAGGCAGAAGAGTTACGCTGATCCAAGTCGTAAGGATTTTCACTTCGAAGTAGGTGAAAAAGTCCTACTTAAAGTGTCACCCTGGAAGGGAGTGATGCGATTTGGTAAGAAAGGTAAGCTAAGCCCGAGATACATAGGACCTTTCGAGGTTATCGAACGTGTCGGGTCAGTTGCCTACAAGTTAAACTTACCTGAAGAGCTCAGTAGTATACACAATGTGTTCCACATCTGCAATCTGAAGAAGTGTTTCGCTAACGAATCAGTGGTTATACCCTATACAGATGTGCATATTGATGAGAGCTTGAAATTTGTGGAAAAACCTTTGTCGATCGAAGATCGACAGGTGAGGAAGCTTCGAAGGAAGCATATACCTTTTGTAAAGGTCAAATGGGATGCCCGTAGAGGTCCCGAGTATACGTGGGAGGTTGAGTCCCCATGAAAGAAAAATACCCTTACTTATTTCATTAAATCTCGGGTCGAGATTTCTTTTAAGGGGGTGAGGATGTAACACCCCGAAAATTTACGTCCTATAATGTGTTGACACGTGTCATAGGTTTGAACGTGTGAAAGAATGTTCTTGAAGGACTAAAGTTGACAAACAGTGAAAGTATGTAATTATAAGGGTTCAAAGTGTCAACAATTAATAAATATACGTTGCAATAACCCTACATGATGTTTATAACCTTAAACGAATAGATCATGGATCATACGAAGCGAATTGTGAAAGAAAGTGAGAGATTACAAACTACAGGGGTTAAATGTGCCAACATGTTTAAGTTATACCTCTGAGTGACCTTTTGACAAACCCGAAGCTTTGTAAACGATTAATTATGCTCACTAGAATGTACCACAAAAATTTCATGAAGTTTCGTTATCGTATGAGCAAGTTGTGATAAAATTCGTGTGTGAGGGTTAGAATCGTCAACATTGAAATTTAGGGCTTTTCGGGTGATCACAAAGTTACCCGAGGACTTAACAAAGTGGGTATAAGTCTTAAAACCCCATATGTTAAATAACAAAGCTTCATATGCAAGTTGGATGGTGAAAACGACCTTTCGGGGGACCAAGGACCAAAGTGCAAATAAATGAAACATGTGTGACCTGACCAGAAGGGCCTCGCGGCCCGCCTCACACATAACAGAAGGCCACGCGGGCCGCCTGCGACCTGCAGATGCAGAAAAAACAGACAGCTGCCTGTTGATGCATGTAACCGACTCCAATCTCATTTTTTCGAAACTTTGGGCAGCCTAAGATGGTTTTTAGCATGTAGGGTACTTGTGGATGATGATGCAACACTCCTAGACTTAGTTGTCGATGATCCATGCATGTTAGAAGTTATATATAAAGACCCACATGTTACTACATTGATCATTCATCACTTCTGAGCATTTCCAGAGCATACAAGCAGGCCACAAGCATTCCAAATCATCCATTAGTCGTGTGTAAGTGCCTTTGATCCTTCTTGTTTGAGTTATACTTAGTTAAAAGCCTAGAAATCAAACCGTCGTAACTACGGTTTGACTTTGTGATAAATCACAATCGGTCCAGAGATTTGTCGAATCGAAAGTTGTTATAAGTTGGTATTTATATGGTTAATAAACCCCTAAAAGGGCACTAACTGATTCGAATCCTAACTAGGTCGTTTGTCGAGTCAAAGGTTGTCCGAAAAAGTCAACAGAAACATTAATCGCATATTTAACGATACGGAAGGCGTGTAACCTGTTTTATCAGTCATACAACTTGAAAATAAGTATAATAACTTGTCTAAACTTGTTTGATTCGACAACTTTATGTTTTGAACCGATTCGGAACCGAGAGACGCAAAAGTTTGACTTTTGCTTTGACCTCAGTTCTGACCCGATTTATATAGATTTAGACATGCCTTAAAGTTCCATTAGGACCTAGTTGCATGTGTGTATAAGCCTCTGCGTTTATACCACTCGAATCCCTAATCGTCCGATGTTTCCGTTAAACGCCTAAATATTGACCGTAATTACCTTATGACCATAAAACGAGATTTTTGAAAATGTGAAAGTGCCATAATCTTAGTTACTGATTTTTAGACTTGTACCAAAAATTTCACATCAGTTGGAGGTCTAGATTAGGAGTTATGCTTAATGACGTAATTTGAACGCTTTTAAGTAATTAAACGGCGTCATTAGCGTAAAGCCTATCTAAACCCAATTTTTGACATCAAACCTTTTACCCACTGATGTGATATAATATTTTGGGATTTTTAAAGATTTTTAATTATTTTTAAACTGATCATAAGCTAGGTTTATCGCCTCGATTCGGTTAATACCAAAAATACCCTTTTCGGCCATAAAATGAGTTTTACAAATCCTTTTAACGCCAATCCAATTGCTACTGATTTTAAATAATAAATGGAGTATTTTGAGCCTGTTTATTTGATCAGAAAACTCAGAATCGTATTTTAACCCGTACATCGCTTAAAACGACTTTATACGCGTATTTAACGCATAGTTTGGGTTTAAAACTATTTTAATATATAAGACTTATTACCAAAGGTTATAACCTGTTAAAATAAGCTATTTTACTGATCAACTCAGACCCGGATCACAGGTGTCTAATTAAACCCTTTTTATAATCTTTAAAATGACCAAAATACCCATACGGGACTTATAAAGAGATTAAACTCGTTTTGGGCATCATGGGTGATATCCTACTGATATCACAACTTATTTAAGGCATGTTAACTTAGGAAAACTGTTTAGGACTCTTACGGATACCCGTTACGCTTCATGCGCGTTCGGTTCGGTTTATGTAACTAGTTTACATAAATTAGCCGAAACGGGTCAAACCTCATCGGTTTTATCTCAAAATACAGAATGTGTATCATATACCCATATTAAGCAAGTCTTCAAACTTGTCAGGACTAAATCACATTCTATCCGGTCTTCGCTTAATCGTGCGTACGAACCGTATCTTTAAAACTAACCGGTCTAAGCGTAAGCTTAACTAAAGACCCGTTAGGATTCTAATAGGTTATTATAAACCTTCGTTCCAGATTAGGAGAACCAGTAAAAGATACTTGCACTCGCTGATTTTGAACTATACTTACTCAGGTAAATACTTTTAACTTATTTTCCCTATACAGGCTTGGGGTACGGTATATAGAATACCGCTTGGTCCAGCATTGAATCTTTAATCGAATAGAGGTTAAATCATTGATATGCTCTGTTTTGAAATGTTTTGTTGCTTAAAGCCTTTGGGGGGTTAATGACCATGTCCCGGATATCCCTGGCATCATTTTACGAAATGGCCACGACCTCAGCACTCAGGTGTAGGCGTACACCTGTCAGTGTCTCATTATATAAAGTGGTGTGTCCATTGATCTTTAACCCGGTCTACGGATCGGGCTACTGAACGCATAAGGAACATGTAATTCGTTTACAAGTTTATATATTTACATAATTATCCCAAGTTATAAAATATTATTTGTGCCTTGTGCCTTAAATGCATTTTCTTAAACTCTTTTCAAAATGAGTCGGTTGATTGTATTTACCAGTGTAAACTGATGTATTTTCTTAAAAAGGTTAAGTGCAGGTACTACGCGAAATAGGCTGGCTTGTCTCCTAGCATCCACATTAAGTCTCGCCAGCTTGGATGTCATAAACTGTTGAACATTTGTTTCCTTTTATTTTTGATCTACCTGTGGATTTATATTCGACTATTTGTGATACTTAATATTACAATATCGTTTGGTTGAATTAAATCTATACTTTGCTTCCGCTGTGCATTTAAATATTGTGTTGCTTGACTATCATGTTGCCAACCACGTCACGATACTCCCCTACCGGGCCCACCGGTGACACGTGGAAATTCGGGGTGTGACATGCGGATCGACTATGTGTCATCTTCTCTGCAAATATTGAAGTTTTAAAGCTCTGAATGAATCAGTTTGATTGACATCAAAACAATCCCAAAAAAGCACCAATCTTTATCAACTATTGTGATTAGATAACAGAAAAAGATTACAACTTGAACAACTTAGTCTGTGTGTATGAGTAAAAAAAACAAAACAAAAAAATCACCAATTTTTTTCAACTATTATGATTAGATAATAGAAAAAGACTACAAATTAAACAACAACATACTGTATTGAGTCAAAAAAAAAAAACCCAAAAAAGCACCAATCTTTTTTAACTATTATGTTCAGATAACAGAAAAAGATTACAGCTTGAACAACACACTATATTGAATCAAAGAGAACCAAAAAAAAAAACACTTAAGTCTTTTCAACTATTATGATTACATAACAAAAAAAGATTACAACTTTAACAAACTTACTCTGTATATATCAATCTAAACTTCAACCCAGAAAAATTTAGCCATTCTCAGCCCTTAAAGACCCTCAAAAACCCAAAAAAAAACTAAAAAGCACCAATCTTTTTCAGCTATTATGAATAATATATAACAGAAAAAGATTACAACTTTAACAACTTACTCTCTATATATCAATCTGAACTTCAAATCCCAGAAAACTTTAGGCATTTTAAGCCATTAAAGACTGTCAAAGACCTCTGAAGTACTCCAAGTTTCAATCTTTAGCAGCCATTTTAGATCTTTAAATAATAAACTAATAAAATGGTGGTGTGTGACTGTATCTGCATAAAGATATAGATTGTGATTAGATAACAGAGAAAGATTACAACTTGAACAACTTAGTCTGTGTGTATGAGTAAAAAAAAACAAAACAAAAAAATCACCAATTTTTTTCAACTATTATGATTAGATAATAGAAAAAGACTACAAATTAAACAACATACTGTATTGAGTAAAAAAAAAAACCCAAAAAAGCACCAATCTTTTTTAACTATTATGTTCAGATCCCTAACTAAACTGAAATTGATTAAATCTCTAACCCTAGGAACTCCTATTTTGAATCTCAAACAACAGATAACAATAAAATCGATTAACAAATCAATAATTTCGAGCTACAATAACAGAATCGATGTATAATATTGCAAATTAGGGTTTGAAAAAGAAAAAGGTGAAAAGTACCTGAAGAGGTTGATCGATTTGAGAGAGTAGATCGGAGGAGTGGTCCGGCAAGAGGCTGAGGAGAGCGGAGAGAGCAGTTTCAGTGTGTTTTGGAGGCATTCTTCTCATCAATCCCATTGAACTGAACGAACGTTGATATCGTTGAGCATCTAGGGTTTCCAAAATCAAAAAAGAAAAAGATTATTAGGTTCGGATCACATAAAAATAACATCAATATGTAACTGATGAAATATAGATCTCTTAGTAAAAAACTAATAATCAACACATATGAACTGAATAATTAAGCACACGATATGGTGGTTTGGTCTGGATTTGAGAGAGAGAAAGTGAGTTTTAGAGAGAGAAAGTTGAGAGAGAAATTGATTAGAGAGTAATTGATTGAAGAAGATGATATGTTATATATCTGGAGCCATAATTTTAAATTTTGAATTTGAAGCCATAATTTTGAATTATCAGTGGTTGATGGGCAGACCTTTGAATCATCATTGTTTCAATATAAAAAAATTAGATTATATATTTGACATAGATTTATGTAGATATAAATATTGTAAACGGAATTATGACATCAGCAACTCCATGTGACATAGCTTAGAAGTTGACAAGTAAGCAGATTTACATCAGCTCATATTCTCTTATTATAGATAGTATAGATATTTGTCATTTTCTTTATTTAGGACTTTAATATCATATTAATAAAATAAATGGTCTTTACTTAGTCAAAAATTTCCCTAATATTTATCCTCAAACATTATAACTTCTGGTAGGATCTCTTATCCCAAATATTTTTTTTAAGTCACTAAACTTATTTTACTATACAATGGTAGGATCTCTTATCCCAAATAATTTTTTTTAAGTCACTAAATTTATTTTACTATACAAATTATCAAACAAGGTATTCTTTAAGTTTAATTTGGGTTTTTTTTATTTACAAATAAAACTGGATTAACATATTAGATATATGATTTTGATATAATATTATTTAAAAAAAAAATACATAAGTGGTTGTGTAGGATTTTTGTAGCTTAGTGTAGGTCATTGTTGTTCATATATAGGATGGTATTATTTTAGATCATATGGATTGTTGTTATGTTTATGCATAGGTTTGTATATAGAAGGTATAAGTATAGCTGTGTAGGTAGAATATTGTGTGTGTAGAATTGTGTACGTATAATAGTATGTATGCGTGGGTGTCTAGGTAGAAGTATGAATGTATGATTGTGTAACTACATTTTTGTTTTAACACAACTTGAAGATGAATTTTGAAAAATATGTTTAATTTAGTTAGCTAAAAGAATGAAGTTAGACCAAATTAATCCATTCATACAAATTACTATTATACGATTATTGTAACATTAAATTCAAAATAAAAAATAAATATTATGATTGATTATATATTTTCTTACTGACGAGGTATGACCCGGAACGGCTAACCCGACCCGGTCATTACCTATTATTTTATTATAAATATATAATTACACATGGTTATTCTAGAATCTTCCATTCTGCATGGATAAACCACGTAATCGAATCCCCAATCTTTTGGGAAGATCATGCAAATCCCTAACTTATCGGAGCCCATCCTAAGTTAGAGGAAACCCTAATGGTAAATTATAAATAGAGGTAAACATCAAAGGTATGACATTCTGCTCTCGTTTACGCTCTCTCTCTCTCTCTACACATATTCTTTTACTCCCAAAACCGAGACTTATTCTCACGCTGAAGGGTGGTTACAGGAATAACCCCATTCCTGTAACGAGTCCTAACGGTGTTCTGTTTTGCAGTCAGCTGTTCGGATCGCCAAGAGTTGAAGTCCTAATCGGAGCTTACCGTTCAGGTCAATGTTTCTTCACTTACATTATTTTTTTCTTCTCATTTAAACTCTCCATTTACACAACATAAATTATATATTTTGTTAAACAACTAAAAGTTCATCTTTTATTTTTCAGTTAGTATAACAATACATCTAACTTATAACTATACGTTTAAGATGGTTTTGTCTGACGCATGTACGATTATAATGGTGTGTCTAAACCATTTAACTATGCATCTAAAACCAACTTTTATTTGACTAACACGTATACTCTTATATTAACTATGTATAGGGCATATGATACTTTATACTTTCGTATAGAAAAATCAATTAGCTTTCCTTAAATCATCTACATAGCTTTCCTTAAAACATATATGCTTTCAAATAACCTTTTTGGAAAAGACAAAAGTACATTTTAATTTGCATGAAAAAACAAGAACAAAAAGCAGGGCGGTAAAACAAATGAAAGAATCATTCTGACTGTTTAAATTATTGGTAAATAATTTTCACAAAAATACACTTTCGCGAAAATGGCTGCTCATTTTACTAAATAAAACCATGAAATTTAGTAGGGCCCAAATTGACCCAAGTGTCCTTCTCAAGGGATGTCTTTGCAAAATAAGAGTTAAGGACAATCACCTTTTTCAACCATTTATATTAGTTTGGATTCCTTTGACAAATTAGGTTTCTTCACAACCTTACAACACTCTTTGACTCATCATTCAAGAACATGTAAATTTAGTAAAAGAAAATCAAGTGATTAGAACTTATGATTGAGTAAACAGTTTACTCATTGAAGGGATATGATGACATATAATAAACATACCTAATTGAGAATACTTTATCCGGATCCAACATCCGACACATTATACACTAGCACATTGGTTCGGTGATATCGTGGAAAATGTGGTTGGATAACACCCCCTAAGTCTAACATTGTGGTGCCGAAGTAACGAAGTTACATGTCACGTCCTAACGGTTACACCGTGGATATGGTTGATTGGCATGTTGTGCACCAAAAGAAATTGTAAAAGCCTGATAATACTAAGGAAAAAAGTTAGAACGTACAAGTTGTGATTTGGGTGAATACAACTTTTTAGCCAATATTTGACCTACTAGTGATTTTATGAAATGAATTGGGTAATTGCTAGAAGTTAGCTTTTATAATCAAGTACTCCATTAAGAGTGTTTGAACCTTAAAGCTCACAACTGAGTTGACTTAATGTATGTATATATGATTTTGATCACCAAAGATTGAATTGATTATTAGTAAAGACAAGTTGACCATTAGGTGAACTCATGGTTGTAAAACAAGGTCTCCAAGGCCGAGTACTCCCCGAGTAGTCGCTACAAGGTAGGCTGCCGATGCGACTTTCTTCAACTCCGACTAATTACTCGGAATCGATCAAATGCGGTCAACATTGGCCAAAATCCGATCTAGTAGGTCAACTCGGGCCGAGTTTAACTTAAAATAAAATAAAACATAATTTCTATTCCTATCATATTAAAGAATGAACATCAATTTCACGTATTTTGTTATATATATTAGTAAATTTATGTTATTTGACATATATTTCATATCCGAAAACTAATTTCTTTATAATTTGGCATCTCCGAGTACTCCCCGTGTACTCTCCGCCTAGGTCGAGTACTCTCAACTCCCCGGTTGACCGACTAGGGAGCGCCTAGCGACTTTTACAACCATGGGTGAACTAATAGAAAACATTGCTTAATAAAGCATACAAAGAGGTTAAGTTGACTTATTTGACCACCAAGGAAGCTCGAATAACAACATGAAATTAAAATGTTTGAAGGAGATATAATCCTAAACATAAAACCAATTAGATTAAATTCAATTTTCTAGAGTTACACAATGATAACACATCTTATTTACACGAATTTGACTTTTACACAATCAGTGGAATCTTCAGTAAACAACTCCATTTGTAGTAACTAAGTTATCACTGACCACTCAGGATCCACTGACAGTCAATTTCCAATAACGGTCATTTTGCTACTTATGTGCACTTGTAATTGATGACTATTTCGCCATTGTTGGGCAGTTGCACCTAGTGACCATTTTACTACTAAACTAAGTTGCTACTGATATTAAGTTACTACTGATGATCAACAGCAACTTGCCATCCATGGACCATGACGAGGGGGTAGTGTCCTCTTGAAATCCTCCTCGCTTTGGAGGGTTATTACTTTGCTTTTCGGATTAATGTTTCTTTCGGGCCCAAACAAAATCCTAGTTAGAAGTAGAGGTGCACAAACCGGTTAATTTTAATAACCGGTTCGGTTAACCAGTTATACCGGTTAATTTGACTTTTTGACTTTAACCGGTTATTACTTTAACCGGTTATTTTTTTAACTGGTCCGGTTAATTACTTTAACCGGTTCGGTTAATTAACCGGTTATTTTCGGTTATTAACCGGTTTTTTTTGCCTTTTTTTTGAATTTTTCGGTTAACCAGTCTATCGGTTAAAAAAACCGGTTTAAAAAAACGGTTAATAACCGGTTATTATACTAAACACTTATAACCGGTTACTAACCTACGGTTAAATAACCTATTGAACCGGTTATTCCTAAATCGGTTATTAACCGATTACGGTTTCGGTTAATAACCGGTTACGGTTAATTAACCGGTTATTTTGTGACCTCTAGTTAGAAGATATGTTTCTCACTCTTTCAAAGATATTTTACTTATCTTTTCATTTTCTACTTTTATAATTTTAATACCATAAATATTCTACATCTACACTAACTTTTAAATAACTGTGGAAATAGTTATCATATAATAGTGACAATATTATTCACTGTTCATGTAGAGCAACCATTGCATCCTCCCTTTTAAATTTTGTTAAAATGGGCCCATCTCCTTTTGTGGAGCACGAATGTTAAAAAACAAAAAGTAATCCATCTTTTTTAACGTATATTCTTTTCGTTTTTCTGTTAGGGCTCCTTTTTATGGCACTAGGATGAGATTAGAAAAGTATGATTAGGGCTGTAAACGAACCGAACGAACACGAACAAGGCCTTGTTCGTGTTCGTTCGTTATGGAAATAAATGTGTTCACGAACGGTTCATGAACACTTACCTAACGAGATTTTATGTTCGTGTTCGTTCATTAAGGAAACGAGTGTGTTCGCGAATGGTTCACGAACAAAAACGAACACAAATAAATTTGGTGAATGCGACGAAGGATAAAGATAGATGGCCCAGAGAGTAGCACTCGAACTTGAATCCCTTATTGTGGAACGGAGGTCAATCGTATTCGTGGATGTGAATAATGAGAAATGAAAGGGAAATAATGCATAAACAAGGTGAAAGTGGGTTTCCTAGTTTAATTGTTAGGGAAATAAAATAAATAAAAGTTTAATAATATAAAAAGTACAAATAAAATATAAGAAACTACAAAGATCTTCAATTAAAACACAAACATACGAACATAAACGAACGCAAATCAACGAATGTTCACGAACACGTTCACGAACACGTTCACGAACACCTTACCGAACGTTCACGAACACAATCGAACGAACGAGACCTCTGTTCATGTTCGTTCATTTAACTAATCGAACGAAATTTCTTGTTCATGTTCGTTTGTTTATTAAACGAACGAACATAAACGAACTTCCCGCCAAACTGTTCGCTGAACGTTCGGTTCGTTTACAGCCCTAAGTATGATAGATCATAATTTACCAATGTGTTATTTCTCATTTTTGCCTTATATAAATCGAATAAATTAACAATAATAACACAACAATATAATTAACTCTATAACATTTTGAAAGTTAGATAAACAGTAGATATATAATATTTTGAGTTAATAGTCAAAATGGTCCCTGAGGTTTGCTCACTTTGCCACTTTAGTCCAAAATCCAAATTTTTTAAAGCTGGGTCCCTGAGGTTTGCATTTTGTTGTCATTTTAGTTCAAATTTCAAAAAAGTCTAATTTTGTCAAATTTTTTACAGAATTTTGTCTTTATCCTCATTTCTCATAAGGGCAATTCTGTCATTCTAAATTATTATAAAGTAATTTATATTAAAGAAAATAAAAAAAACCCTCTTTAAATACCCTGTATCGATCAAAACCCTCACTTTCCCCATCATCTTCTTCCTCACCTGCTTCCCTTCCCCTAATCGAACCCTAACAATGGATGACAACGAAGACTGGAACTGGTGCATCCGAAGAGAAGGCACAACGTTTGATCCTGAAGTAAAATATGGTACGTAATCGTGATTGTTTACTTATAAATTTGATGTTTTTTCTGTAATGTTTAAAGTATATACTGACGGTGACTGAGTTAGTTCCCATGAGTTTCGTATTGAATCTTGTTCAAGCCCCAAATAGATGATTTTCAGGATTGATGCTAACGGACGTTTAACCCCGTTAGAATCTCTAAAACTACTGTATCACGAATTATGAAGCAGATACCGGTTCCAGAGGTTCCAGACACTTTTGATACTCGCTCTAAGATCACACTCTAGTGATTTTGAGTATCATCTACGAAAATACGAGCATATAATCGATAAAAATAATATTTGATTAAGTGGAAGAGAAGAAGAAACATTACACATGTTGAAGTAGAGTTCCAATGTGGGTTGTAAGATCCTGTAATCCCTATAAGATCAGACACAACCACCATATCCCTTGTCAGCTACACGTGCTAATATCGATTTAATTATTTATTATTGCGTTAGACCAGACGGTGTGATCTCGCGCACTTGCCAAATCACCCTTAATAGTGCCCCTCTTCCCATTTCCTGGGCGCCCGGGGGGGGGGGGGGGGGGGGGGCACATGGCTTCGCCATGGGTTTGACGAGCGGTAAAGGTTGCACATGTGGGGGCCACTTTTCAAGAGGCAATCACATGTTTTTTCTTCTTTATTAATAGATAAGGGGCTTTATCTCATTAAATGGTAGTTAGCTATAAAGTCCCTATCTACTTGGCATATACATGGCGTTAATGTGGCGTGATAAAGCCCCTAGGGCTTTATACCACACCACTCAGCCTTAAGTTGAATATAGTTTTATATGATCATACCACTATGTTAGTGGTCTTCTGACATGGTAAATCCTGAGTTCAAGTCTCACAAGTAGCAAAAACTTCACTGTTAAAAACCGATTTTATTTGATCAGGTTAAAACTGAATCTATAACTTATGATTTGGTTTTAACCATTATATATTCTGTCTCCATTTAATTTGATCATTGGAAAAGATTGTTTGATTAGTTTGCTTAACCATCGGTTAAAAGCATAGGTGGATAAATGTGGATTAAATATTGATTTTAATATAGTAAAATAGATTAATTTAGAATTATTGGTGTAGACATAAAAGGTACTTATTTAATCTCTCTCACCTCAATACGTACTCTCAATAACATATAGTTATTCTCAGGCCGAAATGTGGTTATAAGGATAACTTCATTCGTGTAGCGAGCCTAACGATATTCTGTTTTGCAGTTATTGGATCCCGATTTGCAGCCTTGAAAGATAACCTAAGCCCAAATTAACTTCAGTAACATTAGATAAATTGTGACCGCTAATCATTATAAGATTAAACGACAAAAATAAACGAATGAAGTATAGATTTACCATCTAAAATAGAAACTAAAAAAGTTAATTTTCTTATACTTTACCTTTATATATAAACTAGTTTATAACCCCGTGTATTACACGGGTTAAATAAATAAATTTTATAAACTAAATAATAAAATAATATATATTTAAAAACCCCATTTATTACACGAGTTGAATAAATATAATTTTCGATATTAAATAATTATAAGTTATATCTATAAGAACCATATGTATTGTACGAGTTGAATAAGTGTAATTTTATATACCAAATAATAAAAAAATATATCTTTAAAACTATGTGTATTATATGAAAGGAAGTCAATGTGTGTCACTCACATCTGTTAGAGACATCTATTTTTTTTATTTTCCTATCTCTCTCCTACCTATCTTATATTAATTAAATAAATATAATAAATTAATATTAAAAATTTACCTAATGATCTTTATCTCATAGTATTACAAATCTTATGATCTTTATCTTATAATATTACAATCTTGATTAATTGGCATTTACCAATTTTATTAAAATAACGGTAGATGATGGATAAATATAATACCACCATTCTAAAAGATAATTATGTTCCAGAGTTAATTTTGAATACGAAGATTTATGAGCGCTAAATGGTTATTTAAATAATAATTATCTATAGTTCAGTAGAAGAGATTAAACAAAATAATATTTAGTAAGAGGGTTAAATTTATAATTAAATAGAAGAGATTAAACAAAAATAATAATTATCCATAAGCAATGGTCTAATATGATGACAAGTGTCCCATAAATGGTTTCTTTTATTATATAGTATAGATTCAGAAGATATGTTTTATTAATATTAAGGGTGTTATTAGTGAAATTTTGAATTGACTTTTGTTTCAACTCATCATCATCATCATCATACTCAGTATATCCCACCAATAGCAAAGCTAAGGTAGGGTCTGAGGAGGGTGAGATGTAGACAGCCTTACCTCTACCCCGTAGGAATAGAGAGGCTGCTTCCAATGAGACCCTCGGCTCGATTGTAGTTTTGCATCAAGCCTTGGACATAAGGCACATAACACTCAGCAAGTGAGACAAACGCCGATTAGTGCATGTACCCCCTTGTCTTTTGGCTATCAACGCCACCACATGATGCATGATTAACCATTCCCCTCTTTTAACATTATTTTCACGAAATTAGTAAAATAATGTTAAAATTAGTGCACTTTCACTTTTGCCCCCCGAGCGCCCACACATATATACATTATATGAGCATACCGCAAGCGGGGCGTTTTTGTTTCAACTCAATCTGAATTAAATTACTTATTTAGTTTATAGTTTTCGAAATTTCAAACCGAATAGAGCAATGAAACCTTAAATGCACGCACGCACGCACGCGCACACATATGTATAAACATTAAAAACCAAACCCATGAACACATATACTCAATATCTTAGTAACCATGTTCAATTGTTCATTACACAAGTTTCCCACAATCATTCATGTATGTCCCTACATAGCTTCAAACTTAGTCAAACAATGTAGGCACTTTCATGTATCTTTCTTCAAAACTTAAAAAAAAATACATGTGTTCGTGCCCTTTGTATTAAATAGTCTTGGACAATTTAATTAAATCCATTTTGGCTTATTGTTTCTTCATCATTATTTATCTTGTCGACAATGAAGCAAATCTAGTGACAGCAAAACCAACTAAGGCAAGAGGAAGCATGTATGGTGATGAAATCATGGATGGATAGAAGATCTAGATTCTACAAGACACCTATCAAATTATATAATACGCTAAACGAGTCATGTATAAATAAAATTGACAATGCAGAACAGGTCAAAATGGACAACACACATATCACCATTGGTTGTCGCCACCGCCTACTCATCCTTTCCGTCGTTACTAGCACTACTTTTTTAACTGCGAACTGTAGACGAGTGTCTACAACTTTAAATTTACGTTGCTGCTACTTTACTCCATATATCCTAAAGTTACTCCATTCCCTAACATTGAACCTGAAATCTCTAACTAAGAGGCAAAATCTTCTACCGAGTTGTCGGCTTTTGCCACCATCACCTAGTTATCACGGGTGAACCAATTTAATATTAATTTTGTCTTTTCTAAAAAGACTCATTTGAAATGGGACCTGCTTTAGCTCGTTGGCTAACTTAACCCGAGTAGCACGTGTAATATATATATATATATATATATATATATATATATATATATATATATATTGTTGATTAGAGACGGTGAATGGTAAATTCAAATTTATAATAATATATAGTTTTTTAATATTATAATACTTTATTATTATATTTATTTTAACATATTTCCTTTTGTTCTTTTTCCTAAACCATATTCTCTTTCTCATTTACTTTATGTTTTTCATAAAAAAAAAATTCTAAACCATAGTTCCTTTTTTTTGTTTTTCATAATTCTTTTTTTTCTAATTATATTTTATTTATCAATTAATTTAATATTTTTTAATAACTTGCGTTCATTAATTCTTTTTTTTTAAACTTAAGTATACAGTTGTGCTTATTTTTCCCCTGGACATTTCGATATAAGTATTGTTAAAAATGAAGTTGTATTCAAAATAGAGTTTTTATTTGTTATCGTTTTACAGTACGATAATAAACTAAACCGATTCTAATGGTTTAGCTTCTTAAATAACGTGCTTCATTTTCAAATAGCGTTTGTTTAACATTATTATGTGTTATGTTTCGCTGCAACGTGTGACGCCAACAAACCTGGTTAAATATAAACTATCACTTGCATTTTCCTTTATTATTTTCAAACCTAAGAGCATTCACATCCAATCCATCAAATTATACATACATTCCACTAAAAAACAACTCCTATATCAATATATTTCCACTAAAAACAAATATTTTTTCTCTCTCCTTTCAATTAAATAATATTATCATTACATTTTTCTCTCACTTCCACTCACAACCACTTTCAAAATATATTAAAAAATTATAACGGGTGAACAGTGTCCCCCCAAATATACAGATGAACAGTAACATTTTCTCTCTCCTCTACTCACAACCACTTTTTATACCCTTTATAATATAAAAACCCATCCTCACATAATTTGATGGTTAGGATGTGAATGCTCTAAGAACTGACACCCCAAATATCTTTGTTTATGACAACATAACATTGGGAGTATCAACACATAAATTGATCAAAATTAATGAAAAGTTTGAATTAAAATATAGTCTAAGCACATCTTGGTTTAATTATATTTTCATGTATATTTATATTTTAATCACCTTCTTATTGAATTATTGTTTATACTCAATAATTTTGTGGGATCCTCGATCGTACTTCACAACTGACCTTCCATATGGGGCTACAGTTTGATAACAGTTTTTTGAAATAAACTAGGTTTAAAGAAGTTCGCCGTGTTGCGGCGAATTTCTTTTGTTATTTAGTCTGTGTTTACATGTGTTTTGAAATCACTACGAGCGTATTGTGAACGGAATTGCTGACAAGAATAAAAAGAAAATGTAGAAAAAAAAAACACTAAAAGATAACCGAAAGAAAATCAACCAAAAAAGTTGTATGGTAACGATGTTGTTCGTATGAAACCCGTGGTCAGAGATGAGCAAATTGTTCTGGGTACCGGTACCAAATTTGTCGAACCGAAAGATCTTAAGTACCAATTTGGTACCGACTTTTGGCGTTCCTGGTACCGGTTCACTACCGTTTTTTACATTCATATACCGGTACCGTAACCGGTATTTTCGGTATCAATACCGATTCTGTATCGGTTGGCACCGAGCTCATCCCTACCCCTGAAACTAAAAAAAAGAAAAAATTAAAAGTTGAAGAAAATCAACAAAAAAAAGTTGTACGATACCGTTGTTGTACGGTAACCGTGATCAGGGATGAGCAAATGGTACCGGGTAGCAGCACTGAATTTCCCGAACCAAAATATTTTCAATATCTAGTCGGCACCAACTTTTGACGTTTTCTATATTAGTGCCGGTTTTTACCTTCATGAACTGATACCGAACAGGACCGTCCCGGTATTTTCGATACCAGTACTGGTTCGATATCGGTTGACACTAAACTTATCCCAACATCTGATATTAAAAAAAGGATTAAAGTTAAAAAGGAAAGAAAATAACTATTATTATAATTTTTTTAAAATCACTATTCATTTCAATTCTAATAATAACTAGTGGGTTTTCTCCCGCGCTATGCGGCGGTAACTAAGTTGGTATCGATTCGGTTCGATCCTGACACTCACTTTTGTAACTGAAAGAGAAAACTAAAAAAACAAAGTCACGATATGCTTAAAAGGATATCGACGCATCTTTTACATCAATCAAAAACCATAAAAACGAATACTGGTTTCTGATATTGCCGATATCGATATCAATGTTATTCGGTCCAAATCGATTTAATTCGTCACATATCGCTACTTGTATAGTTTACAATAAAAAAAATATGATTTTAATACTGTTATCAGCACTCATATAATTTACGACACAAAAAAAAAATGTTGTTTTGAATTAAAAAAATGTAAATCACTATACATCGTCGGTTCCAATTCGATTTGGTACGATAACGGCACCATATCCGTTTTTAATATTTAAAAATTTCTTAACACTATTCATCGTGCATTTAAATTGATATGTATAATATATAGTATATAATAATAATAATCAAATAGTCGCAATAACTTTTATTCTCTTTCACTCAAAACTAAATATTAAATTATTTTTTTAACATAAATGAAATATATTCAATATCCAAACTTGTCAAGTTACATTAAAACAGAAGGTAGATTGGCAACAAGTTGCGCCATCACCCCTTTCTGAATTGCAAACCCTAACCTACCAAAGACAAACCCTTGCCCCCTGGGGCTGAAAAATTGTTGTGGATAACCCGTTGGACCCTGGTCAAGAAGTGGATAGCTTCTGGCGCTAGGGAGCCAAATGTATCAAAGGCAAAAGGGACAAAAACATGTTGGTTCTTTGCGCAAGCTTTAGCGTGTTTATCCGCTTTCTTCGATTCTACATTTCTTGCTGTTTGTCCAACTACAAACTCGTTTTCCCTTAAACTAACCAAAGGGGAAACCCTCGCGAGGTCCACACAAGCATGTTTCCCCCCAGCCCAGCCAAAGACGAGCAGATCCGTTGGTCGCAGAGTATATCTCCCTTCCATAGGGTCTGTGAGGAAATTCATAGGGGCCTCTTTCTTAGCAAAGATCTCAGCTCTTCTCAGGATCTCTCACAAAACATCCCGGACCCATGCCGATATTTGAACCCAAAGAGCTCTTTACAATGAACGATTTACGGCATATCGAACAGGTTTCTTCTTTCGGGTACATAGAGATTATCAACCGGTATTTGAGGATGACCCTCCATCAGGATAACGGTCAAAAAATCCTGAGCGTGAGGACCTTTCAGGCACTCGAACACCGCCTTCTGGCGGGATGACAAATCAAAAACTTCTTCCAGACTTTGAGCGATTTTGCTAAACAGAGCATTCGTCAAAGTTTTTTGTGGCTTCGAGGGGGCGGTGTCCTTATTAAAGAAATCGCTGATATCATAGTCTGGGAGAGAGACATTTAAGCGTTCAAGCGCCTGTTGATAGTCTGGGTCGAGCCCGACGACCCCACTGTTTCGAAGGATATGATCGTATAGTTGCCAAGACTTAGCTCTAGACGCCACAAAGGCATAAACCCCAACATCTCGAGCTGAGAGGAGGCCCAAACCACCTAGACGCATTGGTAAAAGAGGGTGGAACATACGACACTATAACCTTTTTTAATATATTAGGTAAATTACTATTTTTCAAACAACCTTGCAGATTTTTTGAATGCTGACCCCTAAACATTTTTATAGATTTTTAACCCATTAAAAAATTAAGATATGAACTCATTTTTGTAAGCAACAAACACAAAATAATATGTTTTACCAACTAAAGTTCATTTTTGTTATATACGAGCCCAAAACCCATTCAATATTTCAATTTGAGTAAATTGTCATTTTAGTCCCTGAGTTTTGTCCAAATTTGCCATTTTAGTCCAAATAGTTTTTTTTTTCGCCTCTGGGTCCCTGACTTTTCCCTTTTGTTGCCATTTTGATCACATACCCTAACTCCGTCTAAAATCCTCATTTTTAACCAGGGGTATTTTGGGGATTTTCAATTTAAATATTTTCATTTGCCATTTTGATCCATTCTTTTATTACAGTGTATATCAGTATATATCAGTTGTCATCACCACATGCCGCCACCACCATCACCGCCTAACACCACCGCCACAACCATGATTCCGGTCATCATGTATGGCAACAATCTCCGATAAAAAAAATTATAAATTTATATAAATAGGGGCTGAATTCGGTCACCTATTTTTCAATCACAAATCATCCATTACAGGTTATAGCCACACCTTTTGTTTCAATTTGGTTATTGTATCTTCAATATACAAAATCAACTAAGTTCTCCTAAAGTTTAATCCCAGAATCAGTGCAAATTAAACCACTAATATTGTTTTAGATGATATCCACTTTCCACCCAGTTATCTCATCCTACCAGATTCAAAGTGATGGTGGGTGTTTCCAATGAAATAAAAGTGAAGGGTAGGAGTGAACGGAAATTTCCAAGAAACAAAATCCCAAAGTTGAAACCAAAAATAAGAATCATTCCAAAAAAATTGTCTCTGCTAAAGGATTTGCAGTGAACCGTCAATTGATCTTTACAATCATTCCAATCGCATCGGAATTACTTACCTCCGCCTCATAGCCGCCGTGAAGCCACTGCCGGAAGCTAAGTCCGTCACTGATGTTGCTGGTTCGAAACCCTAGGTCATCGGAATCAGGTCCTCCAACCTTGTCGCCATCAGATCCGAACTTTGCTACCAAAGCTATGGTGCTGGTTTCATGGTGATGTGGAACCGCCGGGAAAACGAAGGGGAAATCTATATTGTGGTTTTCAATTGAGATGGTGGTGGTTATCGGCTAGATCTGGTGGAGAGAGAAATCATGGTGTGGAGAGAGAAATCATGGTGATGACCGGCGAAAGGCGACGGTTGACGGCGGCGAGTGTGGTAGTTGATGGTGGTATGAGCATCAATGGTGGTGTGGGTGGTTTTGTTACGGTGGTTCATGGTAGGAATGAAGTGGTGGTTTAAAGTGTATATACATATTTTATAAGTTTAAGTTTGGACTAAAATGGCAAGTTGAAAAGTTAAAAATGAAAATGCCAAAAATGCCCCTAGTTAAAACTGGAGTTTTTAGACGGAGTTATGCAAAATGATCAAAATGGCAACAAAAGGGAAAAGTCGGGGACCCAGAGGCGAAAAAAAAAACTATTTGGACTAAAATGGCAAATTTGGACAAACCTCAGGGACTAAAATGGCAATTTACTCTTTCAATTTTTATCTTGTTTACTCTAGTGAAAGTAAAAAAGCTAACATTCTACCCCTAAAAATTCATCGACCATCAGTCAAGCACGACATTTCATCTATTCAGCTATTCATTGACCAAAATTCTTGCTAACCCCAAATCCTAACGATCAACCTAGTCCCATGGTACTCACGAATCTGATCGGCCAGACTCCTTGCTCTTGAAGTTTTGCTTGTGCTTTTGCTTTTACACGATCATCGATTGGAGTTTTTCTTCTGGCGACTTGTGTTGTTGATTCGACCTTCCGAAAATTTGGACTCTAAGCTAAGAGAAATCCAAGCACCGAAAAAAACCAATCCTAAAGACGGATCTAGGAAAAACCCGCTCAAAGTTGGGTAAGTTTTATTACAATAAAAAAGTAATACCAAGATTCTAAAAAATGGCAATAGCAACTCAACTTAAATTCATAATCTTCCCTAGTAACAACACTATTCATAGGATTGGTAATTAAGGACAACACTGATATTGGCGTTTTGATACTTAGATATCTCTCAAAATCATGTAGATTATATTCAGGTTGAATTATTTCACTAGTACATACGAAAATTCAATTGGGTAATTCTCAGTGAGAAATCAAGAACGAGTGTGAATTATGTATGATTTCGTATACCCTAAAATGGTGACCAAAATAGACTTTTAATCACGGGTAAACCGCTATGATAGTCGGCGGTTAAAATTTTCAGTTACCAGTTACTGTTGATTTTAAAAGTGAACCGTAGTTCTGAAAAGCCAACTGTAGTGCTAAAAACCAATTTTGTTGTTGAAGCTCAAATACGATACTAACAAGCAGTGTTGAAATTGAAGACCAAATTCACTGTTAGTCTTTTGTATCAAAGTCATTCATCTTTGGCTCTTTCGGCAACTTTGCAATTTCAAAGCAACTTCCATTAGACCGCCCGTAGTGGGGCGTTTTTTTTAAAAAAAATTCAAAAATAACGCCCGATAACGCCCCGCCTACCATTACGGTAGGCGTTATGGGGCGTTTTTTTCCAAAAAAATTGTTTCCGGCGTTTTAATTAAAACGCTTGCACATGTTTGACCAACCAATCACAACACATCAACGGCTATGTAACGGCTAGTTGATGTTTTTTTTAAACCTTTTACCTATATAAATATATAAACACAACCAAAACTCATTCATTTTCAACCAAAACTCTCTAAGGTAGCGTTTGGTATGAAGGAATGGAAGATGGAATGGAATGGATCATTCTGATGGAATGAAAAGAAACATGTTTGGTTATAATGTGGGAATGGAATGGAGCATTCCAAAGGAATGCAACACCTTCCAAATATAATAATTTTCATTCCTTGGTATGTAGGTGTTTTTTTTCCATTCCTTCAAGGAATGGAAAGAAATATGTTCTTATTATTATTATTATTATTATTATTATACTTATACTTTTATTTATATTTATATTTATTAATATTCATACTAATATAAATATATATCAAAAATCTATTATTAATTTTTTATCATTAATATATTATTATTATTATTGAGGCAGTTATATTTTTGTCGTTTTTAATACAGTTGTATTTCGTTACTTCATCTTTTTTTGTTTATCAAATTGTACAAAGTAATGATTCATTCTATTCACATATGAGTAACCAAACATCACAATGGAATGGAATGATCCATTTCATTCCGTTGTCCATTCCATTACCTCGTCCATTCCATTCTCTCATCTATTCCATTACCCCATACCAAACAGACCCTAAAACTCTCTAAAAAAATACAACCATTTTATAAAAAACTTGATGGATTCTCCTAGTTCTTCATCCATGGTAAATTTTTACTACAACGAGTATTTTGCGGATGGCGATGGTTCGACCGATGAGGAGCTTGAGCAAGAGGCGGTTACGAGTGCTTGTCAACTAGCGGTGAGATATGTCAAGCATTATCGTCGCCCCCAAGCAGAAAAAAATAAAAGAGGTTATATTGAACAAGACCGACGCGCGGCACACGATCGTTTGATGAAAGATTATTTTGATGAGGCGCCGACATTTTCGAACGAATTTTTTAGGCGTCGTTTCCGAATGAGTAAGCGGTTGTTTCTACGCATAGTCGACGACTTGGAAGCCAACTACGATTATTTTAAACAAAAACCGGATGCGAGAGGGGCACTTGGATTTACCGGTATCCAAAAGTGTACGTCGGCGTTACGAATCCTTGCTTATGGTAACACTACCGACATCAACGACGAGTATCTAAAAATGGCGGAGAAAACAACACGAGACAGCTTGGAGCATTTTTGTCGCGGTACAATTCTTATACTTTACTTTTATTTTATTTTTTTAAAAACGACGAGTATGTTTACAATTATTTTTTTTGAAGCTTATGTTTGTCTATATTTTTTTATAAAGGTATAATTGATGTGTACGGTGCGCGTTATCTTAGAACGCCCACATGGGACGACCTTCAAAAGATCTACGAGGTACATAATGCTGAGCATGGTTTGCCTGGTATGATCGGGAGCATAGATTGCATGCATTGGCGTTGGGATAACTGCCCAACTGCATGGCGAGGCCAACACACACGTGGTGACCAAAAAGGACCCACTATTATTCTTCAGGCGGTTGCTTCACAGGACCTTTGGGTTTGGTCGGCTTACTTTGGCGTGGTCGGGTCATGCAATGATATCAATGTTTTTGAACAATCTCCGTTGTTAGAGGAGTGGATTTCTGGCAAAGCTCCAAATGCGTCGTTTTACGCAAATGGAAACTACTACCCTCATGGATATTATTTGAGCGACGGAATTTATCCTAGGTATTTGATTTTCGTGAAGACGTATAGTGATCCTATTGATGAAAAATGAGCATACTTTAAAAAGGTTCAAGAGTCTTCACGAAAAGACATTGAGAGATGCTTTGGGGTTCTTAAACAACGCTGGCAATATTTGAGAAATCCTTGTCGTGCATGGAGCAAGCAAAAAATGAGAGATGCTATGAACGCTTGTATAATCATGCACAACATGATTTTGGAAGACGAAGGAAATGCGATATGCCAGAATTATGTGCCAGAAGCCGTTGAAGAGGAGCATCCACAGGCGACAATGGAAGAAAGAGTGAATAATGCGCGAGAGTTGCGTTACGAACCGTACCATTCCCAGTTAATGGTTGATTTGGTACACCACGCATGGTCGGTTCGGTATGTACCACCTGAGGGAGAGGAAGAAACGGAGGACGAGGAAGACGAAGTTGGCGAGGGTGAAGAAAGCGAAGACGAAAACTAGTGTTTTTTTTTTTGTTTTTTTTTTAATTTAATCGGATATATTTTTTTTTTATTTCTAGTATTGTATTTTTTTTTTAATTTAATGAAGTATTTAAAGTTAAAAAAAAAAATTTGTGAAATGATTGAATGGGGGTTATTGGCATAATGCCCCACTACGCCACTTTTGCTATAATGCCCCAACGCTGACTAGGATGCCACGTGTCGGATAATGCCCCATGGTGGGGGCATTATGTTTGTTCACCACTACACATGGTCTTACATAGCAGAACATGCAAAATATAACTTGTGTTATTAATAAGTATTTCATCTTCTAAGGCTGGTAGGTGTGGTATAGCGTCCCCTGCCACCTCACCCTCTTTGGCGTCACATGGCGTCCATCCCTCATTTCCTGGGCGCTATGGGGGGCGTTATGGGCAATTTTGTTACCTGAATGGCGAGCGTTATAGGGTTATATGCAGTGGCGGACCTAGGTTAAGCCCAAGGTGGGCGGGCGCACCCCTTGAAAAAAAAATTAGTGTATATTTTAGGCAAAAAAACCGACCGCACCCCTTGAAAATATGCATGAACCACTCATCCGCACCCCCAACAAATATTTCTTGGGTCCGCCACTGGTTATATGTATGTGGGACCCATTCCATTTCCATCAATCAGATTTCCCCATTTTTGGTTTCCTTTTTTTATATTGTTTAAAAGAGGCTTTAAACCATTGCAATGATGTTAAAGAAGGGGATTTAAAGGAACTGATAACGTAAACCACAATAAAAGACAATAAAATTAAATAAAATTAAAAAATAACTGAATTAACCAAAGTTGGCGTTAAAGGGCTTTACCACCATGGAGCCCCCACTTGGAGGGTGTGGTGATGGATGCTGATGTGGCATGGATGGAGCCCCATGGAGCCCCCACACCTCATGGCCTTATAAGTGTATATTTGTCATTTTCTTTATTTAGGACTTTAATATCATATTAATAAAATAAATGGTCTTTACTTAGTCAAAAAATTTCCCTAATATTTATCCTCAAACATTATAACTTCTGGTAGGATCTCTTATCCCAAATATTTTTTTTAAGTCACTAAACTTATTTTACTATACAATGGTAGGATCTCTTATCCCAAATCACTAAATTTATTTTACTATACAAATTATCAAACAAGGTTGGATTCTTTAAGTTTAATTTGGGTTTTTTTTATTTACAAATAAAATTGGATTAACATATTAGATATATGATTTTGATATAATATTATTTAAAAAAAATACATAAGTGGTTGTGTAGGATTTTTGTAGCTTAGTGTAGGTCATTGTTGTTCATATATAGGATGGTATTATTTTAGATCATATGGATTGTTGTTATGTTTATGTATCTATACTATATTATAACGCATGAGGGAGAGGTATTTTAAGATACCCAAAAAAGATTTTTTTGCAAAAGTAGGGGGTTTGAACCCTAAAAGAGTGCCATTAGGTGGTCACCAATATTGTTTTCATCTCTAGGTAAGTTGCCCATTCAATCAGCGACCTTCAAGCTCATTTTCTGCAAAAAGCTGAATGTTCTGCAAAAGCTGCACAAGCTTCTGAAAGTCGCTGTTTCGTGAAACAACCTTCTGAAAGTCGCTGTTTGATGAAACAACCTTGTTGAAAGTCGTCGTTTCGTGAAACAACCTTCTGAAAGTCGCTGAATCATACAGCTTTCTTATAAAAGGTCGCTGAATCATACAACTTTCTTATAAATGGTCGCTGAATCATATAGCTTTCTTATAAAAGGTCGTTGTTTGATATGGCAGTCTTTAAAAGGTCGCTGTTTGATGTAGCTTTCTTCCTGAAAATCGCTAAATAATGCAGCAATCCAGAGACTGTGTGGCAGTGGTCACATGTGAGTTTTAATTTCAAATTGGGGCTACGATTACATGCAAGCCTGAGACTGTTGTTTGCAGGAGTCACTGTTTGACCTTGTCTTTTTGCAGGGAGTCACATGTGAGTTGTGATTTGAATTTGTGGCCATCGTTCAAGACTACATGCAATTAGGGATGGGATTGGTACAGTACCTGTACCCATACCCGTACCGGTACCGAATTTGAACAAAACTGGGTACCAAATACCGTACCAAATATATAGGTACGGTACGGGTACGAGTACGGGTACTGGTATTTTCGGTACCGTACCCGCTTTGGTACCATTTTGTTTTTATTTAGTTTTTGAGCACTTGTGCGAGTACTAAATAGGTAAAATTGACATAAGTACCAATATAGTACGAGTACCAAATAGGTAAATTTAATATGAGTACCAATACGATACGGGTATCATATAGGTAAAATCAATACGAGTACTATAAATACAATAATACGAAATAAAACATAATACAAAAAAAAATTAAAGGTCTACATAAAATTCGGTACCAGTACCCGTTTTTACCCGTACCCGTTTTTACCCGTACCAATACCGAAAGTACCGAATACCAAAATCATTAAACTGGGTACCAATACATGTACCAAATACCTAAAATCGGTACGGGTACAGGTACGGGTACGGGTACGAGTACGGGTATTTGGGTAAAAAAACCCATCCCTACCTGCAATATATAGTACCCCTGCATGCATTCTTATGACATGAAATGACTAAAGAATGCAAAGTTTAATTTCATTGTGTAGGGATTCCACTGTTGTGTAAGATTTCCACTGTTCTTCAGTATGGATTCTAAAATTGATACACAGAAACGGGTCTTTAAAGTTGAACATAAAGCAAAGCACAAGCACCACATTTCGTTTCAAACACCTATCAAACGAAGCTTCAAACCTTGCTTTACCGATAAATTTTCTGTGAACTTTGATCTGCCGAAGATGAGTTTTGAATGTCATCCTGGTCCTCTTAATGCATTGGTGTTATTTTTGAACAAGGATCACCGGGCGTTTGAGGTATTCAAAAATCCAGAAATTTATAGTAACCCAATAAATATTAAACGATCAGATCGATCGTTCTGGCAGCATATGAAAAAAAATCCGGTTGGTCCAAGGGTAGAAGGTTTAATACGTGCAGCAGGATTCAGTGGGATACTGGAAATTGGGTACCGGTATATAGACCACGCCTTAATAACTGCGTTGGTTGAGAGGTGGAGGCCAGAGACTCACACGTTTCACCTTCCTTTTGGCGAAACCACTGTGACATTACAGGATGTCAACGTGCTGTGGGGGTTACCAATAGATGGGTTGCCTATATCTGGGGCGACACTGGTATGACATTGTATACTGCAAGATCCAAGTGTCAAGAGGTGTTGGGGTTTACCCCTGAGGAAGCTGAAGTGAAGGGCAAAAGGGTTAAGTCGACGCGAGTTTTACAAGAAATAAAGTCGAATTTTTTTTAAACCAAGCATCAGATCAAGACTGCCTTTTTGGTGCACGTCAAATAATATTTTATTTGATAGGGTGCACAGTCTTACCTGATAATGCAAACCACCTGATTTCTCTAAATTTTTTAGAGTTTCTTGAAGACTTGCCCGCATGTTCGGGATATAGTTGGGGCAGTGCTGTGCTGTGTTATCTCACCTTTACAGAAACCTTTGTAACGCTGCAGCACCTAATGATATAGCCATTACTGGCCCAGTTGCGCTTCTACAAGTGTGGGTTTGGGAGAGGTTTCGTTGTTTTGCTCCTGCTATTGCCGAGTTCCACTACAATGCCCCGTTAGCTGCTCGGTAGACTGAATTGGAAAAAAATTAAATTTATTTTTTGGTATGTGTATAACACTATGTTAATTTATTATTTATTATTTATCTTTGTAGGTGGAAGGGAAGCTTAACCTGTACAGAGGTTCCCACACATTGCCTGAGAACATATAGATCTCAGCTGCAATTTATGACCGAGGCAACGGTATGGTTGTTAGTTGTTGACATATAAAATTTAAGTTTGTTTGAACACGTTTCTAAAGATTGAATTTTTTTTGTTTCAGTTTAATTGGAGGCCATACGACGACATTGTGGGTAGACTCCCTGATATATGTCGGAGTGGTATGGGAATTTGGCGGAGTTGTTGCCCTCTGCTATACTACTCGGTTGTGGAGCATCACTATCCTCAACGAGTGATGAGACAGTTTGGCATGTTCCAGTATATACCTAACCCAATTGCCATAGATAATACTGAGCATGCCAGGCTTCATTCCATGAACCGGTGCGGGAAAACCGGGTGGAACTGGATAACTCGTCACGATCCTTATGTTCGTGGGTGGGAGGCACGTCATCAAAACTTGGTCACTGGGGAACTCATCACATCTGTTTTCGTTGCCAATGATTACATGGCGTGGTACATGCAACATACCGTGTTATATCTGACGAACCCACGGTTGCCAGCTGGCCCAACGAGCGGTTTTGAAGACGAAGGAGCAAGGGTCCAAATGATGGTATATACAAGTTTAAAATTATTCAAAGTTACCTTTATTATTGTTAGTGTAAAAATTAATTATTAATTTTTTTTTGCAGTCTAATTCACCGATCTCAAGATCTGGACGTTATTCAGGGTGCGGCGTATCGGGCCCTTGAGATGTCTAATGTTCCAGAATACACACAATATCCGACTCATCTGACACAGGAGCCGGTGGACCTTGTTTCATATCCTCGTACACAGAGGTTAGGGAGGCCACGATGTCGTGGTCGTGGTGGTAGAAACGTTCAAGAGCCCGGGACATCAAATTGGGGCACAAACTTCGAAACAGGGGGGATCAGGATCCAGTGTTAACGAAAATGAAAATTTTGCGGGAAACTTTGGTGGGTCACAAAATGTTGGCACTATGTTTGCGGACGCTAATCTAGCGGCAAACAATGATAATACTGAGTCATGGCAGTCATTGTTGGCTACGGCATGCATCTCCGGCGGTTATCACGTCACCGACTTATTGGACCTCCAAGAAAATGATATGGGTAACAACAACAACAATCAGTTTGTGGACCCAAACATAAGTCAGGCAGGGTTTCTTAGCCCCTCGCCACATATCATGGACCCCAACATAAGTCAGGCAGGGTTTGTTACCCCCGCGTCACAGATGATCACCTTTATGCCGGAGACCCAAACAGACTATCAGTACTGGGCCCAAAACCAAAGTAACGAAGATCACCGGAACCGTTATCAAAATGTTGAACCAAACCCCTTAGACTGGCGTCTCGACTTGAACCTGTTTCCACCGAATGACCCATAGTTAACTGGTTTAAGAGTGTAATACATTTTCGAATTAATATATTGTGTTTTTTGTTGTTGTTATTTGTGCAATATTTTTTACTATTATTTTATTGTTCAAAGTAAACTGATACTGAATAAATTTCATAGCATTAAAAAGTTCATTACGTTAACCAAAAAAATACATCATTAACTGGTTCAGAGTAAACTGATACTGAACTTCTAAAACTTAAACTAAAAATACACATAAACCACCACAATCATGAACCAAGTAAACAATAAACACATCTTCAAAAACATCACTTCCTTACCTTTCTTAATTGCCAAATCATCTTTGTTTTCCATGCTCCTTAACAGTGCTGGTATTACCTTCTCACAACCAGGGCATGAATATGAAGTTGGAGATGAAGGTGTATCAGCCCACCGTATAAAACCACAATCTTTCTTCTGTAAAAACACAACAATCAGGAAATATCCATTTAATTAACTTCAATCAACTATAATTTTAACTTACACAGCATAAGAAGTGGCGATTTGGATTAGCTTCAGTCTTTGAAATCTTGTACCAAGTCGCTGCACCACATGAACAGAGGAATTGAGAAGCTTCCCCGCCCTGAGATGATTTCTTGTTGGAGCTTGCATCGGATTTTTGAGACATCTTCAAAAGAAGAGAAGTAAATTGGTTGGATCGATTTAGGGAATGAGGTATTTATATCTGTTTATCATTAAGGGTATAAAGGACATTTCATAATTTTTAACCAATATGCATTTTTCTCAAAAAGAAAAATGAATTTTAATTGAATTTCCACCCACTATAAATACCCCCACCATAGGGAATGAGAACTCCACAAAAACCACAACCACTTTTATGGCAAACCAAGGTGACAATCAAGTAGCTGATGAGAAAAACAATTCGCATGTGGTCCAGAGAACCTCATTTTCGATTCTAAACAAATTAAGACGTCCAAGCGGTCGTTCTAACACTTCGTCTTTTCCAAAGCCGACCCGAAACGTTATCCTAAATAACCCCGGGTCGTCCGCTCAGTCGAGTAAACCTGGTGGCAGCCCTCCAGAAAGAAAATTTTTTGCATTTCCAACCGACAAGTCCGAAAATTGGTCAAGGGATGATGTTGATTTTTACCTAAAGGGGGATTCCCCTTTTTGTTATTCTCGCTTTTTAGGGGAAATACAGCTACCTAGAAGCTTTTGGGGTAGCCTACTAGGCTACGAATCTAATGCATGCCTAAATGACATTGTAATTCCAATCCTACCACTATTAATTTTTATTATACAAATCACTGATTAGATATATTATTTTTATGGCAGCATGTTCAAGCGTGGACGTTAAGGCTGATGCGGCTACGACAGTCTAAACTTTTAAAAGACGTGTGTTATACGAAGGATTGTTTAAGAGCCGTAGACATGGCCGGAAGGAAGGAACCGTACCCTCCATTTTGGGAGGTTGATTATTTGTATATTCTGATATGGATTAAGCAGGAGGACTGGTTACTATTCCGTGTTGATATGTTTAACATGGAAATAACACAATATTGGACTGATAAAAGATGGGGAAATGAAAAACGACGGCTGGTTGAAAACGTCATGGACATTTTTCCAATTTTCTTCAAGCATTTTCTTGACCAAATCCACTATTGGCGAAACTCGAGATACTGCACAAAGAAAAAAGTTCCATTTGGTTTTGTTCAAGATGGTGTGCCTCAGGACAATGGTAACATTGCTAATTCAGGGGTGCTTGTCTGTTTGATGATGGAGAACCTTGTAAGAGGCAAGTCGCTCATTGATGAAAGTGACGTAGTAGAGGCTTGTATCAACTACCGTCGCCACATGGCTAACGAGCTTTATAGATGGTTTATGAATTGTGCTTTCGTACTATCTTTATAATAAAAATTTAATGTTTCCTCATATTCATGCATTTATGCTTTTTGACAAAAAGGGTCATCCTTGCCTTTTCTGGGTCTGTTATCTCACCGGTGCGTCGCAGGTCACCGTCACCGGGTTTCTCCGTGTCCTATGCTAGGGATAATAAGGACTTGGGCGAGTGGCGTCGTCTCGCCGGAGGTCGTTTCCTCTCGTTTGGGGGGGGGGGGGGGGGAAACGGCCTAAAAGCCATTTTTTACTTTTTGACAAAAAGGGTCATCCTTGCCTTTTCTGGGTTTGTTATCTCACCGGTGCGTTCACCGTCACCGGGTTTCTCCGTGTCCTATGCTAGGGTGAATAAGGACTTGGGCGAGTGGCGTCGTCTCGCCGGAGGTCGTTTCCTCTCGTTTGGGGGGGGGGGGGCAAAACGGGCCTAAAAGCCATTTTTTACTTTTTGACAAAAAGGGTCATCCTTGCCTTTTCTGGGTCTGTTATCTCACCGGTGCGTCGCAGGTCACCGTCAACGGGTTTCTCCGTGTCCTATGCTAGGGTGAATAAGGACTTGGGCGAGTGGCGTCGTCTCACCGGAGGTCGTTTCCTCTCGTTTGGGGGGGCCAAAACGGGCCTAAAAGCCATTTTTTACTTTTCTATATAAAAAAGTGCCGGAACACGATATCTAATAATTTAAAGCTAATACAAGTACGATAAAGCAATGCATGTTTTATTACATGTTTGGGGGTGAAAAAGGAGCTGCATAAATGTAAGACCCTAGTTACTATTTAACGGTTTTATATGTAAATACCAACAATTAGATGTGTAGTTAAGACTACACATACTATAAAAATGCGGGTTTATTAAAACTTTTACAAATCATAAGTTATTCAACATAACGTGATCGGATTCGTCATTTAAAATTTTGCGACGTGGCTATGTGCGGAAGCATGTATCTTTATCGTGTTCGGTTCTTCGTTGAGCTTGATCGTCTTCCGGCTTCCAAAATGTACCTACATTTCATAAACATGAAATACTTTAGTCATACGGGGTTTAAAACGTGTCTAAACGAGTCCTCCCAACATTAATCTCTTGGTCCCAGAAACAAGGACTTGAAACTGGCCTCCATCGTTGAGCTTAATCATCTACGTATCTTATATGACATAATGCAACTTGAGATAACATAATCTCGTTATTTCCACTAGTTTAATTAACTTAGCAATATTCATCACTTGGCTCTAATATTCGTCACTCGGATCTAATGTGATTATACTTCACATTACACTTCTTGACCGTGATCATGTCACGTCATGCCAAATTTTACATCAACTTTCTATTTTCAGAATTATCACTTTTCGAATATATCGTCTTGCACCTATCAGTGTCAAGACTTATATCTTTCATGTTTACTGTTTATACATCTATCATAATTCATTTTTTTGTAGAAACGTTATTTCTTACCAAAACCGAAGTTTTAGTTTAGCGTCTTCTCTTTAACCTTTGTCAATTATCCATACCGGGATATCGACAGTCCAAAATTTATTCTTTTTCAGTCTTTGACTTATGCGAGGATTCTCCATTTATTCCCTCGCTTTGTCTTATTAACCCGTAGGTTTTATCACTTAGTCTATGGGCTATTTTATTAGACCTTCACCTCTTTAAGGCGAGGTCCTTATAATCTATTTCTTTCTAGTCATGACTCGTGGGTCGTTTTAGTCTCGTAGACCTTTCCATTGTTTATAACCCCAATGGTTATGTTGATCCCGTAGATCATTCCTTACTCATGTCATTCTTAAAATACATGTTTGGTGTCAAGGCATCCTGTTTTTGTTTAAAATCATTTATTTTCGCCTTGGTATTTTCTTTGACCTTGACCGTAGTCTAAGGCTACATTCGTTTCCTTTCGAACAAATTTTTTTTTATTATTATTTTTTTTTCGACTTTATGACTTCTCACGTCATTTATGCGTCGGTTTATCTTATGCTCACCACTATCCAGTTTACATACATTCGTATTTGATTATGTCCCATTACCGGGCTCATTATTCTTTTGCTTTTAACGCTACTATTATCCCGCTTGCGTTTACTCATGCCGTCCGTCATGATATTATATTCGACCCATTCAACTTTAAAATAGTTGAACATAATTTATTCACAATTCCTATTTACATTATCTTGTCATCTTTTAGTTATGACCCAAAACCCGTGTCTTTTAACTTTCCATCCGAGTTCCCGTTTCTCGGTCTACGCATGTGTTTAATTCTTACCCATCAACTGGGTGTTTTACCGAAGTCGTTATTATTGCAACCCTCCCGGTATGCATTAAGACCTTGTTTCATTTTTATATTCCGACTTTGTCCTCGAGTTTGACGTTTTACAAAAACGACCCGTTTAGAGACATATTCGCATTTTTCGGGTTTGAGTGTAAGTACACTCCCTCCCAATGCATATCTTGATCATTCTACATGTTTATATTCTTCGGGTTCGAGTATAAGTACACCCCCTCCCAATACATGTCTACATCATTTTACATGTTTGCATTTTCCGGGTTCGAGTGTAAGTACACCCCCTCCCAGTGCATATCTTAATCGTTTTACATGTTTGCATTCTCCGGGTTCGAGTGTAAGTACACCCCCTCCCAATGCGTACCTTAATTATTTTACATGTTTCTTTGTCCCTTCTCTCGGGCTCATTATCCTAATATAATACGCTTCCGTCACTCGGCTGTGCGTTTATATTATGATCAAATATTTTGCTTATCTGATTCATTTAGGTACTTTTTAATTTGTCTCACTCACCCCGTCCTTACTACCTCGGGTGTAAGTGTATCCATCATAAAAAGTTCATGGTATCATGTGTTCACTACCTACTTGGCCAGAGTAGGCGATCAACACATGACATACATGACCCTTTTATAACTTTCTCATCACACCCCATGTAAGTAACACCTCTATTTATTTCTCTTGGAAACAATATCCCGGATAGATTTTCTATTCAGGTTTTTCCAAGTTTTTAATCTACATATGCAACTTTCAATCTCTACGTATTTGTTGCATATTACTATTTGGGCAATTAAATTTAAAATGTGCACCTGGTAATGCTTGCCCTAACGGGCTTCTCTTGCCATTAGCCTTGTTCACGATCGCTACGTGATTTAGGTCCTTGGTGAGTATGTTCTACTTGTCGTACTTTGGACCGTTCCTCCGTCAAGTCCGCAATTTGTTAAACTCCCGCTATCTTTAGATGCGAGTGTCCTTCAACTAAAACATTTACAAGAGTTAATAATATCAACTTCAATAATCGCCCGTATTATAATACAAGGCTTTTTCTACTATACGCGTCAACGCGCGTATTTTCATCAACTATATCAATCATTTTAATTAGGGTAACGTGTATTACACGATAACCCTAAGTGTTGTTTACAACACTTTAACACGCTAAACCATTAACCTACTTGTACTTACCGGATTTGCGATCAAGCCTCGAACCGAACACTAATCTTTATCAAGAGCGTAAGGTTTAAGTCCAAGAATGGTTTTCCCCACCATACTTGAATCTCTTAAACCAGGGCTCTGATACCAACTTGTAAGACCCTAGTTACTATTTAACGGTTTTATATGTAAATACCAACAATTAGATGTGTAGTTAAGACTACACATACTATAAAAATGCGGGTTTATTAAAACTTTTACAAATCATAAGTTATTCAACATAACGTGATCGGATTCGTCATTTAAAATTTTGCGACGTGGCTATGTGCGGAAGCATGTATCTTTATCGTGTTCGGTTCTTCGTTGAGCTTGATCGTCTTCCGGCTTCCAAAATGTACCTACATTTCATAAACATGAAATATTTTAGTCATACGGGGTTTAAAACGTGTCTAAACGAGTCCTCCCAAGATTAATCTCTTGGTCCCAGAAACAAGGACTTGAAACTGGCCTCCACCATAACTTACGGTGGGCACCGTAAGTTACGGTGGCCCTTGTTTTAAAATGCCCCCACCGTAACACAGTAGGTATCTGGTGTAACGGTTTCAGCCCCCACCGTAACTTACGGTGGGCACCGTAAGTTACGGTGGCCCCTGTATCAAACTCTTCCATTTTTGCCGTTTTTGACACGAAAACTTTCGTATCTTTCAATCCGCTTGTCCGTTTGACCTACCGTTTCTTCCTACGTGATTGTAATTTAATCCTTAATCATATGGAATTAAAATCTAACATCCGGATTAACAAAATTAAGACTTTTAAGTGTTTGGCTTATTACCCTTTTTACCGAATTTTAACCCGTTAAGGGCATTTAAGCACTTTTACGTACAATTCACACTCATTTATTTCTAGCCTCTTATTTCCACATTATTTATCAAATGATCTTCCATCACAACTATATTTGTGATGGGTTTAATGTGGCGATCTATATAATCCGATTTTTACCCCTCGGATTATCATTTTACGGCAAAGACTCATATAGAGTCTTTTGACCAAGGATTTACATCTTACGCTTTTATACGTATTCTAAGTATTGACTTGATTATAAAACTCGTTTTCAAGCGACTTCTAAGGGTTGTTTGCTTAATTTTGCTTACAAGGGTGTTTTGGTCATTTTTAACCCTTATTTTACGACGAAGGGCTTGCTTAAGCCATGCACGCCCAAAAATCTCATTTTTAACCAAATCTTGTTTTCAAAACACTCTGTCTATAATTTAAATCCTTTGGTTTACCTTTTAAGGTAACCGTATGTCCTTTTTACTTTGCCTAACTCTCATAGAACTTCAAGTTCTAAATGATGAGTTGATCTATAATACATACCTGGCTCGGATCAACTTATTACCCGGTTTTAATACCTTGCTTTATAATCGCTAATTAAGAACGATGCGAGTATCCATTGGATATCTATTCCTGTAAGCATATAACTTGACAAAAGAATCATTAGTCGATATTGTCAAAAGGTGATGTCTACACCTTTTGACCCGTTTGGCCGAATTGACCGTTTATCTATGCGAGATGATATTTATTATCATCTCATCTACATGACTCGTTCCGTTTAACACCGTACGGTCATTTTACTTATAAACCGTTTAATACCACTTTCGACACTTTATGTCTTACGCGGAAAAAGCGTCTTTTTGAAAATAACGGTTATTGTCAACGCGTGACTAATTACTGTTTTGCCCTTATTATTTGTTTTGGCTTACCATAAAAGGTAACCATTAAAAGTTCATTTTTCCTTTCGTCATAATATGACCGAATTATCGATTTACTTCTTTTTAACCATTATTATGGTTTCTTTCATCTTTGATTATCTTGTTCCATACGACTACACGACGGAACATCATATTTCAATTGTTTAGTTATCTCATTCGTAATTTATATGATAAGAGAATATTCCACAATTTAAGACTAGTGTAAGCTATACTTACCTTGCATCCGAATTATGCTCTTTTCCGCGTATACGATCCGTTTGACCCGCTTCTTTCCCCAAGCCTCCATCTAGCTTGTCAAGAGTCAAACTAGCATCATAATTCGTAAGATGGTTAGATTAGTCATCATTATTATGACTAGTCCATCTTACGGACTTTATGTCGAAACTTCTATTCGACTTCATCATAGCTTAGTTCGACTTTCTAAAGTCAACTACCTTTAATCATATAATATGCACGATTAAGGCAAATCAACATTATGATTAGAACCCGTTTTATCCCATATCTCATGTAATTAGTCAAGCTTGCCAATTACGCGTTTCACTTGAATTTCAACACTTTACTTCTCATTTAGGCATTTTAACAAACACCTAATGGGCATAATTCTACATGTTTACTAACTAGTTCATAACTAGCTATTTTCACCAAGATTTACATCAAGAATCAAATCTCTATGTCTAGTGTTTATAAACAACATCTAGGTCTTGCATCCTATCTTCAAATTTCACAATTTAACATTCAGATTCACGTGTTCATCATTTTATCATGAAAACCCACTTAGCACATATAAGGGAAATCATTAAATCTCTAGTCTTATGGCACTAATTCTACAAGTTTGCTTCTAGGACTTGTTCCTAGACTTGTATTCATGTCAATATCACCCATACATTCCACATGCACTCAAGAATTTCGATTGTGGGTGTTCATCATAAATTCAAGATATCACCGAATTACAAAAATCGACATACCTTGTGACCTCCTAGCTTAGGGGATCAAGGATTTAGTTAAAGCCCCAATTTCTTTGCTTGATTCATCTTCGATTTTGCTGGATTTGTGAGCTTTAGGGTTTTGAGCTAGAGAGCTTCTTGGCTCCTGTGTTTATGTCGACCAGAACACACACCCAAGGTGTGTGTTTTGGTGTTGGATTTTTATTTATTAAAAACTAGTTTCTAGTTTAACACCTTTAACCCCTCTACTTTTCCCAAGTTTTATTTAGGGTGTTTTAATCAAGTTTCCTCATTACTACAAGACTTGTAATTAACTAGGTTATTTATTTCCTAGTTATTTTTTTTATCTTGTTCATAACCCGTTTTATTTTAAGTCCCGTTAACTCGGGCTCTTATAAACTCAATTCCTTAAACCTTTGATTCGTTTGTATTTAATATTAGGATTTCTTATTTAAATCCAAATATTTACCGGGTTATTTTTACTACTAACGGTACTTTACCCGTCTTTTACTATTAACGGAGTTTGATTACCAAACCCGTTTTCGGGGTGTTACAATAAAACTCATCCGCCATCTCCCGTCTGTATTTCGCACAAGCCTCGACAAGATCTCCCCCAATCCCGACCTCCTCGTCATTAACCAGTTTACTTAACAACATAAAAACTAACACCCCTGAATCAGGTCCTGGGTTTTCTTTCTGATGTTGGCAAACTTCAGTATGTGTCACCATTGTCCTTTCCACATATGGGCGTCCAGAATGTTCCCAGTAGGCGATTTGTTCCAAAAATGTTTTGAATAACGATTCAAATTTTATTAGGGTTGGGTATACCCTAACTTGAATCAAGCTTGACCCATCAAAAACACTTGAAGCACACGTCCCAGTAAAATACAAGGTAAGGTGAAGTGTCCGCATATCAACACGAACCATGAACCAGTCTTGAAGGTCAACACAGATTGGAATATAAACCTGAGACAAAAATAAATAAGTTAAACATATTTGGTTTAAAATAAACAGTGGGGGATGTAAGTGTTACCGTATCGATGTCCCAAAATGAAGGGTAATGTTCCTTTAATCCAATGGCAAAAGGTAAGTCACGATGGTTAGGATTCTCATCCAAAAGGTCCAGAAATTGCGGTGGGAGAATCGTCCATGGAAACATTTGTTCTGGTCTTCTGGATTTTTTTTATTAAAATCCATCTGAACCTCATCATTCTCGTCATCCACCCACACACATGCTACAACGGTGAAAGTTTTATAACATAAGAATAAAACATAATTTTCGGAGAACCTATATTTATACTCCTTACCAGTGGCGACAAGTAACCGTAGTTCTCGTATCCAAGTAGGGCACCCCAAAACTCGGACCCGAGTTGTCTCCTTCCAAGGAATCCGATATAACAGAAAGAAGAATCTCCGTTATGATAGAACGCCATTACATTTTTTGACCACGATCTAGACTCTTCTGTTGGGTAATAATACCAGCGTGTCTTTCTTGGGATCTTTTCAGGGGGGGTATCGGGAACTTCCTCCAGCTCCAAGAACGAGTCTTCCGGGTCCCCCATTTATTGTGTGTGGTTGGTGCAATTCGAGATGGGGGTATGAGTGACTATTTATGTTTGAACAATCAAAGTAGTAAAGTCGCTGTTTCATGCTGAAATGTTATACTAGGTAGCTGTTTCATCCAGAGATGTTATACTAGGTCGCTGTTTCATCCAGAGATGTTATACTAGGTCGTTGTTTCATCCAGAGATGTTATACTAGGTCGTTGTTTCATCCAGAGATGTTATCCTAGGTCGCTGTTTCATCCAGAGATTTTCTAGTAGGTCGCTCTTTCATCTATAAAAAGTCCCTTGGAAAACACCCCTCCATTGGTCCTCATCACTCTTCTTTGCAATACCATTTCTTAGTAATGGATAAGCGCAATGGTAAGAAACGGTTACCTCCTTTCTCCCACTTTTAAAACAATTGCATGACTGAAAAAGACATCAAAGCTTGTTTGGAATGGGAACTACCCCCAAAGCTTCCTGATCTGGAGGATGGAAAGAAATAAAAAAAATCGGAACCTGTCGAGGAAGGAGGATCGTCTTCCGGTGCTATTGTGAATCATTAACTGGCGAAACAGAAGGACGTTCGTGGAAAAAATAAACAGGTTGAAGAAATCCCCGTTGTTAAAAAAGTTTGGACCTATGACAATCAACAATTTGATTTCAACCCTAACCCGGAGGAGGATTACGACCCTAAAGTCCTGAAGGATGCTTGGAACTATGAGGAAGAAGAAGAAGATTGGTCCTGTGTTTGGCACAACCCATATTCTGGAGAAGAGTCAGACTCGGAACTATCATCTAGAGGTGACTGCCATTGGAAATAGGGTTGCTCGTTTTGTTGCATGATGTTTGTTGTAGTGGTGTTTTGTTGAAAGTTTTTTGTCGTTTGTTGTATCAACACTTTATGTCCTCATTTGGCTTGTCGTTAGTGGAAGGTTATTCTCGTTTATTGTATCAGTAGGTTATGTTTACTAGTATTCTAATAAGTACCCACCCCTACACTTCTCCTGTCTATAAATACCACCTATCACACCAATATGTCTTCACATCTTCACCTCACCTCACAAGTCATTCGGATGGCAGATGGTGATAACGAATTACACATTCATTTTCATTTGCATATACATGAAGGGGAGCCAAACCCTGTAAATGTTGAACCACAACCCAACCGTAACTCTGTTCAACCACAACCCAACCGTAACTTTCTTGAACCCCAAACCAACCGTAATCATATTGCTCGACAACCAAACCCTAGCAGTGTGCTCCCCTCCACTGAACAGTTGCATGCCCCTCCCAGACCTTCAACGCTAGAACAACATCGTCACCGTCCAGATCATCATAGTCAGCGAAATCAAAATCAAACTTCCTTCATGGCAGCACCACAAAACCCTAGCAGCTCGTACATCTCAGTTGTCGAAAGGGGGGCAGCCTTATGGAGACCACAATGCAACTATGGACACCACTACTACTGTAGGCATATTGATCCATCCGACAGCGATCGAGACTCAAACGCGTTATCAGATGACGCGGTGGTTTGTGATGATCCATGGGAGCAGTATCAGAATTACGATAGCGATTCTGATTCATCTTTTTGAACCCCACCATATTCTACCTTAGCTGCTGTCTTATGTATTTTTTATTCAATAATATGTGTGTTGTTGTGTTTAATGTTTCTTAGTGAATTTTGGAACAAATGTCTTAATTGTTAAATTACACCAATTGAGAATTCAAACAGAAATACCAAACACAAAACATAGGAGGATACACCTAACAGTTAAAAGTAAAAACCATAACAAGATACTAACTTAACGTCGGCCACAGGTCTTCCTGTTGTGCCCGGTTTCTCCGCATCTGCTGCATCGACGTGCCTGGGGTTCATCGTGGTAGTTAACATCCATCTCATTTTGAATTCTTCTTGAACGAACCCAGCCTCGATGTGTTGTGACCCTCGAAGGGTCCCCTTGAATTGTCCAGTCCGCTTCTTCCCACTCATCTTTGTGTCCCAGGGTGAAAAAATGACCGTTGTACTGTTCCTGATAGGTGGTGGTGTGGAATATGGAATTGGTAACGTCATGTGGTTGCTCACCCCTCCAAGCGCAAACTGCGATAGCATGGGAACAAGGGAATCTAAGCATTTGCCATTTCCCGCATGAGCACCGCCTGCGTCTGTATTCAACGGTGTACTCATTTCCACCATCATCATTGGTTTCTTCCCTTGAAACTACCGCTTAGCGACCTTCTCTGACATCGTATACGCACTTCATGTTGCATACCTACGGAATGCAACTTGTTAAACCTGGACCAAATTCGAGGGGGTAGAGGGGTATTGCAGCTTTGGGCCATCTGCGCGTGCCGAGCATACTCTGATACGTCCTTGGTGAACGTATAATGAATCAAGGCTTTTACTGGCAGGAGTCTTACTTCACGTAAGACATTATTCATAGACTCGGATATGTTCGTCGTAAGGTTACCCCAATGACGGTTTCCACGGTCATGAACAATAGTCCACTTGCTTTTGTCGATGTCGTTCAGGTAGTTCCAAGCACCCTGATTTAACATCTGCATTTCCCTCACAGCCCAAACATACTTTCTGCGTTGACTTGTGCTCCCGATCATCCAACACAGCTTCCTAAGAGATTTGGTCTTGAACCTACCACTAAAATTGCTTCTTACATGCCGAAGACAAGAATGGTGGTAGGCGTTTGGTTCCCTCCAATCCACAAGGTTCTCCATCGCATTAATTATCCCGGCATGACGGTCTGATAGAACACAAATTCTACTGTTACAGTCTCTGGTGACGTATTCCCTCAAATTTTGGAAAAACCAACACCAACTATGAACCGTCTCTTCGTCAACTAGAGCGTACGCCACTGGCATTATGTTGCCGTTTTTGGTTATCGCAACCAACAACTTACCACGGTACCCTCCTTTCAAGTGTGTGCCGTCCACAGAGATGACAGGCTGGCAAAGATGAAACGCGCGAATAGAAGACCAAATGCCCAAAAAACATATTTGAATGTTGGATCTCCTGGAGCCGAGTACGGGTGATGAAACCATGAAACCACCGTACCAGGGTTTCGAGACTGAAGTCGTAACACGTACTTTAGCAGCTCCTTAAAGTTGCTTTCCCAGGTTCCATATATCCTCTCAATTGCATTTCTTCATCCACGCCACGCCTTCGTATACGTAACATCGACAGACATCGTTTGCTTTATATGCGTCCTGATGTGTTTCACCTTCAACGCAATATCTGTACGAATTTGTGGCAGGATGTGTGCAGCGATATCCTTAGATCTAAGGCATCTGTTGTTGTTGCGTAACACCGTGGAATAACAACTGTGGGCAGGCGCCCAGTTGGTAATTTGCCACAGGTGTTGGTGTTTCTATTTTGATGTCGTTGCACGCCATTCACACAAAGGAGCATGAGGGAAAGGGTTTTTAATTTTTTTGTTTCTGGTGTAGCATTTAACTTTGTATAAAGTTGGTTTGCTATCCATCACAAAAATTTCCCTTCCACGGCGAATGTTCCATTCTCGGACAGCAAGGTCCACCTCCTGTTTAGATTTGAAATACATGCCGAGACGTATCTGTTTTACTTTTGGATTCCATATGTCCATTGGATTATCTTCATAATCCGGACACATGTAATCCCTAAGTTCCTCGTCCACGTCTGGGTCGTCATGTGTCCCTGGAATGATAGGCCTCGGCTGAGCCAGGGTCAACTCAGTGTGTTGGTTGACTGCAGCCTCGTCGTCAGAAGTGCCATCGTCGGATGCTGGTGCCTCTTCACTTTTAGAACTGTCACACCCCGATATTTCCACGTATTACCGGTGGGCTCGGTGGGGAGTATCGTGACGTAGTTTATATCATCATAGACAATTTATCACAGTTTATATACACAGCAGAAATCGAAAGATAAAATCATTACAAACAGAATAAAAAGTAATATCAAGTGTATTACAAAACGGTCGTAAGGATCCATAGGCGGATCAAAGTTCAAAAGATTTTTGTTCAACAGATTTAACTTCTAAGCTTGCAAGACTCTTTATTGAAGCTAGGAGTAGCCAGCCTATTCCGTTTAGTACCTGCACTTAACCTTTTAGAAAATACGTCAGTTTACACTGGTAAATACAATTAACTGACTCATTTTGAAAATGTTTAAGAAAATTGATTTGAATGCACATGGCACAAAATAATCTTTTATAACTTGGGATAATTATTTATATATAAACTTGTAAAAGAATTACATGTTCGTTATACGTTCAGTAGCCCGGGTTGAATACCGGGTTAAAGATAAATAGACACACCACATGATATAATCCCGCGGCGAGTTATTATCAATTCCGTCGGTTATACCTTTTTATATATATGCACTGGCAGGTGTATACCTACACCCCGTGCTTAGGTCGTGGCCATTTCAATGAATGATTCCAAGGATATCCGGGACATGGTCATTAACCCCCCCAAAGGCTTTAAGCAAACAAAACAGATTAAACGGGTTATCTCAATGATTTAACCTTCATATGATTAAAAATTCAATACCTGACCAAGCGTTATTTTATATACCGTACCCCAAGCCCGTATAAGGGAAAATAAGTTAAAAGTATTTACCTGAGCAAGTATATATCACAATCAGCGAGTGCAAGTATCTTTTACTGGTCTCCAAATCTGGAACGAAGGTTTTAATAACCTATTAGATTCCTAACGGGTCTTAATTCAGTCTAAACTTAGACCCGACAAGTTTGTATACTTGTATAATATGGGTAAACCAAACACATTCTGGATTTTGAGATAAAAACGATAAGGTTTGACCCGTTTCGGCTAATTTATGCAAACTAGTTACATAAGCCGCACCGAACGCGAATAATGCGTTACGGGTAACCAAATGAGTAATGAACAGGCTTCCTAAGTTAATATGCCTTAAATATGTTGTGATATCAGTAAGATACCTTCCATTATGCCCAAAAATGGATTTAAACTCGAATTATGCCCTGTAGGGGTATTTTGGTCATTTTAAAGGTTATAAAAGAGTTTAAATACTAATCTGAGTTTCAGGTCTGATATAATCAGTAAAAACATTTATTTTTATAAGTCATAACAGTAGGGTATTGCATATATGTGAAATTTATCTTTAATAACCAAACTATGCACCGTAGGGGCATTTTGGTAATTTCACATAAGCTTTAAAGGTTAAAATTAGAATTTTGAGTTCAAAAATTTTGCTTACTATTTAATTATAGAAATTTACTTAAAACATCAGTAAGTATTAAGTTTTATATGCCAAAAATAGTTTTAACTCATACTATGCGCTTAAAACTCGTAAAAGTCGATTTTAAGCGATTTCCGGGTTTAAATAGGAAATCTGAGTTTTTGATTAGTTTATAAATTTCAAAATATTTTATTTATCATATAAAATCAGTAGCAAAAAGTTTGGTATCAAAATATTATGTAAAACTCATTTTATTCAAGAAAATGGTATAACCGACATTTACCGATTTAAAGCAAGAACCCTATGTTATGCTCAGCTTAAAAATAATTAAAAATCTTCAAAAAATCCCAAAATATTATATTACATCATTGGGTAAAAAGTTTGGTGTCAAAATTTGGGTTTAGATAGGCTTTGTGCTAATTACGTCGTTTAATTATTAAAAAGTTTCTTAATTACGATATTGAGCATAACTCCTAATCTAGACCTCAAACTGATGTCAAATTTTTAGGAAAAGTTTATAAATCAGTAACAAAGGTTTTTGTCCTCTCACATTTTCAAAAATCTCGTTTTAAGGTCAAAAGGGCATTATAGTCAATATTTAGGCATATAACGGAAACATGTACATGAATCGAATAACTAATGAACCAAGTTGTATAACCTCAGAGGGTTACACTAACCTATAACCTGGTCCTATTAGAGCTCTAAGGCATTTCTAAAATATGCTACATTGGGTCAGAACTGAAAGTCAAAGCAAAAGTCTACTTTTGCGACTTTCGGTTCCGAACCGAGCTTAAACTGAAAATTATCGGGTTGAACATGCTTAGACATGTTCTTACATTAATTACCAAGTTATATGAGTGATAAAACAGGTTTCATAGCTTCTACATTGTTAATTATGTGTTTATGCGAAAATTTGCTTTCTGTTGACTTTTTATAATTAACTTTGACCCGACAATTGACCTAGTTAGAGTGGGAATCAGAGGGTGCCCTTTTAAGGGTTTATTACCCGACAATTGACCAGCTCAAAGGTACTTTCAATTCGAGAATTGACAGGACCATTAGTGATTAATCACTAAGTCAAACCTTAATTACGACGGGTTTGACTTTAGGCCATTAAACTAATAAAACTGAATTAAGAAAGGTCAAGGAGGCTTACAAAGGTCCTAAGCACGACTAATGACCCATAGGGAATGCTCTTGAGCTCCAGGAGACTCCAGAAAACAAGTTGGAATGATTTTCAAAGTGTATGCAAAATGTTGCAACCAAGAGCTCTTTATATAGCAACTTAGGATGCATAAGATCATTCCACAATAGTCTATAGATGTTCCCTGATCATTTACAAGTGTCCTTAAGCATGAAAAACCATCAAACAAGCCCCTAGAATCGAATACAAGGCTTCTTGTAACAACCCGCACTTTTGTGCGTTGTTACTACTCAATATACTCGTTACGCCTAGCACCAGAGATTCGGATCATAATGTAACTATATCACATACATCGCTATTCGAAGGATAATCGCATATTTTTGCAATACATTATCACTATATCACATCGAAAACACTAACACTCACGATGACATTGAGTGAGGACCTATTCTACCCTCCTCGGTGGCCGTGATGTGTCAAAGCGCAGACAATTAACGCTAACAAAGACTCTCGGGTGAGTGCTATAACTCCACTCAACGTGACGATGATGACAATACGAGTGAATGGTACCCCGTCAGTCATTGTGGCACAACTCACAATAACGTTCACGATGACATCGAGAAAGGACCTATGCTACCCTCCCTGATGGCTGTGAAACGTCGCTAATAATCGCATACTCAAAACGAAAACCGATTGTTATATCGAAACTTTGGAATATGGATACGTAAATACGACCCTTAGTGATATATATACATATATAATAATAATATAAATCAACTATAGAAAGCGCGTACTTCAAAAACCACCGCAACGCTCGAAAAACGGAAACGTTCACAGCGCCGGAGTGGCCATCCGGATGGACCGGCCATCCGAACGGATAGCCTTCCGAACGAATGGCCTTCCGAACGAATGGCCATCTGACCCAAAACCACTCCAGCCTCTCTGTTGCCTGTAAATAGCCTGTCACACCACTGTTCAAGTGATGTGACAGCTCCCACTCGACCAAGCACGCTCCAGGACCCTTTTCTCTCGATTCCTCGCGATTTCGGTAAGATTTCAACCTAAAACCTTGTACTTCTGTGATCTACACTCCATTCTACATCATTCCATCTTTTAAAACTCAACTTCTAACCGTGAAATCTGCTGATTTGAGGTGTTTTAAGGTGATGTCACCAAGAGTTCTTATGAACTTCAAGTTGTGACCTCATCCCACCATAAACGACTCAGATCTGGGTGATTTCCACATGTTTTGATAACAAATCTCACCTAAATCTGTGTATTTAACCAAGGAACCGTGCGATTTCGAGTTAAGCATGAGAAACCGTCAAGAACGGCCGGATCTGATGGAATGGGGTGATTCCCGACCGTCAGAACGGGTCGGAACTGATGGAATTTCAATTGCTAACACGGAATTTCACTATTCCAGTAAAACCGCACGTATTTCTTCCGAAAACACTCGAAAACAGTTGATCGGGACGCTGAAACAAACGTGTTATCCGACTGGACAACATGTCATCCGATATGCCATCCGATCGGATAGCATGTCATCCGATCGGATGACTATCATTCGACCCAAGTCAACTTCCATTCGATCGAATAGCAATTCGACCCAGTCAACTTCCATTCGATCGGATAGCAATTCGACCCAGTCAACTTCTATTCGATCGGATAGCACTTCGACCCAGTCAACTTCTATCCGATCGGATAGCAATTCGACCCAGGCAACTACCATTCGATCGGATAGCAAATCGACCCAATCACGTGTCATTCGACCGGATAGCCTGTCATCCGACCGAATGACAGCCATCCGACCCAGATCCATATGTCATCCGATCGGATGAGCCCATCCGATCGGATGAGCCCATCCGAACGGATGAGCACCATCCGACCAGATAACTAACTGTTCGATGTTATTCTCGCTTAACCGTACATCGTTTACTATATCCTTCAATGATTCAATGCAGACGCACTTGCAACCGATCCAATCAAGTTGTATTCTCGCTAAATACGCACTGTGAGTATACTTGAACCCTTTTTAATCGCATTTTGGGTGTAACATACGTTTCTAACAGATCGAACTTATCAAACGAAATATTCAATCAATCGAATTATCACTTGCGAATGACTGTTATGCATAGATATACATGATGCTAGTTGCATATGTGCTAGGGCTTATACTCGCGACGTCCCACCATGACTAGTATAGTACTATTGCGCCCGACGGGGTCTAGTTTGCCATCGCATATTCGAGCATCGAGGACTTAGTTGGTAGTATCAGCTTTGTGAGTATATATGTCGTGTGTTACGTTTATGCATGAGGAAATTCACCACACTTTTATCTATTACGCTATACATATCAAACCTGTATACTCGCCAATACTTTTGTATTGACAAACATTTTAACGTATGTTGCAGGTTAGATCGCAGGCTATATCAAATCAAGCTAGAAAGTCTAGAAACTCCACCAAAATCTAGGTTGTCGGATTTGTATTGTTCGAGAGGATAAGATATCTGTGATAACTTATGTGATTGTATTATTTGTTAGTATGGAATAACGAATGTATTAAATACTATCGCAATATAGTTGTTATGGATTCTCTTGAACAATCTGATTCGCCTAGTGCCGCGCCCCGATGATTCCGCCATCGGTTGGGGTGTGACACTTCTAAGGCGGTGCAACCTGCTGAAACTCGCATCTGTGCATGAATCTGTCCAGCTCAGGCCATCGCGTCGCGTGACAGCAGAAGACCTTTGTGGTGACGCAGCGCCAGCAACTCAGTTACCAGCCAAACAAGTTTCAATTAATGACATTTCACCCCCTGGACCTTCTAAAATGTAATTTCTTCCATCTTAAGCACTTTTAACCCATATAACTTATATTTCTATGATCCATGAGATATAACCAAACATCGTTAGGTCCGGTTTCGTTAAACGATAACCGAAAACACAAGTTTTGCCTCGTTGACGCTTTTAACCCCTTAATTAGGAAAGTTAACGTATCTTCCTCATACGATATCGAAACCTTGTGAAATTTTATCACTTATTCTTGGGAGTATAATTAATCGTTACAAGGCTCCGGGTTCACTAAAAGGTCACTCAGAGGTATAACTTAAACATGTTGTCACTTTTAACCCTCGCGTCTTGTAAACTCTCACTTTCTTCCACAAACGGTTTCATATGCTTCATGATACATTCGTTTTAAGGGTATAAACATCGTGTAGGGTTGTTAAAAGGCAAAATTATCAAATGTTGACACTTTGTATCCTTATATACATATACTTTCTTCGTTTGTCAACTTTAGTCCCTCGTATTCAATTTGTAACACGTTTAAAGTCCATGAGACGTGTCGATACTATATTGGATATGATTTTACGAGGTGTTACATCCTCACCCCCTTAAAAGAAATCTCGACCTCGAGATTTACTGAAATAAATGAGGGTACTTCTCGTTCATTGTGGACTCTACCTCCCACGTGTACTCGGGACCTCTACGAGCATCCCGTTTAACCTTTACGATTGGTACATGCTTCTTTCGAAGTTTCTTAACCTGTCGATCCTCGATCGACAAAGGTTTTTCCACAAATTTCAAGCTCTCATCTATGTGCACATCTGTATGGGGTATGACTAGTGTTTCATCAGCTAGGCATTTCTTCATATTGCAGATGTAGAAGACATTATGAATACCACTGAGCTCTTCAGGCAGGTTTAACTTATAAGCCACTGTTCCGACACATTCGATGATCTCGAATTGTCCTATATATCTCGGGCTTAACTTGCCTTTCTTACCAAATCACATTACCCCTTTCCAGGGTGATACCTTAAGTAACACTTTGTCACCAACCTCGAACTTCAGAGGTTTACGCCTTTTATCTGCGTAGCTTTTCTGCATATCCCTGGCAGCTTTGTGACGATCTCGTATCTGTACAATCTTATCTGTAACTAGTTTATGTAACTAGTTTGCATAAATTAGCCGAAACGGGTCAAACCTTATCATTTTTATCTCAAAATCCAGAATGTGTTTAGTTTACCCATATTATACAAGTATACAAACTTGTCAGGTCTAAACCACACTCTAATCCGGTCGTCGCTTAATCGTGCGTTTTGAACCGTATATCTTCTTTTAAAACTAACCGGTCTAAGCTTAGGCTTAGTTAAGACCCGTTAGGAATCTAATAGGTTATTAAAACCTTCGTTCCAGATTAGGAGCCCGGTAAAAGCTACTTGCACTTGTTGTTTGTGAATTATACTTGCTCAGGTAAATACTTTTAACTTATTTTCCCTTATACGGGCTTGGGATACGGTATTATAATAATGCCGCTTGGTCGGGTATGTAGTCATTTAAATCGGATTGTGATTAATGTATTTACATAACTCGTTTTAATCTGTATTATTTGGTGTATGGCCTTTGGGGGTTAAATGACCATGTCCCGGATATCCTTGGCATCATTCAAAGAAATGGCCACGACCTAAGCACGGGGTGTAGGCATACACCTGACAGTTGCATTATGTAAAAACTGGTAATCCACTTAAAGGAATAAACCTTGTGGGCATTATACCTGTGGCGTGTCAGTTAATCTTGTCCGACTCTTCTAACCGGCCCTGACGGACGACAAATAAGTAAAACTGTATACAAGATTATTTTTAAATAATTGTCCCAAGTTATAAAAGATATTTTGTGACGTGTGCATTCAAACTAAATTTATTAAACTCTTTTCAAAATGAGTCAGTTAATTGTATTTAACAGTGTAAACTGACGTATTTTCCAAAAAGGCTAAGTGCAGGTACTAGACGAAATAGGCTGGCTACTCCTGGCATCATTAATCAAGTCTTGCAAGCTTTAGATGTTAAAGTCTGTTGAACAATGATCTTTTTATCTTTTGATCCACCTGTGGATCCTTTACAGTCCGTTTGTAATACTTTGATATTACTATGTATTCGGTTTGTAATGTGATTCACCTTTTTGCTTCCGCTGTGCATTTAAATTGTGTTGTTTGACTATGATGATATCAACTACGTCACGATACTCCCCATCGGGCCCATCGGTAATACGTGGAAATATCGGGGTGTGACAGGTTGGTATCAGAGCCAACATTGAGTGAATTAAACACTAGCCTTTTGTGTTTAATCTCAATGACACAGTTTGCACATTCATCGACTTCTGAGTCTAGACAAAGAACTTAGGACTAATCCAAATTTATTTTATTTTAATTTTGTCCTTTATATTTCTTTGTTGTTCTTTTATTTGTTTTGACAGGTTCAACAAGATGCCACCTAGATTTCGTGGAAGAGGTAGAGGCAAGGGGCCACTCATCGCCCCAAACGATCATGAGGCCGGACCGTCTCACCGGCGAACACCGTCAGATTCCCTAAGCAGAAGTCCTCAAGAAAACTGGAGGACCCATATAGAACCCGCAAGGCGCTCAGTCTCGCTGAGCTCCTCGCCTTCTTACCTAAACTCCTTTGGGCCTCAGTCTGAGAACGAGCCCCATAACTCACACCATTCTTTTATACCCCTCCAAAGCCACAACTCACCCTTCAACGACCCAACACCTTACTTCCAAAGTCGGTTCAACCCGGCAAACTTAATTAATGAACCAATGGGTTATAACCCATTGGGACCGGAGGACCACTTCTCCATGGATATGGATGAAGATCCGGAACCTGCCCAACCACCAACCGGGACGCCTACTCACCCCATCGAGATTTCAGACGGGTCATCCTTTCTTGGATCACCTTATAATGGTCCCGACAGCTACGAGGCGAGGTTTAACCAGATCGACTGGGTGTTTACTCCCAGTTACCACAACTCACCGCAGCAGCAGCAGGATCCCTCCGAGGATTCCCGTTTCGTAGCGGTCACTCCACTGCCACCACCACCAGTGCACCAACAGCCTCCGGAGCCACCGAGGCGTAGGAGATCAACCGCACGGATGTCCGTGCGAGGGGGAGTCCGTATCAGCACTCCTCAACCGTCTAGTGGCAGTCATTATCCGCCACTATACGAAGACCCACAGATGGGTGGGCCTTCAAACCCTGTTTCTGAGGTGCAGTCTGCGCCGGTCGCACCACCACCAGTGGGTTTTAACAACCCAATTCCTACATACACCGGTTCAGCGGCGTACAACCCATTTGAGTAGCCGGCCCAGACCAACTACAACTACGTCGAGGCTGACCTATACCTGGTAGCGGCAAACTACAATGCCCTTCATCCGGAAGGACCCTTTGGAGTCCCATATCAAGCTGGATATCCACACTATGGGTACCCACCCTATGGGTATCAACAACCACCACCTCCTCAACCTCCGCTGTATCAGCAGCCCCCGCAGCCGTCAGTGATATCGCCACCGCAGCACCAGGAGATTCTTCAAAGGTTGAGTCAGGTGGAGGAGGAGGAGGTTCGGGAAGAGCGTAGGCAAAACCGAGGAATTTTCAAGGGTCTGGCTAACTTAATCAAGGGGAAGACCAAAAAGGGTCATTAAATCCTTTATTTGTTTATTTGTATTTCTTTAATGTTTAATCAGTCCCTGCGTGGACATCTGTTTCTGTAACCAGTCCCTGCGAGGACTTGTAGTTTCTATTTAGCCCCTGCGTGGGTATGTTATGTTTGTTTAGCCCCTGCGCGGGCAAGTTAGTTCTCTTTAAGTCCCGTTTAGGGCAAACATGTACTTTTAATTTTTGTAGTGGAATGATTAAATTTAAATTTTCATTTTAATTATATGCATAAACGTAAAATATGAAATAAATGAAAAAATAACATTCCTTTTATAAGATCTACCATTATAATAAAATGATAAAATCTACAAAGGGCAAGACCTAGCTCATGTGTCATTTTAAGACAGGGCCAAGATGGTAGTTCCTCAATTAGATTCAGATCCTTATTAACATCTCAATTTAGGATTGTTCTGCGTTAAATATTAAAAAGAATCTTAAAGGTATAACCTAGCCTATATGTCATTTCAGACATGGCCAAGATGGCAAAACCTATTTAAAAGTTTCAGATCCTTGTTAACATCTGAAAACATGTTAACACTCATGGCAAAATGTGATTCGATAAAATCACATAAGTCATTCTTAAATTGGGTGATTCCAATTCCCCTCTTAATTACATAATCATCCATTAGGGATGAAGTTCCTGCGGGCCATAAATAAGGTCCTTTGAGACTAAAGACAGTGGTAGTCTACGACTCCCTGTCAAGAAAAGGTAATGAACTTTGATTCAAGCCTTATTGCCTCGATTCTATAAAATCTTGGCTTATAAATTAAACCTGTCCCTGTGACTTGGCCTTTGTGCTATTATTTAATTATAATTAGGATTATTATGATAAAGATCCTGAATAAATATATTTAACAAATTAACCAATATGGTTCTTTAATACCATGGTTAATAAATTAATAAGATGACAAATCTAATATAAACTTCTAAGAAGTCATTGTCATCATTTTATGTAGCAAGCAAGCTACATGGCTGAGTCTGAAGAAGTCAACAGTCATCTAAGGGAAATCATGATACCACCTGGATCAACGTAACTGGTGCGGAACTTCAAGCACTGATTGATAATGCTGTTACCAAGGCCATAGATAGGCAGTTTAATGAATCTAGTGGTACTCGAAGCAGGACCCTGTCTGTACCCCATTCTAAACCTAAGACCCACTCTGAAGCTCATAGTAAGCCACCTTCTAAACCTAAAGGGTCAAAGAAGGATGATAACGATCATCACTCCTCAAATCAGCATAGTGCCTCGTCGAAGAAGATTGAGCTCAAACGAGAACCACGTGGTAAGTCCTGCACCTACAAATATTTCGTCTCCTGTAAGCCCAGGGATTTCACTAGGGAGAAAGGGGCTGTGGATTGCATGACATGGTTGGACGAAATGGATACCATGGTTGACATCAGTGGTTGCGCTGATAGGGATGTTGTGAAGTATGTATCTCAGTCGTTTAAAGGAGAAGCACTAGCCTGGTGGAGGTCTCTAATCCAGGCTACTGGGAAGATTCCATTGTACAATCTGTCTTGGGATCAATTTGTTGCACTCATCAAAGAGAATCGAATAACTAATGAACCAAGTTGTATAACCTCTGAGGGTTACACTAACCTATAACCTGGTCCTATTAGAGCTCTAAGGCATTTCTAAAATATGCTACATTGGGTCAGAACTGAAAGTCAAAGCAAAAGTCTACTTTTGCGACTTTCGGTTCCGAACCGAGCTTAAACTGAAAATTGTCGGGTTGAACATGCTTAGACATGTTCTTACATTAATTACCAAGTTATATGAGTGATAAAACAAATTTCATAGCTTCTACATTGTTAATTATGTGTTTATGCGAAAATTTGCTTTCTGTTGACTTTTTATAATTAACCTTGACCCGACAATTGACCTAGTTAGAATGGGAATCAGAGGGTGCCCATTTAAGGGTTTATTACCCATATAATTACCAACTCAAAGCTACTTTCAATTCGAGAATTGACTGGACCATTAGTGATTAATCACTAAGTCAAACCTTAATTACGACGGGTTTGACTTTAGGCCATTAAACTAATAAAACTGAATTAAGAAAGGTCAAGGAGGCTTACAAAGGTCCTAAGCACGACTAATGACCCTTAGGGAATGCTCTTGAGCTCCAGGAGACTCCAGAAAATAAGTTGGAATGATTTTCAAAGTGTATGCAAAATGTTGCAACCAAGAGCTCTTTATATAGCAACTTAGGATGCATAAGATCATTCCACAATAGTCTATAGATGTTCCCTGATCATTTACAAGTGTCCCTAAGCATGAAAAACCATCAAACAAGCCCCTAGAATCGAATGCAAGGCTTCTAAGGCGGTGCAACCTGCTGAAACTCGCATCTGTGCATGAATCTGTCCAGCTCAGGCCGTCGCGTAGCGCGACGGCAGAAGACCTTAGTGGTGGCGCAGCGCCAGCAACTCAGTTACCAGCCAAACAAGTTTCAATTAATGACATTTCACCCCCTGGACCTTCTAAAACGTAATTTCTTCTATTTTAAGCACTTTTAACCCATATAACTTATATTTCTATGATCCATGAGATATAACCAAACATCGTTAGGTCCAGTTTCGTTAAACGATAACCGAAAACACAAGTTTTGCCTCGTTGACGCTTTTAACCCCTTAATTACGAAAGTTAACGTATCTTCCTCATACGATATCGAAACCTTGTGAAATTTTTATCACTTATTCTTGGGAGTATAATTAATCGTTACAAGGCTCCGGGTTCGCTAAAAGGTCACTCAGAGGTATAACTTAAACATGTTGTCACTTTTAACCCTCGCGTCTTGAAAACTTTCACTTTCTTCCACAAACGGTTTCATATGCTTCATGATACATTCGTTTTAAGGGTATAAACATCGTGTAGGGTTGTTAAAAGGCAAAATTATCAAATGTTGACACTTTGTATCCTTATATACATATACTTTCTTCGTTTGTCAACTTTAGTCCCTCATATTCAATTTGTAACACGTTTAAAGTCCATGACACGTGTCGATACTATATTGGATATGATTTTATGAGGTGTTACAAGAACTTTCTTCGGTGCTGCAACTTTCTGAATCATCAAAACCGTCATTATTGTTGTCACCGACCACAAACTGGGAGGACAGACCTACTATGTTATCAATAGGAGGCATGAAGTGGTGTTCTTGAGTTGTTTGCCCATATCCCTCGTCATCTTCATCGGAATCTTGGGTGTCAACAACATTACGTTGTGTAATGTCATGCAGAAGGTTTGTGAAACTCATGTGTTGGACAGGAGTGACTGCCTCCCACTGAACATAGATCTCGGCAATGAAGTTGCCATCCGATACTTCGGCTAAATAGTTCATTGTTGCACACCATCATCGTTGAAAATTTTTGTTGTCTGAGATATGCCCTGAAACGTGTACCCTAGTAACAATGAAAGGCGCACCGATTCTTTCTGTAGTTGAACATGATTACAGATTGAATCCACCAATTCGTCATACGACGATTTATGTCGCATAAGAAAAGACGTTGTTAGCATGGATTGGTCAAACTGAATAGCCCCGTTTACAAAGGAAAACACACCGCCCCAATATAGTCTTACGAGGTATGGCCAAAAAGAATCCATCATCTAAGAAAGTGAAATGTTAAGGATGGGTGGGTTGTGTAAGCTGGATTTCGTTTAGTATCTATCTGTTTTAAAGAAAGTTAGGAATGGAATGGACGAGGTAATGGAATGGATGAGGTAATGGAATTGATCATTACCATTCCATGTCTTGTTTGGTTACCATATGTGAATGGAATGAACAATTACTTTTTGTTGTTTGGTGTGCGAAAAAAGACGAAGGAATAAAATCAGACGGTGGTGGTTAGTGATAGGCGATGATGGGGCGTGGTGCTAGGTGTCAGTTGTAGCGGCGGCGGCGGTTGGCGGTAGTGGTGGTGGTGGATGACGATGGAGGTAGGTGGCGGCGGTGGAGATGGTGGTGGTAGGGGTGGTCGGAGGTGGTAGCAGCGGCGACGGTGGTTAGAGGTGGTAGCAGTGGTGGCAGTGGGTGGTGGCGGCGGTGATCCGCGGTGGCAGTGGAAATGGTGGCGACGATGATTGAAGGTGGGTGATGGCGATGATCGGAGGTGGTAGTGGCGGCAGTGGGTGGCGGCGACGGCGGTGGCAAGGACGAAGGTGGGTTGCAGCGGTAGGTGGTGGCAGCGGCAGTGGCGGGTGGCGGCGGAGGTGGGTGACGGTGGTGGTGGTGTGTGGTAGCAACGGTGGTGGGTTGTGGTGTTGTTAATGAAGGGTGAAGAGAGAATGGAATGGAAAAAAAAACAGGGGGGACGAATGGAATGATTTTGAGGGAATGGAATGCATCTTGGAATGGATGATTCCATTCTATCGACCAACCAAACACTTTTTTCTTCATTCCCTCACAATGGCCCATTCCATTCCACCTCTCATTCCTGCATACCAAACGCTACCTTAGTGTGGGTTGACAAGCTAATCCAATTGGTATTTATAGTGTTGAGGAACAGATAGTTGGGGGAGCCAACCATCTTGTGGGTTAATATACATATAATAATTATTTTTAATATTCTAAAAAGTAAAAATGTAAGTTGTCTTAAAACAACTTTAAGTACATATACGGCACCGTTCGTTTCAACTGGTATATTAATCGGATTTTATTATTCTTTTGAAGTAGTTCTAATTATTTCGTTTGAACCATCATTGAAATTATGTTTACACCGGGTTCGCAAAAACACAACATGTTACAAAAAAAAAAATTAACAAGGTTATTTATTAGGTAATTCAACAACATTACAATATTACAATAGGATCTATCAAACTCGCAAATTATATAAATGCAGTACTATTTTCATTACATACAGAAAGAAATACAATGTTACTTCACTTCGTACTATTTTAACAAATCATTTCTAATTGCAAGACTATTTGTCGGGCTTCCAATTAGAACAGAAGTGAATTTAAACCCTATTGTATATCGACCTTCGTATATCCAGCTTCCTGATGCAACTTTTTTTGCAAAAGGAAATCAGAGGTCGAAGGTTAAGGATGCTGAGAATTCTGCAACCTCGGTGATGTTCGGCGAACAACATTACAATAGGATCTAAATCACCTACTGAAAACAGGGCTCATGCCCCCACCAGAAGTTGCAGATTAATTTACGGGAGAAGGTGGTAGATGAGAATAAACCGCCGAACAACCTCAGCGGCTGCTAAATCTTCCAGAAGACTCAATAGCAGCCGTAGAATCTTCCACAGTAGCAGTTGCGTCATTATCCTCGTACACCTTACGGGAGGAGATGGTAGATGACAATGATCGTTCTCCTCCACACAAGATCTTCCCACTTGGTATACGAAAATTAAAACTGAGAAAAACATCATGATGAATGAGGTACCGAATGATCCAAGAGCATCATACATTGACCAAATTTTCGTATCGCCAGAAATATCAAGCCCCGAATCATACAGACACAATTGAAAATTCAACATTATATTATTTTAACAAACACATTATGTTACATACGAATTGTTGTGCATCTGTTTGTATTATATTTGGGTTATAATATGCATACTGAACAATTCAGAACAATTATAAAATTGCAGTATCAAACAGCAACCTTATTTAAGATGGCTGGATCAAATGGCAATCTCTTATAACATGGCTATATGAATCAGCAACCTTCATTAACATTGTTTTATGAATCAACAACCTTTTATAACATTGTCCTTTGAATCAGCGACTTATTATAAGTTTGCTTTATGATTTGGCGACTTTCAGCAAGGTTGTTATATGAATTGGCGACTTTCAACAAGGTTGTTTCATCAAACAGCGACTTTCGGAAGGTTGTTTCACGAAACAGCGACTTTCAACAAGGTTGTTTCATCAAACAGCGACTTTCAGAAGGTTGGCTTGTGCAGCTTTTGCAGAACATTCAGCTTTTTGCAGAAAATGAGCTTGAAGGTCGCTGATTGAATGGGCAACTTACCTAGAGATGAAAACAATATTGGTGACCACCTAATGGCACTCTTTTGGGGTTCAAACCCCCTACTTCTGCAAAAAATTCCCCAAAAAATAAGAACTTTTCCACCCTTTTATTTATAGAAAGACCCCTAAAATGAGGGTAGTTTGGTCTTTTAAACACTATTTATTTTTTAGCCCCTAAACTTATTACACTTAAATCCCTAAGTTTTAACAAAATTATAGATAATTAGTTACATTTTCCCCCTCCACAACAAACTTATAATTCTTTTACGTATTATTGTCATATCTTATTAACTATAATGTTTTAAAAAAAAATCCAAAGATAGCATGACAACCTATACATTTTGTCAACGTTTTGGTAGTTGTCTTGTTTAGTATGGATGTGCGGATTAAAATGTACAAGTAGATGATGCCTTATTGTACAAGTGATCATTGCAAAGAAGTAGAATAAGTAAATCAATAAACTTTATGTAATCATTTTAAAATTTATTGATTCTACCATTATTGAATAATTGTGTCATGTTTGTATTTGATTACTAGAAACTATAAAAAGTATTATAGTATAGATTCAATGACTAAATATTAGTTATATTATAAAACTCTAACAACCTACGTGAATATTTCAGTTTTGTATAAATATTATTTGACAAAGTAAAAAATGACTAGATATATGCTATTTATTAGCATGAGTTTGACTCACTTAAGAATAAATATTCCGATTTTGTATAGATATTATTTGAAAAGTCAAAAATTGACTAGATATATATGCTATATATTAGTATGGGTTTAACTCATTTTAAAATGAATATTTCGCCATATGTTGGTATAGATATAATAACAAACTTTCTAAAAAAATGATGGAAAAAAATTAAGTGGGAAACAACTTTTAAAATTTAAAAAGTATTTACACTATAAATCTTTAAAAAATGACAGGTTACGTAATTACAATGTTTGAGGTGAACAATAACTGAATCACTAACCAAAACCGAACCGAAAACAAACGAAACCGAACGAAATCAACCAACAAATGAATTAGCTGAAAACCAATTAACGAAAACCTGAATGAACCAAAATCAGTTATTGATTTTTTGTATCCCTATTTAACCAAAATTAACCAAACCGAACCATTCATATTATCATATATTTCTAGCTTTTATACCTTTAGTTCATGTAGATATTTTACACATCCCTTTTATGTATTTATACTTCTACTTCATGTATTTATACATAAATTTCATGTATTTCTAAGCAAAAGTATTAGCCAAAGTTTGGTTTTGGCTATTAAACGAATCGAACAAAAAACCGTCAATCTAACCAAATAATTAAAATTGATAACAGAAAACCAATTGGTTAATAAAATTGACCAACCGATGACTTCGGTTGAGGATAAAAACCAAAACAACTGAACCATACATATCACAATGAAATGGAGTAACAAATTATTTCGCCTATGGCATATATCCACCAAAATGATGTTATAATAAATATTGCACGAATAAGAAAAACTACTAGAAATGAGTACCACAATGCAAAGTGTCACCCCCGCCGCATCGCGCGGACACCCTGCTAGTAGGTTTGTATATAGAAGGTATAAGTATAGTTGTGTAGGTAGAATATTGTATGTGTAGGTAGAATATTGTGTATGTAGAATTGTGTACGTATAATAGTATGTATGCGTGGGTGTCTAGGTAGAAGTATGAATGTATGATTGTGTAACTACATTTTTGTTTTAACACAACTTGTAGATGAATTTTGAAAATTATGTTTAATTTAGTTAGCTAAAAGAATGAAGTTAGACCAAATTAATCCATTCATACAAATTACTATTATACGATTATTGTAACATTAAATTCAAAATAAAAAATAAATATTATGATTGATTATATATTTTCTTACTGACGAGGTATGACCCGGAACGGCTAACCCGACCCGGTCATTACCTATTATTTTATTATAAATATATAATTACACATGTTTATTCTAGAATCTTCCATTCTGCATGGATAAACCACGTAACCGAATCCCCAATCTTTTGGGAAGATCATGCAAATCCCTAACTTATCGGAGCCCATCATAAGTTAGAGGAAACCCTAATGGTAAACTATAAATAGAGGTAAACATCAAAGGTATGACATTCTGCTCTCGTTTACGCTCTCTCTCTATCTCTCTCTACACATATTCTTTTACTCCCAAAACCGAGACTTATTCTCACGCTGAAGGGTGGTTACAGGAATAACCATATTCCTGTAACGAGTCCTAACGGTGTTCTGTTTTGCAGTCAGCTGTTCGGATCGCCAAGAGTTGAAGTCCTAGTCGGAGCTTACCGTTCAGGTCAGTGTTTCTTCACTTACATTATTTTTTTCTTCTCATTTAAACTCTCCATTTACACAACATAAATTATATATTTTGTTAAACAACTAAAAGTTCATCTTTTATTTTTCAGTTAGTATAACAATGCATCTAACTTATAACTATGCGTTTAAGATAGTTTTATCTGACGCATGTACGATTATAACGGTGTGTCTAAATCATTAAACCATCCATCTAAAACCAACTTTTATTTGACTAACACATATACTCTTATATTAACTATGTATAGGGCATATGATACTTTATACTTTCGCATAGAAAAATCAATTAGCTTTCCTTAATTCATCTACATAAGTACAACTAGGGATGGGATTGGTATAGTACCCGTACCTATACCTGTACCAGTACCAAAAATACCGGTACCGAATTTGAACAAAACAAGGTACCAAATACCGTACCAAATATATAGGTACGGGTACGAGTACGGGTACTGGTACGGGTATTTTCGGTACAGTACCCGCTTGGTACCATTTTGTTTTTATTTACTTTTTGAGCACTTGTACGAGTACTAAATAGGTAAAATTGACATGAGTACCAATATAGTACGAGTACCAAATAGGTAAAATTGGTACGAGTACCAATACGATACGGGTACCATATAGGTAAAATCAATACAAGTACACTATAAATACCATAATATGAAACAAAACATAATACAAAAAAACTTTTAAAGGTATACATAGAATTTGGTACCAGTACCCGTTTTTACCCGTACCCGTACCAATACCAAAAGTACCGAATACCAAAATCAATAAAACTGGGTACCGATACATGTACCAAATACCTAAAATCGGTACGGGTACAGGTACGGGTACGGGTACGGTACAGGTACGAGTACGGGTATTTGGGAAAAAAAGCCCATCCCTAAGTACAACCATATATGCTTTCAAATAATCTTTTTGGAAAAGACAAAAGTACATTTTAATTTGCATGAAAAAACAAGAACAAAAAGCAGGGCGGTAAAACAAATGAAAGAATCATTCTGACAGTTTAAAATTATTGGTAATAATTTTCACAAAAATACACTTTCGCGAAAATGGCTGCTCATTTTACTAAATAAAACCATGAAATTCAGTAGGGCCCAAATTGACCCAAGTGTCCTTCTCAAGGGATGACTTTGCAAAATAAGAGTTAAGGACAATTACCTTTTTCAACCATTTATATTAGTTTAGATTCCTTTCACAAATTAGGTTTCTTCACAACCTTACAACACTCTTTGACTCATCATTCACCAACATGTAAATTTAGTAAAAGAAAATCAAGTGATTATAACTTATGATTGAGTGAACAGTTTACTCATTGAAGGGATATGATGACATATAATAAACATACCTAATTGAGAATACTTTATCCGGATCCAACATTCGACACATTATAGACCAGTACATTGGTTTGGTGATATCGTGGAAAATGTGGTTGAATAACACCCACTAAGTCTAACATCATGGTGCCGAAGTAACGTAGTTACATGTCACGTCCTAACGGTTACACCGTGGATATGGTTGATTGGCATGTTGTGCACCAAAAGAAATTGTAAAAGCCTGATAATACTAAGGAAAAAAGTTAGAACGTACAAGTTGTGATTTGGGTGAATACGACTTTTTAGCCAATATTTGACCTACTAGTGATTTTATGAAATGAATTGGGTAATTGCTAGAAGTTAGCTTTTATAATCAAGTACTCCATTAAGAGTGTTTGAACCTTAAAGCTCACAACTGAGTTGACTTAATGTATGTATATATGATTTTGATCACCAAAGATTGAATTGATTATTAGTAAAGACAAGTTGACCATTAGGTGAACTAATAGAAAACATTGCTTAATAAAGCATACAAAGAGGTTAAGTTGACTTATTTGACCACCAAGGAAGCTCGAATAACAACATGAAATTAAATTGTTTGAAGGAGATAGAATCTTAAACATAAAAACAATTAGATTAAATACAATTTTCTAGAGTTACACAATGATAACACGGCTTATTTACACGAATTTGACTTTTACACAATCAGTGGAATCTTCAGTAAACAACTCCATTAGTAGTAACTAAGTTATCACTAACCACTCAGGATCCACTGACAGTCAATTTCCGATAACAGTCATTTTGCTACTTATGTGCACTTGCAATTGATGACTATTTCGCCATTGTTGGGCAGTTCCACCTAGTGACCATTTTACTACTAAAATAATGATGCAGTTTCACGTGCGTTCAAATGGCTCAAGAACGATTGATTAATCAAAGACGATAAATTGAACCAAAGGTTCCAAGAACAATGTTCTTTTCTATTAAAATTCAATCAAAAAACTGAATAACAATAAACTCTAGACCCTAATTTATAGACTAGGAAATAAAAAGATAAAATAGGAAATTTGAATTTTAAATAAATAAAAGATATGCATGCTCCTGCATCATACTCCCCCGCTTCGAAAAAACTCGTCCTCGAGTTTTGCCTTCGGACCAAAACCACCTGGATCAAAAGGAACATCAACCCGATTCCTATTCATGTTGATATTGACCCGCCTAAACAATTTTACTTCACAAGTTGTCTCGCTTAATTTTGGACTGGTACCACCTGGGTCAAATGGAGCATGGGACCGTATCTCATACATCTTCAGTTCAACTCGTGAGATAGACCCGAACTGAATTAAAGCTCTGACATTATCCACCATCGAATCCGTCACAACACTATCCACATGAGTGTTTCTTATGTTAATTGTGCCATTAAACATTTTTTTTAATTGCTGAACAAAGACTACATCATCTTTAGAGTAATATAGAGCAGGCCCTTCATCACATTTAATTGGTGGAATGTTATTCTCCCAAGCCACAATCAAATTTGCATGTGAAGGTTCCACGTAATCCCCATTTTTTTGAATTAGTGCGTATGTCTCTTGCTTGGGTGGCAAACATTTAACCTCATCATGCATAATAATCTTATCTATAGAAAGCAGATTATTATATATGGCAACCCAACCATTTGCACAAAACTTGTAATCTTTTCCACTTTGAATTCCCACCTTTCTAGGAGATAGATTTATGAAATCGATAATATTGAAATTTACCAAACTAACCGACAATAATTTGGTGTGATCCAAAGATAGCGTATGACCACCCTTGACCACTGTTTCACCACCAACGACCACCATAGCATCATGCCTAGCATCACGATCCGCTATTACCATATTACCATCTTCAACCACCGTACGACCATCATTAGCCATCGCCATGCCAGCGAAAGACACTGCAACACCATCGCTTTCTACTGCTGAAACACCTTTAACATTACAAATTTTGGAGCCCGATTCATCACCCGGTAAGTTCTGATCACCACCGGTAACCCAAGAATACCATTCCTCGTCTGCATATTCATCATACATAGGAGGAGAATCATAGATAGTGATAGTGTCGCCATTGGTAGGATGCTCCTCATCACCGGATAGCTCGTCCCCGACGGGTTCTTCCGGTTCTGTTTCCTTCCATGACGACGAGTCCTCAAGATCCCGGATCCTTTGCTTGAGTTGTCTGATCTCGTTTTGCAACTCGAGATCCCTAACCCGTTGCCGGAGTCGCTTGATCTTAAGATCCCGTGGGTCACGCTTCCCAGTCTCGTTGCCTCGTCCGGCGAATCTACGATCATGGTTGAATCGATCTTCACGAGCACGTGAATTACTAATGTTTTTGTCGATGCCTCGGTCGGCGACTCTTCGAACAAAAAAACACTCGCCTTCACGTTGAGCCATTTGATAAACCTAGAGCTCTGATACCAACTGATGCAGTTTCACGTGCGTTCAAATGGCTCAAGAACGATTGATTAATCAAAGACGATAAATTGAACCAAAGGTTCCAAGAACAATGTTCTTTTCTATTAAAATTCAATCAAAAAACTGAATAACAATAAACTCTAGACCCTAATTTATAGACTAGGAAATAAAAAGATAAAATAGGAAATTTGAATTTTAAATAAATAAAAGATATGCATGCTCCTGCATCAAATAAGTTGCTACTGATGAACAACAACTTGCCATCTATGGACCATGACGAGGGGGTAGTGTCCTCTTCAAATCCCCCTCGCTTTCGAGGGTTCCTTCAAAGTTCTTAAGTGTTAAACTGGTGTGTATCACACTTTCTAACCCATATCAATATTTATTATACTTTTCCATTTTAAACTTCAACCAAATCTTGACGATGCAAATTTATCAAATCTGAATGAAAAAAAAAAAAAAATCTCTAGTCACTAATGTGTAAATTTTTAATACCGGATAAAATGCTCAAAATTTGTTTTTATTATAAAAACTCTTTTCCATTCAACACTTTTCTATAATCTGCTATAACTATAACTTAATTGATCGAGTGGGTTATTACTTTGCTTTTCGGATTAATGTTTCTTTCGGGCCCAAACAAAATCCTAGTTAGAAGATATGTTTCTCACACTTTCAAAGATATTTTACTAATCTTTTCATTTTCTACTTTTATAATTTTAATACAAGTTAAATGCCATTTTAGTCCCTATTGTTTGGGCCTTTTGGCAGTTTAGTCCAAAGGTTTCATTTTTCGCATGTGGGTCCAAAAAAGTTTCACTGTTGCTATTTTAGTCAATTGGGTTAACTTCTTCCATTTTTTCTGTTATCGAGAGGGGCAATTTGTTCATTTTATATGGCCGAATTGTCCTTCTAATTAACAGAATTAAATATAAAATGACTGAATTGTCCTTCTGGTTAACAAAAAAAAATGGAAGAAGTTAACCCACTGGACTAAAATGGCAACGATGAAACTTTTTTAGACCCACATGCGAAAAATGAAACCTTTGAACTAAATTATTAAAATAACCCAAACCACATAGAGTAAAATTGCATTTAACTCTTTTAATACCATAAACTTACACACCCCCTAAATATTCTACAGTAACTTTTAAATAACTGTGGAAATAGTATAGTGACAATATTCACTGTTCATGAAGAGCAACCATTGCATCTTCCCTTTTAAATTTTGTTAAAATGGGTCCATCTCCTGTTGTGGAGCACGAATGTTAAAAAAAAAAAAAAAAAAAAAAAAGTAATCCATCTTTTTTAACGTATTTTTTTTTTTTGTTGGACTCCCTTTTTACAGCACTAGGCCAGACTCAAACAGAGATATTTACCAAAGGGTTATTTCTCATTTTTGCCTTATATCAATAGAATAAATTAACAATAATAACATAACAATATACTAAAATCAACATACCATATTTTCTTTTCTAAAATACATGATAAATGATGATATAGATTTTTGTATAACTTTCCAGTAGAATTTACAATATTTTTTTATAAACAATGAACTCAAACTAGTAGTTTTGCCCCGCCCGCATTGCGAGGCACTAAGCCGAATATTTCTCTCTATGTATTTATGTGTTTTGGTTACTTGTACATACTACTCATAATACGTTCTAAAAAATATTACATCAATTCAACGAATTAAAATGATGGAAAGACTATTATTTTAAAATGTGAGTAAAATTGTAATTTGTCAGGACAAATGAGCGTGTGCCAGGCAGCCGTCTGGTATGAATAAAATTTACACCAAGTCAACCAATTAAATTAAAACACTACCATAGTTTTGTAAAAAAAAAATTAAAACCATGACATGACTATAATTTTACACGGAGGGCAAAATCATAATTTGACAAAAAAAAAACAATGGCAAAACTGTAAATTTGAACTGAAGGCAAAATCGTAATTTAGTGCCTATTCCCCGACTTCTCTTTGTATATGTATTACAACTAGTTTTTGCCCCGCCCACGTTGCGGGGCAATAAGCCGAATATTTCTCTCTCATAACATGTATGTCTATACAGAGGGCAAAATCGTAAATTATATTTTGAACTGGAGGTGAAATCATAATTTTAAACTAAGAGCAAAATCATAATTTTGAGCTAGGGGGAAAAACATAATTTTATTTTGAACTGTGGGCAAAAACGTAATTTTGAGCTGAGGGCAGAATCGTAATTTTGAGCTAGAGGGAAAACAAAATTTTATTTTGAACTGGGTGCAAAAACGTAAATTTAAATGGAGGGCGAAACCGTAATTTTAAACTGGGAACAAAATTAAAAGTGAGTATTTGAACCGAGGGCAAAAGGGCAAAATTATAATTTTATTTTGAGATTGGGGCAAAAACGTAACTTTAAACAAATGACGAAAGTGTAATTTTAAACTGAAAATAAAATTAAATTAAAAATAAGTTGGTCTAATAGGAAAGTGCGAGGCAAACGGCCTCACACTATGTATATGTAGTGAGTGAATAAGGACATGTTTTACATTTTTTTTTAACTAAACGGACTATATGTTTTAATATAATAAATAATCATAATAAAGTTTTAATTTATTTTTGTTAAATACACGTTCTTTTACATGATATAAATTGTAATTGTAATATATCTATACATAAAGCTTTTCCATGAACAAAAACCTTATACAGTCTTCACATATGTTGGCGTGCTAGAAGTTCACATTTAGGCTATCCGATGTGGGTTCACGCCCTCTGCCATATCATCCTCATTGCATCTCAAGCACCGACTCAAGAGTGCTACAAAAGGCTTTGCCAAATCTTTCGCGTGCACTAACGGTCAAATCGTGGAGTACTTCCAATCTTTCACCGTTGTATAACGGTACAATTAAAAAAATAAGTTTTGTTTTATCAGTTTTGTATAACGGTCAAATCGTGGAGCAGCTTGTTGCCCGTCTACCTTCTGTTTTGATGTAACTTGGCAAGTTTTTTGGTGAAATATATAATTAATGAATTTTTTAAATCTTATAAATACCCATTCAAACCACAACTCATTTCAAAACATTCACAGAACTCACTATATATTCTTCTACTCTCAATATTTTTTGTTTTATCATTTTTCATATGGTACCCCGTTGGACCAAAGAAGATGACGTCGCTTACAAGTTGGGTGCATGTCGGTGAGTAAGGGCAACCTCCAGATTCAATCTCGTTTTGGAATGTTGTTTTGACACAATTCCATTAAAAAGTGGGTGAAAACCATCGTACTGTGCATCAAATAACTTCAAGGTTTTTGGTTGCTCGAATAAAGTTTGCGGGATTTGATAGGCTCTTTAACAATGCGTTGAACGACAAAGAAGTTTTAACTGAAGATGAAGCGATTGACACGAACCGTGGCAAGTTCCAACTTAGAGAATTTTGAAAGGCCACGGCCAGTGGAATTAAATTTTTTTTAATTCGTAACTTGTTTAATAGTGTTTTTTTAAGTTTGTTTACAATTTTTTATTCTAGTTTAATGGTAGTTTTTATGCTTGATCATAACTTTTTTTACTTAAGTAATTTTATTTTACATTTATAATGTATATAAATTTAAAATAAAATTAATGAATGAGTATTAATAAAAGAGCTTTAGACTGAAAAGAGTGGGAGAGTGGGTGTGGCGTGGAGCCGTGGAACCCCCTCCACACCTGGAACACCGGTGTAGGGGGTGGCATTGGATTCTCAAACGGTGTGGGGACAATTGACATGATGACGTGTGATTGGTTGTTGTTGTTTGAGAGGTTTGGTGATTGATGTGCTTAGTTTTTTTTAAAACAAAAAAAAAGCGGGTCTCAAAAAACGCCCACCACCACCACGTGTTTTTTGAGGCTTGAACGGAAAAACCCGTCTGTTGACGTAACAACCACATGTCACCTCATCCCCTCCACTCCGAATGGTTTTATAAGACGTGTTAAACTAGCCTTTATCCCACACCATTATATATTATTATTATTATTATTATTATTATTATTATTATTATTATTATACATATTATTTCTAACTTACCATGAATAGTAAAACTATTATTATTTATGATTATAAACTTTCACTTTTTTTTTGTATTTTATAATAGTAAAACACATGTATTATTATTTTTTAACATACGTTTTATTAATTGATAGAATTAATTAGTTTTGTTATTATGATTTATTTTAATCACATATTGTTTTAACATTAGGATATAGTAAAATTATAATTATCATAGTAAAACACATATATTATTGATTTTTAATTGACGTTTTATTAATTAATAGAACTAATTTTGATGTTGTTCATTCATTCATATGAATTCAAAGTTGGCATGAATCGTAAATTTGTTTTTTCATTGATATTTGATTTTTTAAATAGTATATAATTCTTTATTTTCCTAATAATATTTCAATTTTTTACGACAATAGTTATATCATCGTTTTTTTTTATTTTCTTTACCACTGTATTATATATGGTAGGGGTGTGCATGGGTCGGTTTGGTTCAGTTTTGATCAAAAACCATAACCATAACCGTGATGTCGATTATTGGATAACTATAACCATAACCGATTGGTTATGGTGGTTATGGTTATTCGGTTTTGAAAGTTATAGCGAGTCGGTTATAGGTGGTTAATCGTGTATTTAGCCTAGCTAAAAATAGCTTAATATTTTTTAACATGGAATAAATTGTTATTGCATATTTGTATATATTAGTATATTACATAGTATTAAAAAATACATATAATCTATAATATTAATACTAATTATTATCGAATATTCAAATAGAGTGATATGATACATTCCATAGATTCAAATAAACATTCAATCAAAACTACAAAATGATATGAAAAACCGATAAGTACTAAAAATCTTCAAGTCAAAAACATTAAATATTAAAGATATGGTGAAAAGTCCAAAATCCTACAAAGATTTATTACATGTCGGTTCGGTTCGGTTATGGTGGTATGGAAAAATTGATAACCATTAACCGACCCGCCGATTTTTTTTTTGTTTGGTTTTTTCGGTTCGGTTTTTTCGGTTAATTCGGTTATGGTTTGGTTAATTCGGTTTTTTTGCACACCCCTATTGTATGGTATACATTTTTAACTCATTTATTTTTTTTTACTAATTTGTCTTTATTCGATGGCTTGCTTTTGCTGTCTTAAAAAAAAACTAAATACGTAGTTGTATTTGATTTTATAAATTTTATTGAAAACGAGTTGTCTTCGAAATACAGTTTTTTATTTTTTGGTATCGAATGGTTTATCAAGTGGTCAGCGTCATAACGGTACCGTGATGTACAAAACAAATACTGACAAGGTCGATACCGATATCGATATTAATGGAACCGGAACCGGAATCGGTATATACTTTAAAATACGTACGCCTTTAACCCAGTTAGTTTTTATTTAATTTGATTTTCCTTCGACAACTTGCGTTCATTATCTTTTTTATAAAGATGAATACGCGGTTGTGTTTAATATATATCTTTCACCGTTCCAGTATAAACTTTCTTGAAAAAAAATTATTCAAAATACCGTGATAAACTACCGGTATTCGTTTTTAATCTAAAAGGCGTACGAATATATCATGAGTTTAAACTGAGTGCAAGTCTTATACCGATACTGAAACGTTACCACCCCGAGCCCCCTACGTAACAAATCGAACCGATACCGATGACTTCTCGCCGCCTCACGCGAGCAAATCCCGCTAGCTATACATATGAATAGAGAACGCGATGAAAAGTGTTTTTTATTTTTTTTTAACCTTTTTTTTTCTAAGTTTTTATTATTATATTATTTTATTACTTTAATTGATTTAAATGTATTTTTTCCATATAACTTATAAGATACAATCAAAGTACCAATTATCAAACAGGAAACCATAAATACCGGTACCAATGTTGTTCGGTACGGTATGGTGGTGATACAGCATTAGGTTATCGAAAGCTAAAACAATAAAAATAACTATTGATACCGATACAGATGTTGTTCAATCAGTTTCGATTGGGTTTGATACGATAGTAGCACAATATCCGTTTTAAAAAAAAAACAACGTAATGTGTTTTTTTTTTTTTTTGATCGATGTAGTGTTTTCTCTTTCAAATGCCATAGCGAATGCAGGCACCAAAACGGACCAAATTGATATCGATTTAATCCCGCCGCGAAGCGCGGGGAAAATCACTAGTATATATTGTTAACGAGTGATGATGAATAGTAACTTTATTTTTATAATAATATATAGCTTTTTATTATTTTATTATTTAATATATTAAAATAGTTTATTATTATATTTACTTTTAATAACATATTTTCCTTTTTTTAAAACATATTTTTTCTTTACCTTTTTTTAATAATTGTTTTTTTCTTTTTTTAAACATATATTAATTTATTGATTAATTTTATACTTCTTTAATAATTTACGTTTATAACTTTTTTCTAAAAACTTAAATATGTAGTTGTGATTGATTTCTTTCCCTGACATTCCATCATAAGTTTTGTTAAAAACGAAGTTGTACTCAAAATAAAGTATTTATTTGGTATCATAGAATGGTACGATGATAAACTAAATCGTTCAAATGGTTTGACTTTCTAAACAACATGTTTTATTTTCAAATCACATTTGTTTTACATTATCAGTTGTTCGGTTTCGTCGCAACGCGCGATATAAAAAACTAGTATAATATTAAACAAGTTTCATAACTTTCACATACCAAAATTGACTTTGGTGACATTCTATTATCATCTTATATTATCAACCCAATACATGATATCTGATAATTACATAATAGTATCACCAGGGGCGGAACTAGCATTCAACGAGCCGTAGTACGGGCTATGGCTCAACTTTGTATCGGTAGTGTATTTTTTTGTTTGCCGGTTTTATGCAGAGGATACCCCTAAACAACTACAATGATACCCCTGACAAAAAAAGGATACTTTAGACCGAAAGAAATAATAAACCTTTGAATGTAAGCCCAATTGTTATGTAAGCCCAAGTCCCAACCCAACTAATATTTTAGCCCAAAACAAATAATAACGCTTTGAATATGAGGCAGGGGCGCGACAACAAATTTGTGGAAACCAAACGTAGTAAAAGGCACAAACATCTGAACTCCATAACATCAGCAGCGACAAAGTGCAGAAACTGATCAAAATTCTACAAAGTGTAACTTGTGTGAGTGAGACTGATAAAAAAATCGAACAAGCAGTCATGCAGAACTGATCATAATTTCGATTTTCGAAAAAGTAGAAGCATCAGTGCAGTCGCAGAACTAATCAAAATTCGAACCAATATCGTCTGATGAAAATTCGCAGATTGTTTGTGAGTATTCTGTTCTTCTTGTGCTTTGATAGTTTGATTTCTTGGTTAGTTTGTGCTTCGATATTTTGAATTTTGTTAGGTTATTCAGAATTTTGGTGATGATGATACAATTCTGAGTGAAACAACTTCGAATGTTGATAATGATAATATTGATGCAAGTCCTATCTAAAAATTAAAAATAAACCTATCCCAATCTAAAACCTAAAAACTTATTGCCAGTATTAATTCATAAAGCCTAACCCAAATATGAAATGTTTAATATTGATTCGTTTACCTAAATACTAATAACATTAAAAAAAACTAGTTTATGAGATTTAATTCGGTAAAGCTTAAGGGTATTTTTTGGCTCGAGCACTTGAATTTTCTGGATCAGCCCCGTCCCGTAATATAAATGTACAATAAAAAAATTTGAGATACCTCTTAATATTTCTTCTAGTTATCGTTACTATCACCTTACTACAATATTTCAACAAATTAATCAATATTTAATCCAAACAACCTTCCAATAATTAACTTTACATTAAAAAACCATTTACAAACCATCCTTCAAATCAAATCAACTCAACTATTTATTCTTCTGTCTTTCACTCTCTTGATATAAATCCACATCACAACCTTCACTTCACATCAATCTCCCAAAACCCACACACAAACTCCGGTCACCGGAATATCCACCACCACCACAAAATGCCGACCACCTTCGAACGCAACCTCAACCTCTGCTTCACCAAACTCAAACGCCACCAATCCCCACCACCTCCTCCCACCCACCACCGCCGCCGCCACTCCGACCCCACCGTCATCAAAACCTTCAACACCCTTTACGATGCTTCCGATTCCGACCACTCTCCGACCACCACCGAGTTCCCCACCGTCATTGCCTCCGACCGGTTCTTCTTCTCCTCACCCGGCCGGTCTAATTCGATCATCGAATCGTCATCTCATTCAACATCTTCCATTGCTTCGACGTCGTTCTCGCCGGCGGAATATTCCGGCGGAGATGGGTTTGAGAGCGTGGGTGGCGGCGTGGCGATCCCGACGATCTCGCCGGACCCGTACTTTGATTTTAGAAAATCTATGCAGGAAATGGTGGAGGCACGTGACCTCATCGATGTTCGTGCCAACTGGGATTATTTGCACGAGCTACTCACGTGCTACCTTGAGTTGAACCCCAAAAGTGCTCATAAGTTTATTGTTGGAGCTTTTGCGGATCTTTTGGTTACTCTCATGACGGCGGAGACTGGTGGTGGTGGTGGCCGGAATATGTGAGGACGGTGGTTGGTTTTGTTTGTCTCAATGTTTTGAAAAGACGGTTCACACCGGCCGGTTGAACTGTTCAGTACACTTGGTTAAACCGTTGCTGAGTCAAATCCGGTACCGGGTGAAAACCGGATTTTAAACATTGATTTGTTTATTTATTTTTGTTTGACGGTGGTGGTGGTGGTGGTGGTAGGGTGGGGTGTGATTAATTGATGTAGCATTTTTTGTAGTTTTGTTAAGTATAATTAAAATTTTATATTATATTTTATGTCAAATATTATATTTGTGTTTATACTGGAACTGGATTGCTATCTGTTGTGGTTTAGCGTCTCCTGTCACCTTAGCTCAAAAGGGTACATAGGGCGTGACGGGCTTAGCGTAAATGTGGCCACGATCGTGGGGCGGATGGGTGTGGAATTATTTTTCCGGTCGATCAAAACATTTTATGTGACGTTAGGAGTTAATGCGTAACAAATACATTGTTATTAGGTAAGAAACGTGTGTATTCAACGAGTTGAAAGAATGAAATATTGAATAGTTCGTAAATTGTAAATAAGATTTTGGATTTATAAATAAGAGTAAGTGTGTATTCAACGAGTTGAAAGAATGAAATATTGAATAGTTCGTAAATTGTAAATAAGATTTTGGATTTATAAATAAGAGTAAAATGTGATAATCGGGTTTAGTTAATAGATTTATGACACGCTATGTAACTAGTTATTTATGTTACTTATTTATTACGTATGGATTTGATTGTTTGTTTGTTTGTTTATTATTATTATATTTATTATATATTTGATTGTTTGTTTGTTTATTATTATGTTTATTATATAGTATTTGTTCATATGATGCCGAGATTTCTAAATGAAATAAATGAACAACAAACGTGGCCGGTTATTTATTTATTCATTGTGTTTGGATTTGTTTGTGCTCAAATTTCTAGATTGAAAGAAATGAACAACAATGTGGGGTTGACGAAAGTTCAAAAATCATAAAAGATTAATTTTGATTTGGTTGGATACAAATTATTGATGGTACACCTTATCCAAGTCAATTATTTTGTAATTATTTTTGTGTTTGAAAATGTTTTCGAAATATGTTTATTTGGAATCATTGTATTTTTTATATTTTTATATTTTTATTTAATGTTGCTATTTTGTAATATTCAAGCAATAGTAGAATATTTTTATATCATGGTTCGTTAAGTCATTTTCAGTCCTTTGTAAATGGCAAGTGCAAGTAGTGATGAAATGGGTAAAATTGTAACTTGAAGGGTTCACAAGTCGATATGTTTAATTTTAGACAGAGTTGTACAAATCAACCTTTATGTTATACACAAATTATACTTCATAATTTTCACTATAAAATCGGCCAAATTCAACCTTTATGTTCATGTTTTGCACATAGTATAGCCTTTAACACATATGACGTTTGTTTTCTTGGTTAAGTTAACTTACATGTTTTGCATCTGAGGGTATTATGATCTTTTCTTAGGCTTTTTATTTAATATATTTTTTTCTAACCAAAGTTAAGTCACAACCTCTCTCACATACACATAAGTCAACCTCTTCCTCTCTCTTCCGTAAGTCATAGTCTCACACACCTTCATAACAACACGTTTCATTATCTCCAAACACCATTAACCACTGGTCACCACCACAATTATCATCTTAAATGAGTTATATTCATGTTTAATACTTGTGTTACACACGTCGTTAGAGACCTGTTAAACCCGATAAAACACGATTTGCTAGCCCTGCTATTCTGGTATAGAAATTAAATATGAAAGTGTGTTTTCAAGCTTAAGATCTTTGTGACAAAAGTCAAAAGAACAAATCTTGACCATATTTGACATTTGAATGTTAAATGAGTGACTTTTAAGGGGTATTTGTGATTTCTTATTAAAACTGCTTATCTGCCTATTGGTTTCTGAAATCAGTATTTGTATACAAGCAACTTAAATTAAATCAAAACGACTTGCTTCATTCACCGTTAAAAATTCATATATTGTTGTGAAATTTTGGTGCGGAGGTGATAACGGTTCAACGGTGGTTGATGATGTTCAACGGTGGTGGATAATGATTGCTGAAAACGAAGGTGGTTGTTGTTGGAGGTACTAAAGAGAGAGAGATGAGAGAGAGAGAGAAAGGGTAAGTGATAAAATTTCTTTCTTTTAATATATATTAAAAAATTAATTGAAATAACCATAATACCCTCAAATGCAAAGCATGTGAGGTAACTTAACCAAGAAAACAAACGTCGTTTGTGTTAAAAGTTATACTATGTGGCAAAACATGAACATAAAGGTTGGGTTTGGCCAATTTCGTAGTGAAAGGTATGAAGTGTAGTTTGGATATAACATAAAGGTTGATTTGTGCAATTTTGTCTTAATTTTATTGTATAAAGTTTTAAGAGACATATGTTAAACATTAAGATTTATATTTTAAGAGCAACTATTTTGTGGGCATTGGTGTAAATTAATAACTTTAGATTTATAGTATATATAAAACATATAGGATTAAATTGGCCGTTTTTTGGTTCATGTCTATGATTCTTCTGGTTTTGTCAAGTAACATGAACTATCTAATCTCTCATGTTTCATAGATTCTCAAAAAATAATAACAGAAATTTGAAGTATTACATAAAGAAAGTGTTGATGTTTTTGTAGTACATGTAACAGATTAAAAAGATGGTGACAAATTGTAATGTCTTTTTTGGGACAATAATTGATTATGCATAGGTGTTTGTCCATACTTTACTATAAGATAACAAAAGTACAATTCTATAATAATATCAAGTGTCCCCTTCCCCTATTGGGGCAGTTCAATTTTTAGTTCCCAATTTGGCCTTTTTATCTCACTAAAACATCTTTTTATTCATACATCAAACAAAAGTCATGTGTTTTTATTTACAATATTAATACTTTTTTCTTTTAACAAAGCCAAATGGATAACTTTTTCTAAAGAACAGGACAAAACAATGTAATATATGGGATGCAAGTTTAATTTAATACAAAATCCAGTTCAATTAGAGAACATTAAGATTTAAGAAATGCATAATGTGTTTGCGTTTAGTGTTTGATCAAATAATGTGAGTGAGAGGGATAGTGTAGGTAATTTCCGCACTTCTCGCAATAGGTATACATGACGTTTAATACTAAAGTAATTTAAAGTAAAGAATCGTAAAATACACTTGTATGTTTTGGTTTTTTTTTTAACGGCAAATTAGGATTATTGACGGATCACTAGAGTATCATCGTGCCACCAGCAGAACCACCCGATCATATATTGTGATATTAGCCAATTACCTCATTCTCTTTCTAACTATAGTCATACATAATAACCATTACATACAAGTGTATTATTCGTTATTATGATTCTAAGTTTAAGATTGGATTTAAATTAAACAAATCCTTATATATATTTTAAAAACTTATTATGAATTATTTGAAGGGCTCGAGTTGGCAAATATAAAACAAATAATGGGGTATTTTATATTGGTTGATATTGTTAAATCCAGATAATATTTTGGATTAAGAAATAATAAATCACACAAACAAATGTGAGAATCTTTGATTTTGTTTTGTAAACTTGAAATTTTAAATTTCCATGACTTGTCTTTTACAACAATAAATTTGTTTTTTATGGTTGCAACTTGGGCAACAGTTTTAGAATCCATGGTTTTGGATCTTATAATCGATGTCATGTTGCTTTTGTTTTTTGCTTATATAATATAACTTCCTGTTCAAGAACGTGAACAAAGAAACTACCCACAATAATTATAACTTGGATTTTAACTTTAGCAAACAGACTCTGATTGAATACATTCAAGCGGAATTGGAATCGTCTCATCGAATTTGACCATGTGAGATTATAGGTTTTTACTTTTGGATTTTTAGCTTGTAGATTTTTAAATTTTTGTTTAGATAATTGTGTCTATTTATTTAGTGTCGTTTTTTTCTATATTTGCGTTATTGTGTTTTTCTGCGACTTGTTGTGTCTTTTTTCCTCGATATTGTGTTATATTTCTCGCCTTCTCGCATTGTGGTATATTTTGCTTGACATCGTGTTAGATTTTGCGATTTATTTGTGTCTTTGTACACTTCTCATTTTTAAGAGACTTTGAATGATAACTTCACCCTTATTTTGAATATACTTGTAAAATAGCAAAAATAGTTAACTCATACACACTCAACGTACTTTCATATTTGCGTTAATGTTGATCACCAGAGACTAGAACCATCAACTACTTAGGTAAAAATATCTTACTACACGCTTTGATATCGTTAGATTACAACCCTTTTGTGATAACTAATAAATAAATACTAACAAACCCTTAATCAATACGTACCGGCCCAATCACAAGCTCATACACACTCAACGTACTTTCATATTTGCGTTAATGTTGATCACCAGAGACTAGAACCATCAACTACTTAGGTAAAAATTATCTTACTACACGCTTTGATATCGTTAGATTACAACCCTTTTGTGATAACTAATAAATAAATACTAACAAACCCTTAATCAATACGTACCGGCCCAATCACAAGCTAACTATAGAGAAGTGTCTAATTCGAAGATGAACTTAGACTATAAGTTTAACGTCCTTGATGTCGAAATTAATAATGCTTGTGCCATATGTTATTTGAGGTTGGAAGTCGAATGTTGAATAGTTGGCAATTAATTTGTGACCATGTATTGTTTTGGCTTCCACCTCGTTTTCTTTTGTTCTTTTTCTTTCCTCCACTTTTTAAGAAAAAGATGTATTCCAAACTATCATTGATTTCGTCCTCCCACTTGTTTTTTATACAGTGGCATTTGCTATTGATAATCCGTTTTCTTGTTGAATGTCAAGGTGGTAGGGTTGTAATTGAATAGAAGTATCGAGCAACTTGAATAGGACTTAGCTATGTTCCGAGTTTCATTTAATTTGGAAAGATTTAAAAAAAAAAAAAAAACAACCCTCGTATTCAAGAGTTTTTTTAATAAAGGAAAGGAACACTTAGCTTAAAGTCTTTTACCTTCATTTTAAATCCTTCAAAATTAGAGAGATTTTAAAGGAAAAGATTTTTAATACTTAAAAGAGTTAATTACTGTTTTCGTCCCTGAGGTTTGTCAAAAATAACGGTTTCAGTCCATTAGTTTAAAAATTGCGATTTCAGTCCATTAGTTTCATTTTCGTAACCATTTCAGTCCACTAACTTAACTCCATCCATTTATTTTGTTAACTTTGAGTTAACTAACTAATTCAGAGACGGTTTGCGTCAGTTTTAGAAACACAGGGACTTAAGTGTAAACTCTAAAACATTAAAACAAAAAAAATAGTAAATTCCAAAAAATCAAAAAAATTCCAAAAAACCAAACAAATTCCAAAAAATTCTAAAAAATCATAAAAATTCTAAAAAAATTTTAGAAACGGTTCGCGTCGAAACGTTTGGGTCGAAACGGTTCGGCTTCGAAACGGTTCGGCTTCGAAACGGTTCGGCTTCGAAACGGTTCGGCTTCGAAACGGTTCGGTTCGAAACGGTTCAGCTCGAAACGGTTCGATACGGCACGGTTCGGTTCGAAACGGTTCAGCTCGAAAGGGTTCGGTTCGAAACGGCACGGTTCGGTTCGAAACGGTACGGCTTGAAACGGTTCGGCTTCGAAACGGTTCGGTTCGAAACGGTTCAGCTCGAAACGGTTCGGCTTCAAAACGGTACGGGTCGAAACGATTCGGCTCGAAACGGTACGGGTCGAAACGGTTCGCGTCGAAACGGTTCAGCTCGAAAGGGTACGGACGGTTCAGCTCGAAACGGTTCGGGTCGAAACGGTACGGGTCGAAACGGTTCACGTCGAAACGGTTCAGCTCGAAACGGTTCGGGTTCGAAATGGTTCGCGCCGAAACGGATTTTTTTGGATTTTTATGATTTTTTATAATTTTTATTATTTTTTAGAATTTTTTGGAATTTGTTTGGTTTTTTGGAATTTTTTTGATTTTTTGGAATTTACTATTTTTTTTGTTTTAATGTTTTAGAGTTTACACTTAAGTCCCTGTGTTTCTAAAACTGACGCAAACCATCCCTGAATTAGTTAGTTAACTCAAAGTTAACAAAATAAATGGATGGAGTTAAGTTAGTGGACTGAAATGGTTACGAAAATGAAACTAATGGACTGAAATCGCAATTTTTAAACTAATGGACTGAAACCGTTATTTTTGACAAACCTCAGGGACGAAAACAGTAATTAACTCTACTTAAAATCCTTTGTTTTCTTTTCATTTCCTTCAAACTTGTGACACGATAGTTAATTAAAATTCTTCTTTCTACTTTTGTCTTTTCTCTCCTTAATTTTCTCTTCTTTTCTTTCGTTTATTAAACTCGGGAACATAGCGTTAATGTTTTGCGTGTTTATGTTTAACCTTATGATATATGTTTATTCCTTATATATGTTTTTCTAGAAGCTTATGTCTTGGTCATGGTTTTTGGAGTCGGGGGTCTCACTGGAAGCAACCTCTCTATCCCCTGGGATAGCTCTCCTCAGACCCTATCAATAGCTTCGCTATAGGTGGGATTATACTGGGTATGGTTGTTGTTGTTGTATTTGCTTGATTAACAAACATATATAACCTATCAACAGAATAGTGTGCTAAAATATACATGTATTTATGTGTAGGTATAATTATATCATTACATATATTTAAGGGTTATTGGATTTTGTCACCCCCAACTAACACTTTGACACCCGACACCCCCAACTTGACTTTTAGTTTGTGCTAGCACCACTCAGTTAAATCTTTACTAACTGAATTTGTTTCTCATCCTACGTGGCACAGACTTGATGAGATGGACATAATTATGTGGCGAATACGTGGCAAGCACCTTCATCTCCTTCCTTTATAACATAAGGATGAGGAAACAGAAATGAAGTGCCAAGTTGTAAAGAGCTTGTGCGATATGCGTAGGTGAATACCCGGTGTTGTACGAGTGAGCCGTGTTGCCATTGTCGCTGCCAGTGGAGTTGGGCCTTGGGCCGAGAATTCCTTGGGCCGAGAATTCCTTGGGCTGAATTTGGTGCGTTGTGTTGTGGGGATTGGGCCGAGGGGTATGGACAAGGGGGCACAGGAGCCCATTGGTTCCAAGGGGTAGTTGGGCCGGCCCAAGAAGAGTTACAGGAATTGTAATAGGGGTTGTTGTTGTTGAAACGACCTCGGTCGAAGGAGCCACGTCCACGGCGACCCCGTCCACGGCCGCGTCCCCGGTTGCGGTCGTAGTTGTCACTATGGGATCGATCACGGTTGTCAGTGGTGGCGCGGTTGGAGGTGTCAGGTGTGGTGGTTAATGTGGTACCCGCAGCTTGTGCCGATATCTTGGCTTGAGCCGTTTTACGTTCCTCAACTTGGCAAAGGCGAGAACGGGTGTTGTAAAAATCAGGTAAGGGGACGGTTTGTTGTAGGATGAGTGCGATGTTTTCGTATTGATCATTAAGGCCGGTGAGGATTTGCATGACAAGTTGTTTTTCAGTGGTGGTAGAGCCAAGACTGGTGAGTTGGTCGAACATAAGTTTCATGGCTTGGCAATAGGCGGACATGTTGGGAAATTGGTCAAGGCGGGTGTTGGCGAATTTGTTTTGGAGGTCGATGGTGCGGTCTTGGTTGTTAAGGAAGATGTTTTGTAGGGTGGTCCATGCGCTGTAAGCGGTGGTGTCGTTTTTCATAATGGTGTGTAAGAGGTCCTGAGTGATGGTGTCGTATATCCATTGTAAAACAATGGCGTCGATACGTTCCCAAGACTCGGAATAGGTGGGTTTCGGTGGTGTGGGAGCGGCTTCTTGTTTGTCGGCGGAGGTTGAGGAGTCGGTTTTCCTTGGTTGAAGGTGATCATAACATTCATAGGCTTTGCAGTGGTTTTTGAAAAGTTTAGCCCAGGTGTTGTAGTGGTTTGTTTGTTGATCAAGAACCAAGGGGATGGAGTTCTTGATGTTGTTGACTGTTACAGCAGGATGGATGGATTGTGAAGACATGTTGAGGGAGGAGAGGGGACGGCTGTAAGTGAGGAACAAGGGGAAGAAAATCGGCAAAGAGAGGGGGCAAAAAAAGATGCTAGGGTTTCCTAGGTTCTTGATACCATGAAAGATATAGCTCAAACCTTGACCCTTCTCATTGATATCAATCACATATATACAAAATACAAGACCCAATAATATGGGAAAGAGATAAATACAAATCAATTCCTAAAATACAAATGGCATATCTAGGTCTATTCTATTAAGAAACACCTCGATGACTGCTATAATAGGTATAAAATTCATATCAGCAGCATATATGTGCAAGCAAGCAATCAAACTAAAATCAGAAAGAGATGATGCAACAGAGTAAACTTGCTATGCTGCGAAAGCTCCTTCAATGAAGGCACATGTCCATCAGGAAGTCCAATTTCATAAATAAACTCACGTAAATCATTACACAAATCTGCATTTGTCTTCGTCTGTTTCCTACGCCCAACACTAACACAACAAATCAAAAATACGCTTAATCGATACGCAATTCACTACAAAATCAACACAAACACATACACATGCAATTGAAAGTGATTTTTTAAGCAACATACCTCGTTTTACTCGGTGACGCAGACGAAGCGCAAACTCCGCGAGAAACCTGCCGCCGTGATGATGACGGAGTTGAGAGAATCGAGGTTTTGGGCCGGAAATCAGTATCGGTGATGTAACCTGCACCGATGCATAGATTGCAAGATTGGGGTTTTCAATTGATGTTGATTTGGGTTACAGAAGCAAGTTTTTGGGTTTTAAAGATGACTTGTGAATATACCAAGTGCTCTCTATACATACAGTGCCACAAATTCGCCACGTAATTCTGTCCACCTCATCAAGTCTGTGCCACGTAGGATCAGAAACAAACTCAGTTAGTAAAGATTTAACTGCGTGGTGCCAACACAAACTAAAAGTCAAGTTGAGGGTGTCAGGTGTCAAAGTGTTAGTTGGGGGTGGTAACGACCAAAAACCAATAGTTGAGGGTGATAAAATCTAATAACCCATTAACGTAGAAAATTACTTTACATAATAGTAACCAAGTATCCTACTAAAGTGATTCAAAGCTTTTTGTTCCTTTAAAGTCACCCAAGTTTAGCTAGGTTCTCCAGTTGGCACATGAAATTAGGCATGAGCAAATAGTATAAAATACCGATAATCCCGATCCCGACATGTTTCGGTATCGGAAACGGTATCCACATTTTGGTTTTTTCGGTATCGGTACGGTACGGTATCGGTAAAATACTGACTTTTACCCTCAAAATACCGATACCGTACCGATACCGTACCGAACCGACATGTTTCGGTATCAAGTATTCATGAAATTTCAGGATCGGGATTATCGGTATCGGGACGGGATCGGTATTTGCTCATCCCTACATGAAATATATATGAATTTTGATTACAGTTTAGTAATTATTGTATTCCAAATTAAATTCAAACTTGGTTATTATTTAGTTTAGCTTTTTTCTTTACCATCACATCCTATTTAATACTATAAACTACCAACTTTTATGTGCATAGAAGTCTTGTATATAATGTTTGGGGTTTTTTTTTTCAAAAAAATAAAATAAAATAAAAATAATTAAATTTTTCTTTTTAACTCAAACCTTTTCATCTTTTGCAATTTAATCTCACAACTTTTTTACTTTTAACTTTGATCCCCTATACTTTTTAACTTTCGCAAACGTTTTGTTTTATGTTTCGTTCTAAATTTTGCGAGTTAACACGGCACAACGTGTGTGTGGTGTTCAACGTTTTTACGCTTCGTTCTAAATTAGACGAGTTAATACGACGCGACGTGCGTCTGTGATTCAACGTTTTTCGTCATCTGTTTTCTCCCGTTTGACAGGTTTGTCGCAATGTGCGGGTCCTAGTCAACTTAGTTATTATTTTTTATGTTTTTATGTTTCGGTCTAATTTCTTCCCATTAACACACCGCAACTTCAGTATTGGTGGTCATTGGCAATGATATGGCATCGGTGCTATATGTCACGGTTTTACGCCCGTCTTATTTGGAAAAAAAAATGTTCACAACCAAGATTTATATTTCTTTTGCCTTTCTAAATTAAAAAAAAAATAATGAACATTTATAGAAAAAAAAAATACATAGGATTAGAATACATGATGAAAGTTGAGTTAGAGAAAAAAAAAACGTTAGTCGAACACTTGGAAATCTTGGTTGCTATCATGTGATTTTTTTTTCTAATATATGTGTACACATAAACTAACAATGTATCAAACGTTTACAAACATAAATGAATAACATTTAAGTAAATGAACATTAAATCTTGTTCACATTCATCCATTTAATCTTGTTTTCGACCATCTGTAGATTAAATCGAGAAAGAAACAGAAATTAGATAACGACATAAATTGAAAATTTTCAAGTGAAAATAAATGTTGAATGGTAAATTGTTAAACAAAAGTAGTAACGAAAAGAAAGTCTCCAAAATATATTATTTATATGTTTCAGATGTAAAAATTTTGATTCACACTTCCAGAATAAAAAATAAAAATTTATCATTCTAATAACAAAAGGTTGTATAAATCATCGTTTCATTGAATAATGTTAAATGATTGTTTTGTAAGGGGTTGTTTGACAACTTCTGAATAGGTAAATGCTGAACCAATAAGAGGTCTGAACCATCAGGGGCGGACCTAGTGTATACCGGGGGGTAGCCTCCGCTACGGCTTGGCTCGGAAAAATTTGAAGTTTTTAGTGTAAATTTTGGAAAAATTTGATGTTTTTTCGATTTCGTTACGGCTTATTTATAAAACGTTACGGCTTGGCGTGAATCCTAGATCCGCCACTGTGAACCATTAAGTGCTCAACCAGTAGGAGGTCTGGACCATTAAAAGTAAGTATAATGTTTAACTGTTCAGATACAAATGTCTTACCAATTCAGATAAGAGGTCTTAACCATTCAGACTCAGTATAATGGTTAACCATTCAGAGGCAAATGTCTGAATCATTCAGACATCTGCTCGTGAAACAAACAGTCTGAACCATTAAGTGCTGAACCAGTAAGAGATCTGAACAATTAAGAGCCTCGAGAGCTAAACAAAGAGCCCCTAACTCTCATTCCTTCCTCCCTTGGATATAAATAGAGAGGGAGCCCCGATCTTTTGGTTTTTCAAATAGTTTTGTTGTTGTGTTGTTAAAAAGTTGAATACTGAAAATATACAGTCAGTTTCCTCCAGGATTTCGCTTCCGGTTGGGTAGTAACCGCCAGGCAGCTATGGGGCTAAGCTAGTTTGTGGAGTAAGATCACTCTAGCGGTTGGGAGGACCGTACAATACCCCCCCCCCCCCCCCCCCCTACAGCATTTGATTAAATAGAGAGGGAAGCCCGAAGGTAGTATTCTTTGTGATAATTGGGTTAAAAAAGGTTAATTGAGTTAACCCGATTTACATAAAAATGGCATTTATATAGAGAAAGGTTAACATACAAAAAGCCTTATCGTACTTCACATACGCGACAAGCGTAACCGTCGGATCAGGGTATAATCACGCATGGAACATATAATCACGCATGGGAACATATAATCACGCATGGGATCATTTTTTTTTTTATAATCACGCATGGAATCCAAAATCACGCACGTTATTTTGATCAAAATTGTAATTACGCATGTTATACACTTGGTCGCGTACGATAATATATGATAAGGCCTTTTGTACATTATATTTTCTCTACATATATAATCAATAGGAAACTCTAGTGTTCCTCTCATATGCTTTTTGTTTTAGTATGTATGCTAATTTTGTCTTCTTCCCATATATCCACATAACAATATTTGGTTTTGTGATATGATTTGACGTTTTCTTAGTTTATACGATTGATTGATACAGTAGGTTTAGTAGGTTTTGTGTTTATTTTATTTAGCGTTTTTTTAGTTAATATATGCGTTTACTATATGGGTTTGAACAAAAGATCATATTAAGTGTGTTTTTATTTGACATTTTGTGCTTCTTATCTAAAGGAATATCATGTTAAGTTAATTTGTAAAGTATGCATTGCAACTTGTACCTAGAAACCCGAATGCCAAGTAAACCGACCCGAATAGACCCAAAACCGAATAACACGAATCTTATTTGGGTTAGTAGACTAGTAGGATCCTTATAACAAAGAAGCCTAACAACATGACCTGTATAACCCGATTAAAAAATGACGGGAGGGTATTTAACCATGTTTAATTATGTGTTTTTAAGCGTTTGTTGGTATAAAAATGGTTACTTGAGAGTTGTTCCCATTTGAAATGGATGATGTGGGTTTGTCAAATGCTCGACAAGCCGCTACATTAACCATGTTTTAATATGTTTAATTATGTGTGTTTTAAGCGTTTGTTGGTATAAAAACAGTTACTTGAGAGTTGTTTGATTTACAGGTATCCGAAACTTAAGGGATGCTTTTTCGGAAGCTAATTGACAGTTTGGAAGCAACCCGGATTGAAAACACCAAGAAATGATAGAAAACGGAACAAGCGTAAGCTACACTGGTGTTAGTTACAGAGGTGCATGCTATGCTGGACTTGCACAGAGATTGGTTGGACTTGCACATTTATATCCAAAAAGATACAAATGACTCAAAATACTTCTATTTATTAAGTCAACTTTAAAAAAAAAAAAAATCAAATATCTAAATATGTTTTAAAAAATTTACGAAAAATACGAACTTCACAAAACTTATAACATAATCCAAACATATAAGCACTTTCTAACAACATGCTCTTGTAAAGGAATCCTAGGATATACGACATCCAAAAAAGCATAACAAAACATTCTAAATATGATGAAAAACAAAGATTTTCTAAAACCAAAACAAGCTCATCGCTTCTTTGACACACCAACCGTCTTACCCCGACGACCAGTAGTCTTGGTGTGCTGTCCACGTACTCGCAGGCCCCAGTAGTGACGAAGTCCACGATGGTTCCTGTCATATATTTAAAATAGAAATCTTTAAGTAGGTTTATTGTGGAAGATCTCGATGAATGAAACAGAATTTAAAAAGTAGACAAATACGATAGCTTAAATACGGTACTAAAGAAAAAACTTGATACAACTTATGTTATTATGTTAGTTATATTTTCTTGAGTCGTGAGATTTGAATCCATGACAATTTGGATAAAGTTTAGAACTTTAACGAACGTGTTAACATTTATCAACCCGTTCAAAAGCAAATAGGTTAAAATTTAAAATTTTGAAACTGATAGTCTGATACTACTCGAAAACACAAACCTAACAGAATCTTGGGCTAAAACATATTCTAAACGAGTTTTGGTTAGTTTCGTGTCAGACCCACCAACACGTAAAGCTAAACAGGTCGTGTTTAAAAAATTAATAATAATAATAATAACATGTACCTGATTTTCTTCAATCTCTCGAGATCATCCCTAAGCTTCATGTCAAGGGCGTTAGAAGTGACTTGAGAGTACTTGCCATCCTTGTAATCTTTCTTTCTGTTAAGAAACCAATCTGGGATTTTAAACTGTCGAGGATTGGCAACGATTGTCATCAGATTATCAATCTCAGCGCTTGAAAGTTCTCCCGCCCTGTAAATTTACGTTTCCAAAATAAATTTAAACCAAAGTAAGAAAGCGTAATTGCCAACACAAACAAACTACAAAGGTGCAGACCGCAGACACACAATCAACACTAACAAAAAGAGCCCAAGATAGAAATTACATTCAAGTATTTCTTTCTGTCTTTTATAATAATAAAAGATCTTTAACAAGACACGCATACTCATAAAAAATCTACACACCGATGCCACTTGTTTGATTGAAGATCTAAATATATTGCTTAAAACAAGGTTTAAAAGAACGAAAACAAGTTTCGAGGCGTTTTACCTTCGCCTCACGAGGCGTAAGACTCGAGGCGAAACGAGGCGTAAAGCCGAGGCGGTATTAATAAATAAATATAAAAATTATATATATTATAAAAATAATAATACTAACTAATTTCATCATCAGATTCATCAAAAAAATCAAAAAACACACTTAAAAAAGACATGAAATGCTTGAAATTGACACAAAAAGTCAAAAACAGCTATCAAAATCCCCTGAGGCGCAGCTTTCTTAGCGCCTCAGCCCCTCTGAGGGGCATATACATTAAAAACACCATGAGGCGCGCCTCAGACTCGTTTTTTGGCCGTTTCGCCTCGAGGCGCGCCTTGAGACGCATGCCTCAAACGTTTTTTAAAACCATGGCTTAAAATAAAGTTTAAAACTGTAGAATACTGACTAAATCAATTTTTAACCTTGGTTTTAAAAAGTGTGAAGCGCCTCGAGGCGATAGGGTGTAGGCATGGGCAAATACCGATCCCGGTACCATACCGTCCCCATACCGACAAATCCCGATCCCGATTTTTGTGAAAAATGGGTACCGATACCGATACCGAAATACGTCGGTTTGGTACGGTATCGGTATTTTGAGGGTAAAATGCGGTATTATACCGATACCATACCGTACCGATACCGACAAATACCTAAAAGTGGATACCGATACCGGTACCGAAACCCCTTCGGTATGGTATTCTCGGGATCGGGATCGGGATCGGGATCGGGATGGGATCGGTATTGGATACCACTTGCTCATCCCTAATAGGGTGTAAAAACCAAAGAACAAGACGCCAAAACACACCGCTTATTGTACTTGTAGTGCAATTCATCAGATAAATTTTAAATTCTTTTAGGTTTCTAGCATCGATTACCCAAAATGTAGACATAAAATAAGCACGATATATGGTTTAGCATATAAATAACCCTATATGTACAATCTAAAGCTATGCGTACAACATCCTGACGCACAAAACCTTCCCACGTACGATTTTCAGTGCACTTTTTGCGCCTCAAGTGCACACACCATACTCACTTTAGTTTTTGTAGTACAAAGCGCAAACACCAGACAGAACACTTTTTAAACCAAGTTCCTAATATGATATCAAACCTTGATTGAATGAGACTTTTTGAGTTCATAAAACTTATATCAAATAAATGCTTTAACCTCAACCTTCATCATGAATCTATATGTAAATAATATACTTTGTAATAAATAAAGTCCTGCCATTATATACTTACATATATAACACTACGAACTATCCCAAGTTAAATCATTTTTACTTCACGCACTAGATTTTCTAATTACACAACTGCCAAAATCTTAACCGAGACGCACAACTAGCTGCTCACTAGGGCTACAAACGAACTGAACTTTCAGCGAACAGTTCATGACCCGTTCGGCGAGAAGTTCATTTGTGTTAGTTCATTTAATAAATAAACGAACACGAACAATAAAATTTCGTTCGTTTAGTTAAACAAACGAACATGAACAGAGATCACGTCCGTTCATTAATGTTCGTGAACGTTCGGTAACGTGTTTGTTTGTGTTCATGAACGTTTGGTACTTAAGTTAGTCTATGTTCGTTTGGATAATTTAATTAGTGTATTTCGAATGGATCTACTTAACGTCTGTGATGAAAGATTAATGTATTTTCGTTTCTATTTATGAATGCTTGTTTGTGTTTGCCCGTGATCATTTGCGTACATGAATGTTTGTTTGTATCCGTTTATGTTCATGAACGCTTGTTTGTGTTGATGAACGTTCGTTTGTGTTTGTTTCTATTCATGATCGCCCGTTTGTATTCTGTACCTAAAATTAACAAACGAACACGTTCATTTCCTTAACCAACCAACATGAATATAAAATCTCGCGTTAAATGCCATTTTAGTCCCTGTGGTTTGGGCCATTTTGCCAGTTTAGTCCAAAAGTTCCATTTTTCGCCTGTGGGTCCAAAAAGGTTTCACCGTTGTCATTTTAGTCCATTGGATTAACTTCATCCATTTTTTCTGTTAACGAGAAGGACAATTCGGTCATTTTATACGTAATTCTGTGAACTAGAAGGGCAATTCAGTCATACAAAAAATGACCGAATTGCCTTTCTCGTTAACGGAAATAATGGATGAAGTGAACCCAGTAGACTAAAATGGCAACGCTGAAACCTTTTTGGACCCACATGAGAAAAATGAAACCTTTGGACTAAACTGACAAAATGGCCAAAACCACAGCGACTAAAATGGCATTTAACTCTAAAATCTCGTTCAGTAAGTGTTCATGAACACATTGTTTCCTTAACAAACGAACACGAACAAGCCCGCGAAACCTAACGTAACAAAGTAATCATAACATCAAAAACTGACTAAAAAAGCATATCAATAACAAAAAAACAAAAACAAAAAAACCTACCTCTTGTTCATATCAACATCAGCTTTCTTGCAGACAATATTCGCAAACCGACGACCAATACCTTTAATCGAGGTCATAGCAAACATGATCTTCTGCTTGCCATCAACGTTCGTGTTCTGCACACGAAGAATATGCTGAAAATCTTCATTTGCTACCAGACTCTGCATCAAAAACCTCAATTTAGAACACCAACACTTCCGAAAACAGATTCTGAGATTGCAAATTGTATGAAGGTTTACGAATATGAGATAATTTGAGGATTATTACCATGGTGAAGAAGAACTTGTTCTTCAAGCGGCTGATGCTGTAAACCCTAGAATAGAAGGGTTGTGATGGGTTATATAGCATTTTGATTGGATGATGGGCTGGGCTGGTTTTTTTTAGGCATGGATGGGCCTTTTGATTTAGACCTTGAAATGATGCATGTAGGGGCGGGAATTTTTGACACGATCCGTTAATTAATCTGACCCGAACTCAATACGAAAAAAAACAGGTTTGGGTCGACTAACACAACTTGTTTAAAAAAACGGGTCGGGTTCGAGTTGACCCGTATAAAAACGGGTTGACCCATTAACATGTTTAACTATTTAGAAGAAAATCTTTTATGCTTTTGTTTTTTTCATTTCTATTTTACATGGTTAGTTATAATAAGACCATGTGTAGTGGTAACACCTTATAATGCCCCCACCATGGGGCATTATCCGACATGTGGCGTCCTAGTCAGCAAGGGGGCATTATAGAAAAAGTGGCGTAGTGAGGCATTATGCCAATAACCCCCATTCAATCATTTCACAATCATTTCACAATTATTTTTTTTAATTTAAAACATAAAAAAACTTCATTAATTTAAAAATAAAATTACATTACTTGAAATAAAAATAAAAAAAAAACAGAAAATAAAAAAAAAACAGAAAAAAAAAAAACAGAAAAATAAAAAAACAGAAAAATAAAAAAACAGAAAAAATAAAGTTAAAAAAATAACATGATCTAGAGTCCATATTTTTCTCGAATTTTTTGTCGACGCATTTGCGCAAGGATCAACGCGTCGCCTTGGAGGTGGTCGATCGATTTGGACAAAAACTCAATGTCCTTTTCCATTTGCCTCGCCTCTTGCATCTCGTTAAACTTTTTGGTTTCGGACACTCGTTCTTGCATAATCTCCCAACGTTTGTAGCCGAGGTCGCGAATGTCTTGGAGACGACGGTTCATCTCCTCGAAATCTCCCTTTAACTCGAGATCGGAAGACGACTCGACCGTTTTTTTCCCGGTTCCCTTTCTTCTACCGGTGGGTCGGACCAACTCTTCTTGAATTCCCTCGTCAACGTCCACCGCCTCATTTAAATCAACATTGCGGGCATCCGATGTCGGAGTTGACGGGTCAACGGAGGATGATGTTTTTGACCTTTTAGCCCGACGTCTACTACTAAACGTCATTGGATTAACTACCGCCCACTTTGGACTTTTTCGTAGTAGCTCCCAACACTTATAGTACGTGAAAGGGCATTTTGTCCTCTCGAACTCCTCCAAAGTCTTCGTTAAAACCCCCACGTCACCTTCACCGCTCGGCCGATTATCGTAGTTACGTTGGAAGACTTCTTGGAACGCATGACACTTGTTGTTGATGTCGGTCCATTTGCTAGAAATGGAATCTTTGTCCTGATGTTCGCCTTGACCCCACGTGCTATAGAAGAGTGCACGAACCCTATCCCAAAAAACCGGGCCCGTTTGAAAGTTTGCTACAAAAAAAAAATAATAAGTTGTATGTTAAAAATTAAAGTAACAAAATAAGTAAAATAATATTTATATAAAATAGTTACCGGTCTCTTCGTCCTCCGAAATGTCGACAAACGCCCGAGTCAACGCGAATTCCTCTTCCTTCGTCCATTTAATGATATTTTTTGTACGCCGCGGTGCGTCCTTTTCCTTCTTTTTATGCGACCTTTTGCCGCGTTTCGATGTTTCTTGCACCGGTTCGGGTTGCGTCTCCGGTACGACTTCCACATCGGGTTCGGCTTCGGGTTGTGACGGTTGAGACCCGCCGGCTTGACCATAGCCGAAAGTGGCGCCACTCAAGTAAGCCGCGTAAGTTAAAAAGCTCGGGTCCATGTCTTGAAGGTTGTACGGGGTTTGCGGTTGGGTTGTGTTCGGGTTCGTGGGTTTTGCGGGGACACCAAAAGGGGGGCGGTATGGATGCATGATTGTATAAAAATTAGAAGAAAGTGGGTTTTTTTTATAAAAATTAGAAGAAAGTGGGAGAGAAAGTGGGAGAGAAGGTGGGTTTTTTATAAATTAAAAATGTGTGAATGTGGGGTATATATTTATAGTGGGAATATTTTAAATTAAAAAAAAAAATAAACAATGTTACCGTTGTCAAACGGTCAAGAATGGGACCCATCTCTTTTTTAAGCGTTATAATTAAAACGCCGGAGGGATTTTTTTTCAAAAATCACGCCCCAAAACGCCCCATGTAATGGGGGTTTGGGCGTTATACGGCGTTATTTTGCAATTTAAAAAAAAAAAAAACGCCCCACTACGGGCGGTCTAACAATGTTAGTTTTGAAACATTATGTTATTTATTTTTAACACTTATACTTATCATTAAACATGTTATCGATAACCCGCTTAAAACCCAACAACTCGCTTATAAATAGTCAAATTGTATGACTCGCTTAAAAATATGGGTTAAACGGGGCGGGTTCGGGTTAACCCGAATTTATATGGGTCAGGTTAGGGTTAAAATTTTTGACCCGAATAATAACATGGGTTGGGTTCGGGTTGAACATTCAACCCATCAACCGACACGACCGACACCCCTAGAAGCATCTACTAGAGTAATTATACATTTTTTTTTCAGTTTAAGCTTTTAGATTTTAAAATATATGCTTGACAAAATAGGAAAAAAATTCTAACACGAAAAATAATTGATATAGAATGATGATTTCTTATATGATTCAACAATATAAACTGTATAGTTGTGTGATTTTATTTGGAATTGAAATTTCACAATTTGTTTGTTATTAGATTTATTATATTCATTTACTGTCCTTACGATATGTAGCAAGGTTATATTTTTGTTCTTAGTCGTCAGTACTTTAAACAAAACACCACTTATTGATAACCAAGAGTTTTGTCGTATGTTTCGTTCTTTTCACCAACTAACGTTAGATTTTCTGTCAACTTTATAAAAATTGATGATTGTCAAGAACACGGTATTAAGCGGAATCAAACACTTTATTAAGCCACCAATCGGCATAGATTAAATTAACCGTACACAAGAACAGTCGGCACAGATTACCGACCAAGAATCAAGAAACGATATTCAATAAGTACAACTCTCAACCTATGCAGATCATCAACACGGTGATCTGCACTAAAGATGATTAGGAAGATCACCTGCTATCGAACTTACAAAACAGATGAAACCCTAGCTTTGATGAATGTTCTAAAGAGAGAAAGAATCAAGATAAGCAAATATGATCTCAGTTTTGTCTCAACCACTACCACACATGTGGTTCTCTTATATAGACCAGGCCAAGATCCTACTCCAAGCCCAACATCCAGAGCCCATGAAGCAAGCCATCCAGAAGCCCACAATCCTTTTATAAAACACCGGGCCTCATATCAAAAATAAAAAAGAACATATTTGATACATATTGAATTAACAAAAATAAAAGAGTATAAATAATTTTAACAACCCCCCCCCCCCCCCCCCCCCCCCTCAATTCAATATGCAAAACAATCAAATAAGCCCAGATTACTACGACAAACCTTTTCATGAGAACTAACAAACAGACCTTTTGTAAAGATATATGCAACTTGATCATTTGAAGCAACTCAAACAGTTCTAATAACATCTTTTGAAATTTTGTCTCTTAAGAAGAAGAGATCAATTTCAAAGTGTTTTGTTCGTTCGTGAAAAACTGGATTAGCAGCTATGGACATAGCTGTTGTATTATCACAAGACAAGGTAACAGGTCGTTCAATCCCTACCTAAAGTTCATCTAAAACATTAAGAAGCCAAATGACTTCACATGTACCAGCACACATAGATCGATATTCTGTTTCAGAGAAGATCTAGATATAGTGAACTGCTTTTTACTTTTCCATGAAACAAGAGAGTTTCCCAGAAAAACACAAAACCTAGTAACAAATTTTCTAGACTTTAAACATTTTCCCAGTCAGTCAGAAAAAACTTTTTAACTCCAAAACTCACCTTTTTTAAACAAAATCCCTTTACCATGAGAACCTTTAAGATATCTTAAAAGACGTAAAACAATTTTGAAATGTGCATTAGTATGACTATGCATAAATTGACTAAGATAATGCACTGAATAGGATATATTAGGCCTTGTGTGAGAAAGATAAATCAGCTTACCTACTAATTGTTGATACACAGAAATGTCAAGAATAAGTTGATTGTCAGTCTCACACAAGTGAGTTAAAACATGATTAGCCTCAATAGGACTATTCACTGGTTTATAACCGGTCATTCCAGATTCAGCCAGTAAATCAAGACAATAGTTTCTTTGAGAAAGACAAAGACCATTTTCAGTTTTCAAAACTTCAATACCAAGAAAATATTTAAGAATTCTCAAATCCTTAATAAAAAACTTAGACTTAAGAAGTGCTTTAATTTTATCAATCTCAACGGAACAACTACCAATAATGAGTAATGACCATGTCATCCACATAAACAAGTATAACTATAAATAAATAATTACTTGTTTTGACAAACATGGAATAGTCACACTTTATTCGAAAATCAAATCCCAGTTCAACAAGCACATTAACAAGCCTCTCATTCCACATTATATGAGCTTGTTTAATCCCGTAGAGAGATTTTTTTTTTTTTAATCTACACTTTGTTTTCTTGTATAGAGCAATAACCATCAGGTAAAGTCATATAAACTTCCTCATGCAAATTACCATACATTAACAAGCCTCTCATTCCACATTATATGAGCTTGTTTAATCCCGTAGAGAGATTTTTTTTTAATCTACACTTTGTTTTCTTGTATAGAGCAATAACCATCAGGTAAAGTCATATAAACTTCCTCATGCAAATTACCATACAAAAAAAAATCATTATTAACATCAAGTTAATATAAATTCCAACCAAAATAAATAACTATAGTTAAAACTAACCGTCATCCACTCCACGAACTATCCGAGTAACAATCTGTCAACCCACGGGGAGCACCGATGTAATTTCCAAAAGTTGAGAACTATAGGTGTTATTTTGCAAAACCACAAGGACTATCCGTGCATTTTACTCAAAATTTTAACACAGAGATAAAAAAGCGTACTCAGGCCAAAAGATATACGAGTTTTTTTGCTTTGCAATTTTTAAACATTTCATAAATAAATTAGAACACATGTAAATCAAAAAATAGCAAACTCCATATTTAAACACCAGAAGTCATGACTTCACCAAAACAAAGCTCAAAAATAAGCACGAAAATAGACTTAACTCCATATTTAGAATCAAATATTCATACACCTACATTGATCTCAATTTCAAGAAAATACAAGTTTCAAAAATGCTAAAAATTGACTCAAAAAAGCCACAACAAAATCCCTCAATGACTCTTACTTCTTCTTCTTGGCAGCATCTCCAGCCTTTGTCTGCATAACCAAATCAGATGATTTACCAAAAACATTCATGTGCATGCATACAATTTAACTTAAAAGTTAAATAATAAAAAAAAAAAAAAAACTGTTTCTTCGAAAGGTCACGAGTTGTCGAGTTTACCTTTTTTACACCTCGAATCTTCTTTGCCCTGTTCTTTCTTTCCTTCAGTTGCTTCCTTGACTTCTCAACCTTGGTATCCAAACCATTCTGCAGAAAAACACCAGAAAACATACTTTAAAGTTTAAACTTAAACCCGCTTCAAACATATACCCTACTTGATCATTGTACATCTACACGATTGTGGCATATATAATAAAATTAAAAGAAAATGTTTACCCTGATGAGTCTGTATTTCGGCTCGTATTTCTTTGCATTCTCAACAGAATCATAGATCAATCCAAAACCAGTTGATTTACCACCGCCAAAATGAGTTCTAAACTTGAATACAAAAATGGAACTTGGGTCTTTGACTTCATACATCCTTGCTAATTTTTCTTTCAACTCAGCCTTTATGAATTAACATAGGCAAAAAAAGATCTTAGGTATTTAATCAAAGTATTAAACACATGTGAAATAAAACAGCTCAAATAGCTATTTAGATTCAAGTATATGCCACCAAACTTAAAATATCTCTAATAGTTTGTAAATAGAGTAAACATATCAAAGCATTCATCCCGTTTATTGTTTTTGCTAAAATTTTGAACTTTATCCATTTTACATTGTTAACAAACAAAAAAACCATTAGCTGACTTGAAAAAAAACGGTCACTTAAAGTTTTCACATCTAACCATTCAACCCGTTTCTCGATTTGTTTGATTCCCGTGCCTTACCAAGTTATAAGTTAGTCTACAAAAAAACCATCTGCAACTCTGGAAGAAACAAACACTAAACGATATAATAGTTTTACATCAAAAGGTTTAACCCATTTTTTGTTACTTATTTTTTACTTAACCCAAATTACACCACAAGAAAACCATTTGCTGATCTAAAAAACAATCACTTAAAAGTATTAACTTTGCCTAATTGACCGGCTAACAACATAGTTGTTAATGGTGAATAGCGACAAATAGCGATAAGGTACCTATATGCTACATAGCGAATAACGATAAATAGCGGGCGGCTGTTTTATAGATAGCGATACACTAGATAAAAATTTTAAAAAAAATTATATGTATATTAAATCATAGTTGTTAAAAGCCATCGCCTCTTGCGCCTAGGCCCATTTTTCAGGCGAGGCGAGGCAGTTGCGCTTTAAGTCAACGAAATTGCGCTTTAACTCTCCAGGTGATGGTCCAGGCGCACATTCCGGCAAGATTCCTAGATTCCGAAGAGTTTCCGGCTAAATTCCGACAAGATTCTAGCCAAATTTCTACTTTAATAAAGGAAAACTACTTATCTACACTAATACACTAATATTTTGGTACTAATTAGATGATATAAAGTGTTACATAATAGACTTTGTTTATTTTATTTGAAGAATAGTATTCTTTTTCTAATACATAATATATTTTTTTAAAAATTTCAGTATGCGCTTTATTTTTCTCAGGCCCTCGCTTTTTTTGCGCTTTGCGCCTAGGCCCCAGGCGAGGCCTATGCGCCTTGAGTGCGCCTAGTGCCTTTAATAACTATGTATTAAATCAAAATACCCTAGTATATATATATATATATATGCATGCTAGTTTACATGTAAATATTTAACAAAAGCCTAAAATCCAGCTATTTTATAGCTATATTTAATTGCTATTTATATTAAATAAACAAAAAATAAAATAAAATGTCGCTAACTTTCACTACAATCCTAATAGCAAGCCTAGACCTATACGCTACATAGCGCGCTATGGCAATTGCTACGCTCGCTATAATCAACTGCGGCTAACAATACAGCTTATTCCACATTGACAAAACACAAAGTTAGATATAAACAAGTAGAGTCAGTCAAACCTTAGAAACATTTGGCCTGCCAGGATGAAGAACATCAATAACCTACAACAAAAAACATATACAATGTTTAAAAAAAATAAAACACTTTTACAGAAACAAATCAAATAATATGCAAAAAAAAAAAAAAAAAAAAAAAAAAAAAAAAAACTCACAAACTGCTTCCTGGAAAGAAGTCTATTAGTCATAAACTTCCTTGTGCGGATAGTCACTGCCTTAGTGTCTGCCATTTTAAACACTACACTACACAAAATTAACCTCATAAATAACAACACATCACCAAATCTAACTACTTAATAAAAAACATGTAGAATCAATCACATTTTAACTCCTAAACCCTAAATCACATAATTCGATATCAGATTGACAGATTGTGCATTCAATTTCACTCACAAATCAATCGAGTGTTTATGGTTGTACGTTAACGGTATTTGTAAGCAAAACAACAAAGAGATGAAGTAACCTAAGAATGTATGAATGAATGAAGATATGGACCTGTTGGTGTTAGCTCCGGCGAGTGCAGCAGCTGCAGTGGCGGCGGTGTTAAGTCGTCGTGTAGGTAAAAAGGAAAACCCTAGGGGCGGTTTATAAACGTACTTGTAGTAGTTGTTGTAAACCTTTTATGGGCTTGGGTATGGGCTTGGACTATCCGATTACTAGTGTGGTGTTGGTATTTTTAAAAAGGTTAATTGAATTATCTAATAGTTTTGGATAAATTACACTTTTCGTCCTTTATGTTTGTTTCGGATTGCAATGGATAGCCTTTAACTTTAATAATTACAGTCACAATCCTTTATTTGTAAAACTCATTACACTATACGTCCTTTAGAACTAACCAGGTTAATATTTTAAGTCAAGTTTTAACCACACAAGGGTAGATTAGTAATTTACTGATTTGTTTACACATAAAACCCCATCTTTCTCTCAGTCATCTCTCTTCTCTTTCTCTATCTCTCTTTCTTCAATCAACCTCATCACCCACATAAAACCCCATCTTTCTTCAACCAACCTCCATCACCAAAGATAAAAAATCTGCAAAGATTTTCACTCCCACTGCCATCCATTTTAGATCAATGGAACCACCCAAATCAAACCTATACTTGGGTCTTCAATCACTGATAGAATTATAATTGAATTTTTCTCAACGATTAATTTATTGAATTTGTAACATTCCATGGAATCTTCATCAACAGACAACAATATAGTAGCAGTAACAAAAAATCAAATTTAAATAACAACCTCAAATAAATCAATATAATTGCACCAATCTTTAATCAAAATTATAAAAACCAATAATCCCCTTAAAAACAGAATCAAATGAAACATATGGAGCCAAATCTTTAATCCAGTTGCAACAAAAGAACATACCTACCGATCCAGTCCAATAATCCCCCACCCACCGCGATCCACTAGGGTTCCAGATCTGATAATAACCATTAAAACACACCCACCACTTGTTTTATCTCAGATACGTGAATCGATTATCGAGATCTACGAGGGGTTTCACATCTGAAGGAGGTTATCATGGGTTGAAGACTTTTCGATCAAAACGGTGAGGATGATTCCAGTGTCGGTTGCCGGAGTGGTGCTGGTGAAGGGTTTAAGTGGTGACCGGAATGGTGGTAGTGAGGCGTTTAAGTCGTCACCAAAGTTATGGTCGGTGTGGTGGCGCAATGGGGTCGGAGTTGTGGTGGTGGTGAGGCTTTGGTACAGTGGATGGGTTTTACAGAGAATGAAGAAGAAAGTGTGTTTGTGTGTGTGAGAGAGAGATTATGTTGGTTATAAATATATTAGTATATATTATCTTGTTTATTTTATACATGTAATTTTAAATAAATAGGTAAAATTACAAAATTACCCTCATGTGCATTGCACATGATCATACTTAACTTAAAATATTAACCTGGTTAGTGCTAAAGGACGTATGGTGTAATGAGTTTTACAAATAAAGGACTGTGGCTGTAATTATTGAAGTTAAAGGTTATCCACTGCAATCCGATACAAACATAAAGGACGAAAAGTGTAATTTATCCAATAGTTTTTTATAGAAAAAGAGTAAATTACAAAGTTCGTCCTTTATGTATGTCATATATTACAAAGTATGTCCTTTATCTTTAATAAGCTCAGAAAACATACTCAATGTTTGTAAACCCTTACAAGTTATGTCCTTTAGTCATAACACAATTAGTTTTCATGGTTAAAGTTGACTAAGTCAACCCCACATAAGGGTATTTTAGTCATATTATCCTAAATATTATAATAAATAATCATAAACCCAATAAATAAAACACTTTTAGAATTATATATGTAAATATATACATACAGACATTATTAACCCTTCTCCTTCTCTCTCTCACCTACCCCCACCACCACCACAACTCACCTGCCACCACCATCACCATCACCACCACCACCACCACCACCGATCTGCCACCACCACCACTTTCACTCTCTTACTCTACCTTATGTGGGGTTTTTTCATAAATAACTAAAATGTATAACTAAAATGTTTTTTTCATGTTTGCAAACCCCTGTATCTATCCCTCTACTCGAAAATCTTTCATCCTCATTTTAACCTACATTTCTTCAAGCTCAAATCTACATTCATCTCATCTTCAACAACAGTGGCGATCAACACCTTCATTCATCTATTAACCGTCACTCTACTCTTCACTCTCTATATTTATCCATCTGTTTCTTCAGACCCAGCCGGAAAATCACCTGCTCCGGCTCCATAACTCGGTTCCGACGATCCAATTTCACCGCCGGTTCCTTCCGTCGTATCTCCGTCATCCGAATCTCCTCCGTCACCTCCACCGGCGTCAGATCTAACTCCGTCTCAGTCACTGTCTCCGGCTCCTGCTTCCGATAAATCTGCTATTCCGGTACCGGCACCGGCAGCGGAGACGGCGGATTCCGGTGACTTATCCTCTAGTTTGAAGAACGAAGAATAGAATAAATCGTCTTCCGGTGGTATGAGCGGCGGTAAGAAGGCCGAAATTGCGATCGGAGTGATTGTTGCTGCGTGTGTTGTAGGGTTTGGTGGAGTGTTGTACAAGAAACGGCAACAGAATATTCGGCGAGCGGAGTTTAGTTCTGTTGCACGCAGGGAGTTTTTCTAGAACTTGAATTTGTTTACATTTTGATTATTGTTATTTTCTAGATCCAGATCTATGATGGTGAGATGGTGAGGTGGTGGTGGTGAAGATTGGGGGAAGATGAAGTGGGTGGTAGGTCACACATGAATTTTTGTGGTGGTGGTGGCAGATCGGTGGTGGTGATGGTGGTGGCAGGTGAGTTGTGGTGGTGGTGGGGGTAGGTGAGAGAGAGAAGGAGAAGGGTTAATAATGTCTGTATGTATATATTTACATATATAATTCTAAAAGTGTTTTATTTATTGGGTTTATGATTATTTATTATAATATTTAGGATAAAATGACTAAAATACCCTTATGTGGGGTTGACTTAGTCAACTTTAACCATGAAAACTAATTGTGTTATGACTAAAGGACATAACTTGTAAGGGTTTACAAACATTGAGTATGTTTTCTGAGCTTATTAAAGATAAAGGACATACTTTGTAATATATGACATACATAAAGGACGAACTTTGTAATTTACTCATAGAAAAAAGAAAAAAAAAGGAAGAAGAAAAGTGTTACTTATGTTACGTAAATAACTAGTTTTTGCCATGTTCGCGTTGCGGGGCAATAAGCCGAAATTATAATTTTAAACCGAGAGAAAAATCATAATTTTTGGCTGGGGGGGGGGGGGGGGGAAACATAATTTTATTTTGAACTGTGGGCAAAAAACGTAATTTTGAGCTGAGAGCAGAATTTTGAGCTAGAGGAAAAAACAACATTTTATTTTGAACTGAGGGAAAAAACATAATTTTAAACGGATGGCGAAACCGTAATTTTAAATTGGGAACAAAATTAAAAATGAGTTTTTGAACCGAGGGCAAAAGCGTAATTTTGAGATAGGGGCAAAATTATAATTTTAATTAGAGATGGGGGCAAAAACGTAATTTTAAATGAAGGACGAAAGCGTAATTTTAAACTGGGAATAAAATTAAATTAAAAATGGGTTGGTCAAATAGGGAAGTGTCAGGCAAGCTGCCTGGCACTATTCCCTCAACTTGAAAATACTTGAACTGTGGGCAAAAACGTAATTTTGAGCTGAGGGGATAATCGTAATTTTGAGCTAGAGGAGAAAACATCATTTTATTTTGAATTGGGGCAAAAACGTAATTTTAAACGGAGGGAGAAACCGTAATTTTAAACTGGGAACAAAATTACAAATGAGTTTTTGACCCGAGGGCGAAAACGTAATTTTGAGCTAGGGGCAAAATTATAATTTTATTTTGAGCTGGGGGCAAAAACGCAATTTTAAACGAAGGCCGAAAGCGTAATTTTAAACTGGGAATAAAAATAAATTGAAAATGGGTTGTGTTGACGGGGGTAGCTCAAGACTAAATAAAATGATTAAATATGTAAACGCTCAAAAGGTTAAACGGTTCAACGGTTGAAAAGCTGTGAGTTGGGAAAAGCAATGCGGAAACAGTGACCGGTCACATCTGGAGATCGCTTCACCAACCCGCAGCCGCAAAAGCAAAGCAGGTCTGCACAATGCACACTATTATCCGGGGGACAAAAGCCTCCAACCCCCGAAAGGGGAAACCCTCCACTGCAAGCAAGGTTACTAGTCTAATACATTCCACTTCGGGAGATGTCTTCCCTTATAAATTGACACTTCATTTACCTCAGAAAACATCTCCTGACCAGCGCTGATTCCCTAATCCCTGGTCGTTCACATCGAGTGCTTGTTTCACACAAGTCACTCCCTTTCACATCCAACACACACATTCCCTTTGCTTCCACTTCCGAATCTGAGTATAATTCAGAGGAGGATCCATAGCAAAGAACAGCAATAAACTAGTAAACCTCTTTCCACGTCTCGCAAACGTGGGGGACCCCACGACCTGCGTTAGGCAAGGTTGAACCCTTCAACCATTTTGCCTAGCCAGTCCAGCTACCACCGTTGGTCTTGTATTTGTTGCATCAACAAGTTGGCGCCCACCGTGGGGCTACGCCACTATTTCTTCTAAAAAAAGACCTAGTAGTGTAGCTCTATTCACTTAAAATCACCATGTCTGAAAGTGGATCCCCGGAAGAAGTAAATCAGATTCCAAACGCTTCCACTCCGGGTAGTAGTCAAGCTCACGTGGCTATACCAACTTCTTTCTCAACTCCGGGGAGCACACCCGAGTTCCTCAACTTCAACACACCAACTCCGTCCAGATCCGGAGTTCCATCTCCCAATATCGGTATCTCTGATGCCCCATCATGTGTTGAACTCACCCCTGAAGGGGTTGCCAACAATTTCCTTGTGCTAAGGTCCCTTCTCAACCAACATGTGAGTAAAGAAAGAGAAAAGGGAGCGAGGATTCGTTTAGACTATGATGAACCTGAACCAACATTGTCCCCTGGGCCGCCTCCCCCTCTTTTCGCCACAAGAAGTGAGGCTGGTCCCAGTAACCTTTCAAACCCTCACCCTTATCTGTCCACTATGACAAATCCTACGGTGCATCCTATCTTCTCTTCCCAACCAATTACTAGTGGTGCTCCTCTGGGACATGAGCTAACTCTTGACCAGCTCCTACAATCCCCGGTGACAAGCTATCCATCATCTACTACAACTACATGGGAGCAAGCTCTGTCCGTGCTCCCCTTAGCACGAAGTGCTGTTATGAGTGCTCCCCTCGGGATAAACTGCTCCGCTGGCCCAGGAAGCCTTCAAGGCTTCAACCCTATGCCCAACATGATGACCCAGATGATGGCCAACTTCCCATGGCAACACTTCATCAATCAAATGCTTGCCACTCAGGGAAATAACGGCAATAGCAGTAATGTGGATGCAAGGACTGAAGAAGACTTGGCTAAACCATACAAGCCAAGTAACCTTTCATGCTTTTCAAGGCAGATAGCCGATTATGATTTCCAGTCAAAGATCAAAATGCCAGCCCACATCAGGACGTATGATGGGACTGAAGATCCTGAGGACCATCTCCAGATCTTCACCGGTGCAGCTCGGATAGAGAAATGGTCCAACGCTGAGTGTTGCCTAATGTTCATGCAAACTCTTGTTGGATCCGCCAGGATCTGGTTCAACGATTTACCTGCTCAAAGCGTTCGAAGCTTTGACGATCTTAGCAAGGGTTTCCTGGCCAATTTCTCCCAACAAAGGCGATACGTCAAAGACGCAACAGTGATCTTTCAGATAAAACAACGTGATGATGAAAGTCTCCGTGCTTTCATTGAACGATACAAGAAGGAAGGTCTGACTTATGTAGGGGCCGATGAGAAAATGAGGGTGGCTGGCTTCATGAATGCCATCACCTCTAAATACCTTACAAGGGATTTCAACAAATCTCTACCCAAGACCTTAGAAGAAGCTCTTGAAAGGGCCGAAGCCCACATCCGGGGAGAGGAGGCAGTAGATATCAAGGAACAAAGAAAAAGAGGGTCCGGCTGGAGAAGCAACAGTCCAGCCAGAAAAAGAGGGAATTTCAACTCCTATGACCGGCGGTCAAAGGGTTCAGACCCTCGAAGGTCTGAAGGTCGGAACCTTTCAAGCAGGGAAAAAGGCATAAGTTTCACACCCCTCACAAAGACCCCTCAAGAAATCCTTGCAACAGAAGAAGTTAAAGAAAACTTTCGGCCTCCTAGACCTCTCCCCAAAAGCAGGAAAAATGAGAACTCCACCCAATACTGCGAGTTTCACGAAGAAAAAGGTCACCACACCAATGATTGCTTCCAACTCAAGAAAAGAATAGAAGAAGCTGTTAAGTCCGGAGAACTCGCTCATCTGGTAAAGGGAGTCCGGGACAAAATGGCTGAAGGAAAGGGTAAGGAAGTCAATATGGTAGATTTCGATGGAAAGGTTCCTCACAAGAGGCAGAGGTTGGAAGCTTGGGAGCTTCAGTGTGTCTGTTTCCCCCCTACGGAGAATGACCCTCTCTCTAGCCCTCTCGTGGTAGAAGCTACCGTGGGAACGTTGCAAACATGCAAGGCATACATAGACACGGGGGCAGCCACTGAAATCATGTTCGAAACATTCTTCAACCGATTGAGCAATGAAGAACGTTCAAGGCTTCAACCCTCTGGAACCTCTATAAAAGGTATCGCTGTCATACCCCTCAAGCCTTTAGGGCAACTGACACTTAATGTTCATTTCAGTGAAGGTTTAAAAGAAAGAACCCAACCACTCACCTTTGTGGTTATCAACATCCCCTCAAGCTATGATGTGATCATCGGAAGACCAGGACAGTGTGCATTTTACATGGCTGTGTCTGTTGGCCATGGCACAGTCAAATTTCCCACCGAAAGGGGCATAGCAACCCTTCAACCCTCTCAGGAAGCCTACATGGTTGAAGGTGAAAGTTCAAACAGTGAAGAAGACAGGCAAAGGTTGGTCGTAAACCCTAAATACCCTGAACAAATAATAAGGGTCAACCCAGACCTTTCTCAAGAAACCCTTTCATACCTTAAAAAATTGCTAACACACTACAGCGATGTATTCGCTTGGTGTCCTGAAGATATGACCGGGATCCCCCGGGACATTGCCGAACATGAGTTGAGAATACCACCGGAGGTCAAGCCTGTGGTCCAGAAGAAAAGAAGCTTAGCACCTGAGAGAAGTCTGGCAGCCTGCCAAGAGGTTGAAAAGCTTGTGCCAGCCGGTATTCTCCGAGAAGTCAAGTACCAGTCATGGGTTGCAAACCCGGTTATGGTCAAGAAACCAGACAACTCTTGGAGGATGTGCATAGACTTTAAGGATCTTAACAAAGCTTGCCCCAAGGATTGCTATCCACGAAATTGATCTCAAAGTTGACTCCCTCACAGGCTACTCGTTCAAATGCTTTCTTGATGCATACAAAGGTTACCACCAAATCCTCATGAAAAAAGAGGATGAGGAAAAGACAGCCTTTCACACGGACAAAGGGATCTTTTGCTATCAAAAGATGCCTTTTGGCCTCAAAAATGCAGGAGCAACCTATCAACGGCTCGTTGACAAAGCCTTCGAAAGCCAAATTGGCAAAAACACGGAGGCATATGTTGATGACTTGGTTATTAAAAGCAAGACGAAATATCAAATGCTCGATGATATTCAAGAAACTTTCCAGAACCTCAGAAAGGTTAACATGAAGCTTAATCCGGAAAAGTGTTCATTTGGATTCGAGGAAGGAAAATTCTTGGGCCACATTGTTGGAAAACAAAGCATCAAGGCCAACCCTAACAAAGTGAAAGCCGTCCTTGAAACCAAGCCACCAAAGACTAAAAAGGAGGTTGAAAGCTTGAACGGGAAGCTTGCAGCCTTGAAGCGTTTTACCTCAAAGTTAGCCGAAAGATCTCTGCCCTTCTACAAAACGCTCAAGAACTGCTCAGATAAGAAGGATTTCAAATGGACTGAAGAAGCTGAAGAAGCTTTCAACCAGATGAAGCAACATCTAGCTTCCCTACCAGACATTGCGGCACCAAAAACCGGGGAGTTAATATCGGTGTACCTCTCAATCACGGACGAGGCCATCAGTGCAGTCCTCACCATTGAGCGAGACAAGGCCCAGGTACCCGTTTATTTTTTCAGCAAAACTTTAAAATTAGCTGAAACGAAGTATCCTCCCCTTGAAAAACTTGCCTTAGCCTTAGTTCAAACAGCTAGAAGGCTTCGAAGGTATTTCCAAGCACACCCCGTACAAGTGGTCACCGACCAACCTATTAAGAGTGTGCTTGAAAAACCTGAAAACTCGGGGCGATTAGCCAAATGGGCCATAGAGCTGGGTGAACATAACATCACCTATGTCCCAAGAAAAGCTATCAAGGCCCAAGTCTTGGCCGACTTCATTGTGGAGGTCCCAAACCAAACAACCACTGAAGTAAACACTACCACCACTGAACCTTCCAACCCTGAAGCCTGGAAGCTTTTTACTGATGGGGCTTCAAGCGTTGAAGGGTCAGGGGCCGGGTTAATTTTAATCAACCCAGAAGGTTTGGAATTCACATATGCTCTCCGTTTTGATTTTCAGACCACCAATAACGAGGCTGAATACGAAGCACTAATAGCCGGCCTAAGGCTGGCCAAAGAAATGAAGGTTGAAAAGATTGAAGTGTTCACGGATTCGTTGCTGGTCTCCAGCCAAGTGAATGACAGCTACATAGCTAAAGAGCCCAACATGAAAAAATACAGAGAAAAATCCAAGGAACTGATGAGTACCTTCCAAGCGTGCAACATCAAACAGATCCCAAGATCTCAAAACAAGAAGGCCGATGCCCTAAGTAAGCTTGCATCCCTCACTTTTGCCCACCTCACCAAGAAGGTACTGGTAGAAGTGTTGAAGGCCCCATCCATTAATGAATTGGAGGTTCAAGACGTGGTTACCGAATAAGAACCAAACTGGATGACTCCCATAAGAAAGTTCCTCAAAAATGGTGAATTACCCAATGATCAAGTGGAAGCCAAAATGGTTGAAATCAAGGCAAGGCAATACATACTACAAGGAGAAACCCTTTACAAAAAGGGTTACCTTGTTCCCTTGCTAAGATGTGTCGGTCCCGAGCAAAGTAAATATTTGATCAAGGAAATTCATGAAGGTGTATGCGGAGCTCACTTTGGAGCTAGGTCGGTAGTTGCAAAGCTCATGAACCTCGGATATTTTTGGCCTTCAATGCATCGCGATACAGCCGAAGAGTTGAAAAAATGTGATGCTTGCCAGATCCATGCACCGATCCCAAAAAGTCCCAAGCATGATTTAGTTCCGATAACCTTAGCATGGCCATTCCATAAATGGGGAATGGACATTGTTGGTCCATTTCCCCCAAGCAAAGGGGGAGTGAAATTCTTACTGGTGGCAGTAGATTACTTCACTAAGTGGCCCGAGGTCAAACCACTTGCTAAGATCACAGGAAAGCAAGTCATCGACTTTGTCTGGGAGAACATCATTTGCCGTTATGGATTGCCGGGAGTACTTGTCACCGACAACGGAAGACAATTTGCTGAGAAGCCTTTCAGCATTTGGTGTAAGGAATACAAAATCAATCAGGTTTTTAGCTCAGTGGCTTATCCGCAATCAAACGGTCAGGTTGAAAGAACAAATAGAAGCATAGTAGAAGGCATCAAGACAAGATTGGGAAGATACGAAAGCAGTTGGCTTGAAGAATTGCCTAGTGTCCTATGGGCAATTAGAACAACCGAAAAAACAACCCAAAGAATTGTCAACATGGATCCCGAAACAAACCAAAAAGAGACCATGTTGAATTTACAACTCCTAGAGGAAGCAAGAGATCAAGCCGCAATTCAAGAGGCCAAATACAAACAACAGATGGAAGCTTACTATAACAAAAAAGTCAAGAACGAACGTTTCAAGCCAGGGGACCTGGTCCTCAGAAACAACGAAGCCAGCAAAAAAGAAAACCAAGGAAAGCTTGGCCCAAAATGGGAAGGCCCATACACCATCCTTGAAGCACACAAAGGTGGATCTTACAAGCTGGCTGATTCAGAAGGCAAAAAGCTTCCAAGGCATTGGAACGACAAAACCCTGAAAAGGTTCAATGTTTAAACAGGAAAGTTTGGTTTGTATCAAAATGTATTTCAAGCAGGGTTATGAATATCTTTTGTAAAAAGCAAGTATTGCTTTAATGAATGAAGTTGTTTTTATCAAACTTGTCTTTCTATCCCAAAATCAGGTTGAGAACCTAGCAAAAAACTCCATGGCAAGGGCCATGTAAGGGGATGAGCTCCCAGGCCACATCGCTCAATAGGTTCAAGGGTTGAATGAGCCTATATAAGGGGTGAGTTCCTAAATCAATACAACTCCATGAGACTTGTTAAGAAAACACAAAATTGTCTCATAGACGGGTATGAGCAGCCTACACCAAATGTTCCCTAAGCCTTAAAAATATAGTCCACAAAAAGGCTAAAAAACCAAAAGAAATAATAAAAAGGATAGGTGCTATCTCTTCTTGTTAAAAATGCCAAGGCTAAGTGTCTGCAGCACTGAACCCTTTTAGGCATAAAAAACATAAGGGCAACACAAACTCGACAAAGACAAAGTTACAAAAAAAAACAAGACAAATCCAAAAGAACAAAGTTACTTGGACCAAAATCACAAAGATATAAACCAAGCCAGGACGCAAAACTAAGAAGCCTTCAAGGCTTCAAGCCACCCGGGCAATATCTCGAAACCTTAAAGGCTTCAACCTATTAATAGACAGCCAAAAGGCTTGGACGGTTAAAAGCCAAACGAACTGCCTTGTCCAAAAAGGCACAAGCATAAAACCATAATAAAAGGAAAATAGTTAAAACATAACATCATATAAAAGAAAGCCCCAAAAAGACTTTCAAACATAAGTTAGAAGCAAGTCCTAATAACTTGCAAGCTTAAACTACTGTTCCAGCGGCCACAAAGGCCTTAAAACACAACCAACAGGAACCTTAAGGGTTCCTAATAACCTAATATTGTTCAAGTTAACATTACAAAACATAAATTGTTTTCAGTGCTAAGAAAGCTACGAATCAAGCATCAACAGATTTGGAAACTCCAGAACCTTCGCCCTTGGCCTTCTTTGTTTTCTTCAACTTTTTAGTCTTCACACCTCCATCACCACCAACCGCCGAAGCCTCCAAACTCGCATCCTTGGGAACATCCGGCTGACCTGAAAGGGTATCATCACTATCCCCCGAATAGGATCTCTTCCTTGAAAGAGAGCCCAAAATCTCAGCACAGACCTTCTCATTTAGGCCCTCCGGTTTCAAGTCCTGCAACACAGCAAGAGGCTTACCAAAACAAGTGGAAACCTGATGGATGTAAGGATAGGTCAACTTCTCCATTTGCTCAACGGAGCCTTTAAAAACATCAGAAGCCTCGGGACGAAACATAGGTGACTTCTCCAAAGGATGGCCGGATTCATGAAGTTTATACCCAGCAATGAGGCCTTGGTGTTTCCCCAGGTTAAGAAGCTTAGTGTAAACGTCACCAAGAGCAGAGTTAAACTCTTTGGAGTGCAATAGATAAGTAACCACTTGATGAAAACCCTGCTCTATGAGCCATTGGTTATCTACAGTAGCCTGAACAACTGAAGCCTTCAACCTCTCTTTCTTCTTACCAAAAGCCTGTTGCTGAACAAACAAAGCTTCCCGGTCAGCCCTAAGTTTCAACCTATCAGCCTCGAAGCTCTTTTTCAAATCACCCATCTCAATCTCATGCATCTTTTTCAGATCATTAACCTTCTTCTCCCATGCTGCTTCCTTCTCGGCAAAACCAGCTATCTCCTTCTTCATCCCAGCCATGGAGGATTTCATTTTATCCTTCTTCTTGGAGAATTCTTCATATTCGTGCATTCTTTGACGAAAATGGGCAATGCCTTGAGGAAGCATGGCATCAAGGTTGCAAGTACTCAAAATCATACGGGACAACATCAGGTCATCATCCATTCCAGCAATAGTCTCGTGCACTGAGGGAGGAGCAATGTGACTCAGAACATCCTCACAAACAGCAGCATCTTTGAAACTGTCATCATTCTTCACCGACCACGTAGGCACATAAATCCCTTCCGGATCCAACCCTTCAACGTCCCTGCTCGAAGACTCCTGAACAGGAGTGGCTTCTTGCCTGAAACCTTTTTACCATGGACAACCAATTCCTTATCCTTCTCAGCACCTGCTTCAACACCTTGATCTTCTGAAACTTCAATATCATCACTCAAGTCCACTGGTTCAGTAGAAGTGGATTGAGGACCAGCCTTCAACAACCGACGAGAAGATCGGCGGGTTGAAGACTTAGGAACATTAGACTTAGAAAAACCCTTGGCAGTAGCAGCACTAACGTAACCTGAGCCCTCAAACCTTTGATCAGCAGTTCTAACCACAACATTCTCACCAGGAACAGACGGAGCATCCTCAAAAACAACATCAGAAGTATCGTCGCTCTTAATAAAATCCAAAGCAGACATGACTGCAAAAAGCAAACAGCATATAAGTCATAAGTTAAGAAAAGCATAAAAAAGGCAAAAAAGGAAAATGCATACCCATGCCACTCCTCATAAGAACCGGATCCCGATCAACATTCCCCCAAATTTTACTAACCCCTAATAGAACAAGTAAGTGTTCAGGAAAGGGACGAACCCTCGAAGGGCACCCCCGGATGGCATTGAGAAAAACAGCATTCAATTCAGACTCGGAAGGTTCCGGATCATTGAGAACAACATCCGGATTCCTCCACACCATTTTAAATGGGAGAATAGTATCGGAAACCCAGAAAAAGCGGTCTTTCCAAGCCCCAAGCGTAGTAACCATCGACGAAATAAGGCAGGTATCAACTTTGGTTGTTTCAAAAGTAAACCAATCGCCATTCTTAGCCAAGCGAAAAAACAGGCGAAAGAGTAAAAGGGAAGGATCATACCCAAGAGCACGACACAAAACCTCAAAATGCAAAACCCTAGCCATCCCCTTTGGATGAACTTGCCCGAAAGAAACCCGATAATACTCCAACAAGTTCAAAACAAAAAACGAAAAGGGATAACGAAGGTTCGAAAACTCAAAATGACTACAATAAAGGGCAATTGAACCAGAAGGTGGTTTATCAACGGGAACATCACAAGCAGGGGCAGTGGGGTTAAACTTCCTATCAATACCATATTCCATACAAAATAAATCTACCTCCTCTTGTGTTAACCGGGAAAAAGATCTTGCTAAGTCCTTACGAGCACCCATTTTTGAAAACAGAAAATGAAGAATGCAAGATGTAAAGAAACCGGAACTAACCTTAGAAGAAGGAGAAAAATGGCGAGACACTTGAAAAAATTATGAAACAAATGGATAAGTTTGGAAATATAAAATAAGTATAAGCCTACAATAGGGGTAATAATGGCAAAACAGTAACTCCTGCGAAAACCGCCACCCTATCAACTGCCATACATCAATCAAATCAATTGTCAGTTATTTAAAATTCAAATTCAAAACATTAACTGCCTTCAACCTTTCAAGCCTTCAAGCAACGAACCCTCGAAACCTTCAGGCAATAAAATACGTACATAAAAGTCAGAAGTCTTTGAGCTTATCACCCAAAAACCTCTGACTTGGGGGGCTGATGACGGGGGTAGCTCGAGACTAAATAAAATGATTAAATATGTAAACGCTCAAAAGGTTAAACGGTTCAACGGTTGAAAAGCTGTGAGTTGGGAAAAGCAATGCGGAAACAGTGGCCGGTCACATCTGGAGATCGCTTCACCAACCCGCAGCCGCAAAAGCAAAGCAGGTCTGCACAATGCACACTATTATCCGGGGGACAAAAGCCTTCAACCCCCGAAAGGGGAAACCCTCCACTGCAAGCAAGGTTACTAGTCTAATACATTCCACTTCGGGAGATGTCTTCCCTTATAAATTGACACTTCATTTACCTCAGAAAACATCTCCTGACCAGCGCTGATTCCCTAATCCCTGGTCGTTCACATCGAGTGCTTGTTTCACACAAGTCACTCCCTTTCACATCCAACACACACATTCCCTTTGCTTCCACTTCCGAATCTGAGTATAATTCAGAGGAAGATCCATAGCAAAGAACAGCAATAAACTAGTAAACCTCCTTCCACGTCTCGCAAACGTGGGGGGACCCCACGACCTGCGTTAGGCAAGGTTGAACCCTTCAACCATTTTGCCTAGCCAGTCCAGCTACCACCGTTGGTCTTGTATTTGTTGCATCAACAGGTTGGTCCAATAGGAAAGTGTCAGGCAAGCCCTCAGGTTGGAAAATGTATATGTAGGTAATAAGTGGTTATGTTTATTTAAATTTAGGGGTTGTTTGTTTCAACTTTTAATGGGTTCATAATGGTTTAAATATTTTACTGGTTGAGCACTTAATGGTTCATACTGGTTGTTTCATGAGCAGATGTTTTAATGGTTTAGACATTTGTCTCTGAATGGTAAAACATTATCAGAGTTTGAATGGTTATGACCTCTTATTTGAATTGGTTAAACATTTGCCCCTGAACGGTTAATCATTATATTGGCTCTTAATGGTTCAACACTAGGGGATGTTTGTTTAGCTCTTAATGATGCTCTTAATGGTTCAGACTGTTTGTTTCGCCAGCAGATGTATGAATGATTAAGATAATTGCTTATGAATGGCTAAGCATTATACATAGTCTCAATGATTTAAGACCTATTATCTAAATTGATCAGACAACTGCCTCTAAACGGTTAAACATTATACTTGCTTTTAATGGTTCAAACTTCTTACTAGTTCAACACTTAATGGTTCAGACCTCTTACTGGTTCAACACATATCCATTCAGAAGTTGCCAAATGGCGTTCAGACCTTTTATTGGTTTAACACTTATCCATTCAGAAGTTGTCAAACAACCCCTCACTTATTTGAAGCTGGAATTGATGTAAGACTATGGGTATGGGGCGTGGGTTGGGTACAAACGCCCACATCACCACCCGGGTGGGCGTGGGTTTCGGCGTGGCCCCTTCGGCGGGGGTTTCAGCTCGGGCGTTGGGCAGGGCTACGAACATGACATGACGGAACCTCATTGGCGAAGAACACTAGCCATTTGAAATTGGCTTTTTTTCCACGCCACGCCACCCCAGCCACGCCCCACCATACCCCTTTGAAATTGGCTTTTGGTCTTGAGTGCCCCATACTCCACGTGTCACATCGTGCCCCCAACCCACGCCCCACCATACCCCACGTTCTAAATAACTTGAAATGAACAAAATCAACTAATTGAAATAGAAAAGGGTATTGCTTTTGTAATATTTGTCATCAAATATGTATGTAAATGACTTTTATTGTCAGGGTTAGTGAAAAACGTAAAGGTTATTACTAATGGGATCAATCTAGAATTGTGAGACGGGCAGTGATGATCTATTTCAACTTGCAATGAGGGAGGTTCATAGGTGATCTCTACCCGTACCCTTTTATGTAGCTATGCCCCCAATATCTACCAGGATGTGGAGAATTGCTCAAACCACTATATATCTTTGTGTGTTATGTGGTTATGTACCTCTAACGCTAAATTAGAGTAAAATGCTCGGATGATCCTTGTGGTTTAGTAAGATAACACCTATGGTCCTCAATTTTTGGAAATTACAAGTGTGTTCCCTGTGGTTTGCTTTTTGTTACTCGGATTGTCCCTATATTGGATGGAGGTTAGTTTTCCCAATTAAATGGATGTGAAATGACTTGTTTACCCCTTTTATTAAAAAAATAACAATTAAATATTAAATAAATATTTATACATTTGGGACCACTTGTGAAAAAAAACCCTTTCTTCTCTTAATCCCTCTCGTTCGTCTCCGACAATTAAATATTAAATAAATATTTATATATTTGGGACCACTTGTGAAAAAAACCCTTTATACTCTGAATCCCTCTCGTTCTTCTTCGACATAGCCAACATACACACCGACAACTCCTTAAACCAAACAAACACACACCATCTGATTAGCTTCTGACTGACTTAAAGTTCAGTGATCGATTTTCCGGCAATGGGGTCACAAAACCCTATTTCTCTCTAGATCAACCACAAAATCCATCCTTTTTCCGGTGGCCGTAAAATAATTGATCGTCGGTGTGGTAGTGGTAGTCATTCAAGCCAATCCTTTCAATTTGGATCTACCCCAAAACGATTGTTCGGTGGTGTGGTGGTGGTGGTCACACGACCGATTTGCAGGTGGTTTTCAAGAGGGTTTCAATTTGTTTACAAATCGTCTCAGATCTGATTTGCAGGTGCTTAAATGGCTGATATTGAGGTGTTGGAGGTGAACTTGAGATAGCAAAATGATAAACTAGTTGGTAATAAGATGAGTGGTGATATTGTCGGTCAAAGGGTAACGCCATCACTTGATCACTTGGCACTTCCCAAGAAGTTCCCCCGCAATTACTTATTCACTTTTTATCCATCAGTCGTGATAGTGAACACGCCAACCAATTACTTGGCCGTGATCAAACTATATACGGCAGTGTTTCACACCATCACTTGATTACTTAGCTCCATGATAGAAATGTTAGGACCCCCTAAAAGGATGGAAAAATACAATGGCAGTTTGTTGTATGTCAAAATAAAATAGATAATACCAATCAGAAAGTAAGATCAGAAAGGAGTCGCTAGAGGGCGACTGGGAAGGTGATCGGAGAGTGGATGATGTGCCGCTGGAAAACGAAACGGTGGAAGGTGATCGGAGAGTGGATGATGTGCTGCCGGGAAAGGAAACGGTGCCAGAGACTCAAGAATCTGGAAAGGTTCCTATCGTGAATCACGCCTTGGACAACGAGTTACATGGGGAATTCCATACGCCAAACTTACTACGTAAACATAATTATGATGGAGGGATTTTTTTGTCAGGCGGCGCTGCAGACACGTGTGGGACCAACATTCAGTTGGATGGAGATCACGGGATTGGGCCTGGAAATCTGGGCCAAAAAAATGGGCCGCCCCCACCTCCACCTTTGGGTAAGAGGGCCAGAGATTTGCGTAGCCCACCATCTATTGGGTCTGTCCAGGGACCACAGACAAGAGCTTGCCATGGTGCCTCTAACTCTCAAACTAACACGATTAATCTGAATATTCCCGCTCAGATGGGGTGTACCTCTAACCCAAATGTCGGAGCTCCGTCTCGGTTGCACGAGCGCTCACCTGCTCATGGTGAGGTCTCATTGCTTCGGAGGCAGCCGGAGAACCAGGGCCCGACATCAATCGACAGCGGCGGTGATCGAGACCTACATCTGGAGTCCACTGCTACAGTAAACGTTGGCAAGACTGTGGGGATTTGTCTGGATGACTTCGAATCAGAAACACGTGAGCTAATTATTGGTGAAGGTGCTGAAAACATGAATCAATAATATATTATCCATCAACTTACGGGGTGTCGGGAACGACAAAAAGTTAGAATGGATCCGTGGCCTAAAAACGGGCAACGACGTGAATTTCTTGGGCATCCAAGAAACGAAGTTATGGAATTCTAATAATTTTGCTTTCAACCTACTTTGGGGCCGATCTAGATTCAATGTTGCAACAGTTAATTCGGAGGGACAATCTGGTGGATTAGCGTCAATCTGGGATCCATCGGTCTTTTCTTGCAACCAAGTTATCAAAGGTCGGTATTTCCTCTGTGTATGTGGCAACATCATCCCGTCAGGTACTTGTTTAAACATTGTAAATGTCTATGCTTCTAATGACGCGGGGGTTTGGAGAAGGTTATGGGCCGAATTAGTGGGGTTAAGGAACTCGGTACAGGGCTTGTGGGTTTTCATGGGGGATTTCAACGACGTTCGAAGCCCAGATGAACAGTTGAATTCGGAGTATGTCGCTTCAAATGTTGAGGCATTTAATGAATTTATTTTATCAGCTGCGTTGCATGAGTTGGTCATGGGGGGCGCTAAGTTTACTTATATGAATGACCGAGGAGACAAATTGAGCAAACTGGGCCGTGTCCTTGTCTGCATTGGGTTCATATAGAACTGGCCGGCTTCTTCAGTCATTGCACTCGACCGAGCCTACTCGGATAACCGACCTTTATTATTATCTATGATTCCCTCGGATTTCAGACATATTCCGTTTCGTTTCTTTAACTTGTGGTTGGACCTGCAGGGTTTCGTCGAATTTGTTATTGGCAGGTGCAACCAATTCAGGTTCAACGGACCAGCAGACCTTGCCTTGGCGACCAAGCTAAGATGGCTCAAGAACAAAATTAAAGATTGGGTAAAAGCGGAGAAGCGTACAAAGGAGGAGTTGTATCTAGATAGGAAGAAACGGGTTGTCGACCTTGAAAAATTGGCGGAAGAAAGGCTTCTGGTTCAGGCTAAACTAGACCAAAGGGCTGAATTTATACAGTTTATTTTGGAGGTCGATCACGAGAAAACGCTTGATACCCGGCAGAAATCGCGGACCAGGTGGGCTTTGGAAGGGGATGAAAACACTAGCTTATTTCATAGCGTCATGAATGCTAACACAAGCTCTAGCCGTATAAACGGAGTACTAAAAGATGGTGTATGGGAGACGAACCTGGTACTAGTAAAGCAACCCACTTTCTCGAGTTCTATGGAAATCTGTTTAAAGAGCCGATGCCGAATAGACCGACCATTGTATGCCCTAATCTGTCAGTTTTATCGGACGCCGAGGCGGAATCTTTGGTTAGGCCCTTTTCGCTGCAGGAAGTTAAGGACGCGGTATGGGAGTGCGATGTTGACCGCGCGCCCGGACCAGATGGGTTTAATTTTAAGTTCATAAAGCGATGTTGGAGTGGTATCGAATATGATTTTATGAAAGTATTTGATGAGTTTTTCGTTAATATGCAGATCAATAAGAGTTGCACCTCATCTTTTATTGCTCTAATTCCTAAAGTGTCGAACCCTACGAGTCCATCCGATTTTCGGCCGATTAGCCTCATAGGATGCATAAACAAAGTCATCTCGAAAGTCTTGGTAAACCGGCTCAAATGTGTAATTGGTAAGCTTGTTTCGGAAGAGCAGTCAGCTTTCATTGCTGGTAGAAGTATCATGGACGGTCCCTTAATTCTAAACGAATTACTAGCTTGGATGAAGTCTTCAAAAAAGACGGGTATGATCTTCAAGGTGGATATCCAAAAGGCGTATGACTCTTTAAATTGGAGATTCCTTAACTCTATCATGGAGCAAATGCATTTCCCAATTAAATGGCGTGGGTGGATTATGGCTATTTTACAATCGGCCCAAGCATCGGTACTAGTAAATGGCTCGCCGACTATGGAATTTGAATGCTCGCGAGGGCTACGGCAAGGTGATCCTTTGTCTCCCTTCCTCTTTTTTATAGCCATGGAAGCGTTGACCGGGACTAAGAAGAAAGCCGTTTCCGAAGGTTTGTTTAATGGGATTCGGTGTAATACTAATGGTCCGAGGTTATCACATTTCCTCTATGCAGACGACGTGATATTCCTCGGAGAATGGTCAAATACCAATGCCTTAAATTTGTCTAGAATTTTAAGGTGTTTTTATTTGACCTCGGGTCTAAAAGTGAATCTTTCGAAGTGTAGCGTGTATGGGGTGGGGGTGGGAGATCGTGAGATTCATGAAATGGCTCATATCCTACATTATAAAGCGGGGACCTTTCCGTTTAGATACCTCGGTTTGCAAGTAGGTGCGAATATGAACTTGGTGAAAAACTGGAAGCCTATTGTTGATCTTTTCAAGAACCGGTTATCTCTTTGGAAGGCGAGGAAGTTGTCAATTGGTGGAAGGATAACTTTAATTAAGTCGGTTCTAAGCTCGCTTCCAACATACTTCTTTTCTTTATTTAAAGCACCGGTACAAGTGTTGAATGATCTTGAGCGGTTGAGGAGAATTTTTTTTGGGGTGGCACGGAAGAAGAGGCAAAAATGAATTGGAAGGCTTGGGAGAAGGTTATTCGGCCGGTAGCATATGGGGGGTTAGGTTTGGGCTCGCTTCGGGATGCTAATTCGGCGATGCTTGCCAAATGGTAGTGGAGGTTTAAGGTCGAAAAAGAGGGGTTGTGGAGGAAGGTAATTTGGTCTCTACATCACACGTCTAGAGCGTGGAGTTTTATCCCCGCAAAACTCTCACTAGCAGGGCCATGGAAACAAATATTCAAAATTTCTCATGCATTACTTGAAGGAGGAGTGGACATTTCTAGGAATATAAGGGGTCAAGTGGGGGCTGGTAAAGATATCGCATTTTGGGTGGACATGTGGATTGGAAACAATCCATTATACACATTGTACCCGAACCTTTTTACTCTTGAAAAGGATAAGTTATGCAGCGTTGCAGACCGGATAAGGATGGACCAAAATAACGTGACTTTCTTATGGAGCTGGAAGCGACAAATCATCAATCAGGTCGAGATTTTGGAGCTGCAACAGGTTACAGCCTTGCTGCAAAATGTCATTTTGACACAGGGACCAGATCGCTGGTCATGGTGTTTGAAATCGTCCGGTACTTTTTCTGTCAGCAGTATAAAGAATGTGATTCAGGTAAAAAATTGTGTAATGCCTAACTATGTGGTGAGTTGGAACAACTGGATCCTAAAGAAGGTGTGGGTTGTTGCCTGGAGAGCCGCGGAGGAGAGACTCCCAACTAAAGTATCTTTGGCAAGAAGAGGCGTTGCGGTTCAATGCTTGGAGTGTGTCTTTTGTGGAGAATACATGGAAACAAGCGATCACATATTTACGTCATGTGGCCTGGCTCAAACAGTTTGGGCAGTAGTGTACCAGTGGTGTAGAACTCCATCTCAGATTGTATTTAGTATCCGGGACGTCCTGGATGCATACTCTTTTTTTTGACGGGTCAAGAAAGAAGCGGAAGGCATTTCACGCAATCATTTTTGTGGTCATCTGGAGCCTTTGGAAGTCCAGAAACAATATGATTTTCCGGGGGCAGCAGGTTTCGGTGCAAAGCGTTGTGGAGGAAGTGAAAAAATATGAGCTTTATATGGATAAAAAGTCGCTCCAAGGATCAAGCGATTACGTGGGAGAAGTGGCGCAAGTTCGATGTCTTCAATGGGTAACGAGCAGAAGTTTTTATTTTCTGTTTTCATTTGGTGTACTGCTTGTTGTTTTGTGGAGAATGTACGTATGGTGCTAACGCCTTGCTAGAATTTAATGAATAAAATTCTTTTGTTGGCCGTTCAAAAAAAAAAAAAAAAACATAAATCATTTTGAGTAGAGATGATATATAGTGGAAAGGTCAAATACATATTATTCTTAACATGAAGAAGATTCTTTTTAATTTTTTCCCTACTGCTTAAAATTATGTTAAATTGCAAAATGTAAAAAAAAAATATACAGTGATTTAACAGTACTAAAGTAATTATGTAATTTTGTAGGGTAATTATAGTTACTCTACAATTTTGTAGAGTAATTATGATTACTTTACAAAATTACATAATTACTCTACTAGTGTAAAATCACGATTTTTTTTTGAATTATGAGATTAAAATACGTACTTAATAAGATGAGAAAAAGAAATCTCTTTTTCACTTTTTACGTTAATGGTATCTTGTATAGTAAAAGATATCTTATATATTAAGACTCATTTGCTTAACCAATATCAGTACGGGTATCTTGTATAGTAAAAGATATCTTATATATTAAGACTCATTTGCTTAACCAATATCAGTTAAAATTAGGGCTGGCAATAGATATCTGTATAAAACACGATTAGACATGTTTATTGAAAAAGTACACAACGTGAGTTTTTAACTTTTTAAAAATAAATATAATTATAAGGTTAAGATCCATCATTTCTTCTTCTTGGTACATAAACGTAAAGCTGTTTTATAAACATAAGATATAAAGTAGTTAAACGAGTTGTATTCAAATTTAATACTTGTGTTGCACGTGTCGTTAGAGACCTGTTAAACCTGATAAGAAACGATTTGCCCGCGCTAGTTAAAAACAACAATCAAAGAAAACATAAAGGGCTTCAAGCAAAACTTCACCAATTCCCCCAATCTTAACATTTGAAACCCTAACACTCTCATTCCATCCACACATCTGTCCAATGGGATACCCTGCTTCCACCGTTAACCACCCCGACCGACGGCGTCGCAACCGTAACGACTCACCGGAACCTTCTCCTCCACCCGACCGTCGCAACCGCAGCTCCCGTCGCTCTCCAGAACATTCCAGGTACGATCACGATCTCAATCGTTCACGTAACCGTCGTTCACCTGATTATTCTAAATCAACTCATCAAACTCGTAGTATTAGCCGTAGCCGTAGTCCGGATTATAGCCGTTACGATAATCAAACTAGCTATCGCCGTAATCACCGATCGCCTGAAAACTCTAGGTTTAGAACAAGCCCTAACCCTAGGGTTCATGTAGATCCGAATAGGAAGGTGAACTATGGAGAACGGAATAAACAATATCTGGATCGTGACCGTGGTGGTTATCGTAACGATAACGGTTATGGACTGGAGTCTGAGTCGGATGAGGAGTTGAAAGGATTGAGTTATGAAGAGTATAGGAGGTTGAAAAGGCAGAAGATTAGGAAGATGTTGAGGAATTGTATATGGAATGTTACACCGAGTCCTCCGAGGGGGGAGAATGAGTTTGATGAGGATGAACCGGAGGAGGTTGTGGAAGAAAAGGACGAGTTGGATTTGAAGGCGAAGGGCGGTGGTTCGTCGGAGTCTGATTCGGAATCGGAGTCAGGATCGGATGACTCGGTTTCGGATTCGGATGATTCTAGGTCGAGGAGGAGGAGGAGGAAGAAGAAGAGTTCTAGGTCTAGGCGTAGGAGAAAGAGATCTGTTTCTGTGAGCAACAGTGAGTCGGATGATTCTGAAGAAGAAGACAGACGGAAGAAGAAGAAGAGTTCGAGGTCTAGGGCTGGAAGAAAGAAATCGTTATCCGTGAGTGAGAGTGAGTCGGACTATTCGACTGATGATTCTGAAGAAGAAAGGAGGAAGAAGAAGTCGAAGAGATCTACCAGACGAAAGAGTAGCAGTAGGAAAACTAGTAAGAGAAAGAGAAGAAGTAGTTCAAGAAAAGGTACAGATAGCGATTCTGAAGAAAGTAGCGAGAGTGATAGAAGCAAGTCCAAAAGAAGCCACCGATCTTCCTCAAAATCAAGCAAGAAAAGGAGTGAAAAAGGTAGTGAGAGTTCAGCATCAGACGATAATTCAGATCCTGCAAATGAAAACAAAATTAAACCAAAGGCGGATGATTTGGAGAAAACAGAAAACGATAGTGAGATGCTCATGTTTAAAGAAATGATGGAGTCAAAAAAGAAGCTTGCATTGGATGATGAACCAGAGGTGGGACCGATGCCGTTACCAAGAGCTGAAGGGCATATTAGCTATGGTGGTGCATTGAGGCCCGGTGAAGGTGATGCTATTGCACAGTATGTGCAGCAAGGGAAACGTATTCCTCGTAGAGGAGAAGTTGGTCTTTCGGCTGACGAGATTAGCAAGTTTGAAGATCTTGGTTATGTTATGAGTGGTAGTAGGCATCAAAGAATGAATGCAATTCGTATTAGGAAAGAAAATCAAGTCTATAGTGCTGAGGATAAGCGGGCTTTAGCCATGTTTAACTATGAAGAAAAAGCAAAGCGTGAACAGAAAGTCATGGCTGACTTGCAGCGGTTGGTACAACGTCACATTGGAGAAGAGACAGGCCCTTCTCATGATCCGTTTGGTGGAAAAGCAACGGAGGACCCTGATGCTTGATTGCAAGGTATGTTATCTTTCGTTTGGCTTACTTGTTTTGTGGCGTCATTTGTTAAAAGCATTTTGCATTGAGTAATAGAATGTACCATGTGAACAGAGTATGACTTGCTTACCTTAATTTTTGGATTGTGGGACATGTTTGTTTCTAGTACTATTTGTTTTGTACAATTTCATGATCATACGAATACATACGTCTACATGTCTATATCAATCATTCGACATGTAATGGCAACCTTAGCTGTATAGTAATGATTTTCTTTGTAAGTTTGTACCTGCAACCTGTAAGTGTAACATAATAAAACAACTAGCCTTATAGACAGAAAACAGGGACTGAATAGTGAAGTATTATGCATTTGTGTCTGTATGTGTATGTATATGGATGGTAGTAATTGCGTGTATACCATGAACGTGCATGTGAAATCATATTTAACTCATGCATGGGTTATTAGGTTGTAAACACGATCGTGGGCTTATTTTTGTTTGTTCGTTTAAGTTCAACCGAACAAACAAATGGAACATAAACGCTTAAACAAACACATTTTCTTGTTCGCGCTCGTTCGGTAAGAAGATATGTTTGTATTTACACAAAAACGAACAAACATACATGAAAAAAAAATATAAAATACTAAAAAATAGCCTATAGAAAATATTAAAAAATAGTCAATAGAAAGTAATAAAGTTAAAATATACCTACATGAATGAACAATGTATTGAACACTGTTGAACGTAAATGATACGTAAATGATTGAAGTAACGAGAGCTTGTTCCTGATTGTTTATTTAAATAAACGAACATCAACGTATAGAATCTGAATCATCACATATAGAAATTAACCGGGTCTCTACCGTATTTGATGAATTGGTAGAATTGGAACAAGCACCTGCATCACCAGCAGTGTCCATTTCACAAACAACTGAAATCAATAGAGAAAGAAACAATCCCAAATTTCCAAACATTCGAAAAGTCTCAACTCCTAACACGCCTATCATGCTATGACTTACAATATTAGACACACTATATAAGCACAAAAATAACTCGCTAATAGGCTAAGTGGCTAACAACAGTGGTGTAAACAGCTGAACAGAACATAACAAAAGGAGAAGCCTGTTTCGTGTAGTGTTGGAAAGATGGTTGATCAATCTTTTAATTGCTGTATTAGGTGTATAATCTCCATCAAATGCATGTTTAGATGGCCGTTTAGCTGTTTGCTTAGAAATTCTGTTTTCTTCTTGCTGTTTAATGTTTAATGTAGATTGTATTATAAAACAGCAGGTTGGGTCACATGACACTTTGTCTTTTTTGTTTACTTTCATTCACAATAATGTGTAAAATATGATTAAAAATTAAGATATAGAGATAATGTATGTAGGCAGCAAACCGAATGTATTCATTAACACAACCATTTCATCATTTTCATATAAATAAAAAAAATATGGCCTTTCTCTGCTAGTGTTCTTTTCTTTATATCGATCATCTTCTTTATGTAGATATAGCTGTTGATCTGGTGTACTACATGACTTTCTCTGCTGTTGCTATCATGGTTTTGAATGGATGTTGCTGATCGAAGGTCAACTGTTATATAACTTATAGTGTCCTTATTCTGTATTTTGCATCTTTAAACTGATCAAATCAGTCTCTCCACTTTTCTAATGGTTTCGGTCTGTAGAATGATTGTTCTTGTAATTTTGACATATTAAACGAAATAAGGTACACAAGTTCGGTCGGGGCAACATATTCAAAGATAGGAGATGAGTAGTAACTATTTCTTGGTTTTGATAGTTGGCCCACTTGATTTAAACCAATGAAATCTTTTTTTTTTTATTTTGTTTAATAGGGGGTTCTATCCACACCATGCAAATTAAAGGGGGCTCCATGGCTGAGGTGGATCCTAGGTGGTGTTGACATGGCCTGATAAAGCCCCTAGGGGGCTCCAACCACACCCTCCAGCCTAATACTCGGTTAACAGAAGCTAAATGGTTTTCAAAAACTTTTTTGTTTTATCGATAACTTTGATTTCGCTTAGTGCTCAAAGTCAAAGCCGGACCGAATCTCTTTGAACACACCCCTAACTATTACAATAACAATATAGTTTGTGTTTTACTTAACATAATGAGGTGTTAACATCAAACATAAATTATTACACCTTTTTTCTGTATTTTGTATTTTTTTTCCAACAACAACAACAACAACCATACCCAGTAAATCCCACAAATAGCTAGAACTATTGGTAGGGTCTGGGGGAGGTGGGATGTAGGCAAACCTTGCCTCTATCCTCAGAATAGAGAGGCTGCTTCCTGAGAGACCCCCGGCTCAAAAACAACAAACAACCATATAGACAAAAGAGAGATAAGTATATAGCGTAGCAGTAGTCAGATATATTATCAACAAATAACATGTAGTCATAGATACAAGAAAGTCATGATATATGAGGTCTACCTAAAGTGAGAAAGAAATCTATCCCCCCCCCCCCCCCCCCCCCCCCAAGACAAAGGTAGGACACGTCCATACCCTCATCTACAAGTCCTTAACCTTAATCCTACGTCTCCATGAAGTCCTATCCTGAACCATGTCCTCGGAGAGGTGCAACTCTACCAAATCCTGCCTAAGTCGTTCATCCCAAGTCAACTTGGGCCTGCCTCTACTCCTCCTTCCTTCCACTGTCATGGTTTCCACTACTCTAACTGGTTCTGTCAACTGCCTCCTCTTCACATGCCCAAACCATCTCAATCCCCTCTTTTACTTTGTCCGATATACTAGCCACTCCTAACCATTTCCTAAAAACCTCACTTCTTATTCGGTCTAACATCGTGTGGCCACACATCCACCTCAACATCCTCATCTCCGCTACCTCCATCTTGCGTGCTTGTGTTTTCTTGATGGCCCAACAATCTGTCCCGTATAACATAGCCGGTCTAACTGCTACCCTATAAAATTTTCCCTTTAATTTCGTTGGGAACTTCCTATCACACAAAATCCCAGTGGCTGCTCTCCACCTACACCACCCAGCCTGGATGCGGTGGTATACGTCACTGTCTATCTCCCCGTCCTTTTGCACAAACGATCCTAAGTACTTGAACTTAGTCGTTTGTGGGACCACTTGACCCTCAATGGTAACCTGGGAGTCCTCGTTGTCATCTGCACCACCGAAATTACAATAAAGGTATTCAGTCTTTGAGCGGCTGATCCTTAAACCATTGCCCTCTAGGACTGCTCTCCATTCCTCTAGCCTCGCATTTAGGATTTGTCTCGTTTCAGCAACCAACACTATATCGTCGGCAAAAAGCATGCACCACGGAACTGTCTCTTGAATCGACTTGGACAACTCATCCAAGACCACCGCAAAAAGAAAAGGACTCAACGCGGACCCTTGGTGGAGTCCTATTTCCACGGGGAAAGACTCTGTAAATCCTACAGGCGCACGGACTGTAGTCACAGTCCTATCATACATATCCCTAATTAAGTCTATATACTTTCCAGGAACTCCCCTACCCTCCAAGCTTTCCCAAATCAGTCTACGTGGCACACTATCATATGCCTTTTCAAGGTCAATGAACACCATATGTAGGTCTCGCTTCTTCTCCCTGTACCTTTCCATTAGTCTCCGTAGAATATGGATCGCTTCTGTCGTTGAGCGCCCTGGCATGAAACCAAACTGGTTTACCGTAACCTGAGTTTCTTTTCTAATCCTAGTCTCAATTACCCGCTCCCATAGTTTCATAGTATGGCTTAGTAACTTGATCCCTCTGTAGTTCCCACAACACTGGGCATCTCCAAATTTGTATTTTTTTTCCAATTCAAGTAAATAAGTAATACGAACATAGTACATGAAGCTTGAATCACAACCAAATATTACAAAGCAATAGTAATTATAACTATGTTTCGTTTCAATTTGCTCTCTCTTTGCTAACATGATTTCTTGACTTTGAGGAGTGTAAAGCAGAGTTAAGCCTGTTCAACTTAATAAAGTTTTAACTGGACTCATTCAAGTATTATTTGTGCAGAATTTGAGCTTAACTTGTGAGCAATTCTAAAAGGTCTTGCGTGATTCCCTTATTATGTCTTTTAACTATTTTATGTTTATATATAAATATATGAATACTAATATCGCTATCAATTTAAGCTGGCGAGTCGAGTTTGAGTAGATTGGCTTGATGTAACACCCCAACCGATGACGGCGGAAACGTCAGGGCGTCACGTAAATAGATTGCTCAATTGCTCATGATTGACTAAAAAATTAAATATTTCAATAATCAATTTAAAGATAATCCATACAAGGAAAACAAATTGTTCAAACAAAATAACTAGATCAAGTTAAAATTATTCTAAGTTCCAAAGCATCCTAGATGTGATATCGTGGCAATCATTATGCATTTATGCATTGTTTTCTGAAACATGTGGAAAATAAAGCGTCAACTTCGAAAAGCTGGTGAGCATACAAGGTTTGCTAAAATAAGCAAGTAAGTAGCATGTCAAGTTTTATCTAGATCTTGTGAAAACAAGACTTAGGAACAAATGGGGCGCACAATCAAACCTTGTGACTGAAGGAACTGCGAAAAGCTAACTTTTGTGGATGTTGCTGTTTTAATCATCCCTAGATCCATACGGGGATGGGTTTGTCAGGCCTATAGTAGCGCTATAATCTACTACAGTGGGCTCGGCCGAAGTTAATGATTGTATTAAGTTATGTAGGCTCCTAAAGTTATGTTTAAGACAAGTAGTATAGAGATAAAAGTTAACATAGATAAGAGAAAAATGTCCGGATAGTCCCTGTGGTTTCATCTTTTTTCACCTATAGTCCCCAACTTTCTAAAATTACCTGAACAGTCCCCAACTTTCTAAAATTACCTGAACAATCCCCAACTTTTCATTTTTTGTTCCCGGATAGTCCCTGGGTCTAACTTCAGTTTGTTTTCTCTGTTAAGTGGGTGTGAAATTACAAAAATACCCTTAATAATTAATAAAAAAAAACCTAACCTTTTACCCACCCCCACCCCTTTCCCTTTCCCCTTTTCTTCTCTCCGACCGATGACCAAATCACCATCACCAGTTTTCCCTTTCTCTCTCTCCCTACTCTTTCTCCCTGGTACCACCATCACCTCCACCGCAGCCATCACCACCGACCACCACCACCATCGTCACAACTACCCCTGCCACAACCACCACTTCTGCCATCATCACCACCCCCGCAATCTTCATCACCTTTATGTACTAGTTCACACACACCTCTGATTGTAGAGAGAGACTGTTCGAAGGAGAGAGTGAGCGGTGGAGATCGAAGACAGAGAGAGGGAGATCCGGCAGCAAAACCGCCGTCTGCGGTGGCTGCTCTGATCGTTTTTCGAAAAAGGTAGATCAGAATGTCACCAGAACAACCGGTGTCACTGGTTTTGTTGTATGGTTGATTCGTTGCTTGTTATGATGTCACTGGTGTTTTGATTTGGTTGGTTTTGGATAAACCAGAATCATGGAAATTTTTGTGGTTTTGTTTCGGGTTTGAAGCTTGATGATGGTGGAAGGTGGAGGGTGGTCGTTGACAGTGATTAGCGATGAAGATGCGGTGGTGTTCCTCAAAATCACAGATGCCATTGTTGTGAACGGGTTTAAGTTCAGTCTCTGGTTGTAGGTGGTAGCGAAGAAGATGAGAGTGTGCGTTTGAATCAGAGGTAGTTTCTGGATGATTAATTACTACAAGAAGAATAGGTGATAGGTGGATTTATTGCGTATGTATATTCGATTCAGAGGTAGTTCCTGTCTTTGGGTTGACCACTCTTCAAATATTATGGCTTCTCTTGAGGAATGGCTAGTGCCGGACATATATACATGTTTTGGTGTGTCATTTCTTTGTTTCCTCTGTTAATCTAATCGCAAATTTCGATTTTGATTGAAACGGATTTGGAATTTGATTTGTTGATGTTTCCAAAGAAATTTGCAGAGGTTTATCCCTTTTTTAATTTTGGATTTGTTGTTAGTAGGGGTTTGGTTTGGTTTGGTTTGGTGAATTGGTGTAGGGGATGTTGAGATCGAAAAACGCCATTGTTGGTGGAGTTAGGGTTGCAGGTTTGAAGGTGGAGGGAAGAGTTGATTGCAGGTTCTGTAGGGTTGTAGGTTTGAAGGTGGAGGGAAGAGTTAATTAATTTGTTTTGTTTTTACATTAAGGGTAAATTGGTAATTTCACACCCACTTAACAGAGAAAACAAACTGAAGTTAGACCCAGGGACTATCCGGGAACAAAAAATGAAAAGTTGGGGACTATTCAGGTAATTTTAGAAAGTTGGGGACTATAGGTGAAAAAAGGCGAAACCACAGGGACTATCTGGGCATTTTTCTCCATAGATAATTGATAAGTTTAAGTAATATGTTTCACCCAAAAGTTTAAAGAAAAGAGCTATGTAACTCACCTTAGCAAGCAAATAATCACACAAGCTAGTTGTATTGAAGATGTGGGGAGAATCCCAAAGAGTAATCGTATTGAAGTTTATGGAATATCGTTTAATAATCGAGTTTGTATTTAAGCTTCTAGACTAATTTGGGGCTTTGGGAAAAATGGGGAATTTAATAAATTTATAAATTTACTTCTTTAATTGAACTAAAACATACAAACTGCGAATATCGCTTGTAAATGATGGGTTAGGATCAAATACAAAGGATAAAATAAATAAGAAGGGTAAGAAGGATTCTAGTCCATTGATCTTAGATTTGGAGGGTTGAGATTAATTGTAGGGAAAAGAAGATAATAGAAGGGCATAAAGGGAATCCTATATTTATGGATTTTCTTTCTCCACATGCAAGGCATATGCCAATTCCCCCATCGATTTAAAACGCCCATAACTTTTTCATACGACATTTTTTTTTTTTAAAATTTCACCATAATAACGAGTGTTTTTTTATCTTTAATATGAGTATCATATTATCATATAAAAATAAAATAAAAAATTTCATTTTTACTGGGTTTTTTTATTGCATTGTGTTAAAGGTTCAGGTCATTGTGTCTTTTAACTGGGTTTTGGTCAGTAGAGTTTCTATACATTGTGTTATTATCAAAACCTATAACACAATGTTAATTTGGGTTCTATCCATTGTGTTTTTATAAGAACCTATAACACAATATATGACACAATGAAGATGGTGTTATATCTGGGTTTTCTATAAATTGTGTTATTAGTTCAGGTGATTGTGTTTAATATGTTATTCATTGTGTTTTAATATGTTGTCCATTGTGTTTTAATAATTTGTTCAATTTTTTTCATTATCTTTGTTCATTGTGTTTTAGTTTGTTGTGTATTGTGTTTTTAGTTTGTTTTTCATTGTGTCTTCATCTGCTCTCCATTGTGTCTTTTATCTGCTGTCATTAATTGTGTCTTTTATCTGTTGTCATCAATTGTGTTTTTATTTAGTCTGATACTTATTGTGTTATATGTTATCGCCATTGTGTTATACGTTATGCTCATTGTGTTTTAGTAGGTTGTCTATCGTGTCTTTATCTGTTGTCATTGATTGTGTTTTTTGATCTACTTTACATTGTGTTATTATCAAAACCTATAACACAATGTTAATTTGGGTTCTATCAATTGCGTTTTTATAAGAACCTATAACACAATATATGACACAATGAAGATGGTGTTATATCTGGGTTTTCAATAAATTGTGTTATTAGTTCAGGTCATTGTGTTTAATATGTTATTCATTGTGTTTTAATATGTTATTCATTGTGTTTTAATAATTTGTTCAATTTTTTCATTATCTTTTTTCATTGTGTTTTAGTTTGTTGTGTATTGTGTTTTTAGTTTGTTTTCCATTGTGTCTTCATCTGCTCTCCATTGTGTCTTTTATCTGTTGTAATTAATTGTGTCTTTTATCTGTTGTCATCAATTGTGTTTTTATTTAGTCTGATACTTATTGTGTTATATGTTATCGCCATTGTGTTATACGTTATGGTCATTGTGTTTTAGTATGTTGTCCATTGTGTCTTTATCTGTTGTTATTGATTGTGTTTTTGATCTACTTTACATTGTGTTTTACATCATGTCCATTGTGTAATATGCAACTGGGTTTTTGATTTTTTTTTGAAAAATATAACAATATGGTACTCATATTAAAGATAAAAAAACGCTCGATTTTATGGTATAATTTTTTTTTAAAAACAAATGATGTATAAAAAAGTTACGGACGTTTAAAAATTGGGGGGGAAATAACATGTGACTTGCATGTGCATATTCTCTTTCCTCTTGTAGACAAAATTACCCTTTCCATTTAATTCCTCCTAGGACACTTGTCACTCTCTGGTGGCTTCTTACCCTTCTTATTTTTAAAAACTTTGTATTATAACTCAACCCATAACTAGTATTATGATATATTGCCATTATTTAGAATTCAAAATGTGGAGTATTTTTTTTTATAATAGTAACATCCTTTTTCATGCTATAATAACAACTAAGTGATATTTGAAGGACACACATACAGTTTAGTCCTCAAAAAAAAGGAAAGAAAATTACTTCTTTTATATAAAACTTGTTTCTTTTTATTTATAAATATTTCTTTTTAATTTGACAAATGTTATATATATAAAAAAACTAGTTATTAAATTATTTATAAAATAGAATTAGCTTGTATTTTTTTACTAATATTTATTTGATGCCAATTTTATACATCTAAGAAAATTAAATGAAATAAAAGAAAATGTGAAGCGTGTATTTGATGAAAGATCGGTTCAAGTACAATGGAAAAGAAAATAACGTAGGTTGTTACACTTGACTCATTTATAATTCGTTTTTTATGTTTTTCTTTGAACGGCGAGGCTTCTATATAAATATAGAAAGGGCCAGCAAGAAGCTGAAAAACCCGGCAAAATTATACAAACACATCACGAATATTGAAATCAACTGTTTTTTATGTGTATTTTGCGATTTTGATGTTGTTGACATAGCAAATGAACAAAATCTAGAGAATATATGACCAAATTCTTGTCAAGGTAAAGACAATATACTTTTGAAAAAATAAAGCTTGTCTGATTTTTATGATTTTGCTTTTTGACTTAGAGTTGTCGACAATATTGAATGATGGTGTTTATTAAGTAGTAGTAAATAGAGGGGGAAAAGTGGTCATTTTGCCTTTCAAGTGTTATTGGCCAGCTTTTCTTTTCTTTTGTGTTTGTTCAGTTAACAACATTGTTTGAAATATGAAGAGAGATGATGAGTTTGAATGGATAAAGAAAAAAAATGCATAGATGATGACAAAGTATGTGCTTTCATGCAATAATTTCCAACAAGAAAGTGTAAAACAGGTCAGTTGAAATAAGAATTGGTCTTTAAGATGGAGAGGTATCATTAGCCTTTTCTTTTTCAACTCTAGTCATCTTTATTCCACGGATCTATCTTGATAAGCTTCTCGTTTGATACTTAGTTTCCACCAAGTCAGTCTTGCTACTTGCGGGGCCGTCCCTGGAATTGGAGGGCCTTTAGAGCCCTGCACGAGTAAAAAACTGGGTCACTGAATATAGAACTTATATAAAAATAAATAAATAATAAGACTTTAAATATGTCCCTAAATGAGCCAAAACTAAATAGACTTTTGTTTTGTTACTTTTTAAGTTGGGTTTTACATGTAATAATGGGCTTTTGTTTTAGAAAACAATATATAAAAAAATTGGGCCTATGAGAGAGTGGGTCGTGTGCAGTCGTACACCCTACAATCCTGCACACGGCCCACGCTGGCTCTAACTACGTGCAAGTTGTAACGAGTTAAGCGACTAAAGAGGAACACAAAATAATATGAACTTGTATTTGCTATAAGAAACTTTTATAATGGAAGCTTTACAATATGCTTTTTTATGTTATTTGTGTCTAACTTAACTACCTCTATTTATATTGGTAGCTTATTAAAACATGTATTGCTTTAGGGAACTTTTCTAATGGAGACTTTACAGTTGTGTGAAGCTTTTGTGGATGGAGATCTCATCTTCCACTTCACCACACATTTTAAAGATCTCACCCATAAGCACATGTCTTAAGACATGGATCTAATGCCTTAGGTTACCACTTAGCACATTGAGCACACTTTTAAGGTGGTTCTTAGATGTGCAAACTACGTGTTCTAACACATCTAGTCGGTGTAGACTTTGGTTAGTGCCTTCAACTTTGACACGGATGCCTTTACATTTGTAACGTGCCATTGTGTCCTTGGATGTGCCTCAAGTCTTCGTAGCTTTTTGGTTATAATCATCTTGATCACGGCTCTCATCACCATTCACATCATTTTCGGGTGTCACATTTGCCATTTTCTTGACTCTGATACCATTTGCAACATAAATACGTCGATAAGCTTCTCATGCTCCACTATTTTTTGAAAGGCAAACTAACCTACTCCTAATTTATCCTATACCATCTTGTAGGATTACTTATCTCCTATTAAGTCACCTTTACTATAACGGCCATCAACGATTTTGAAGAAAGTTTTATGTCGAGTTGCTAATCACGGTTTTAAGGAACGACTAATCAAACTGACCGGGTTGGGTAGATTAGATGATTTTACCATTTTGATAGTTTAAAAATTCATTTTAAGGGTTTGAACCATTTTCCCCCTATTTTTAGTTACCAAAAACATTATTTTGTTGAAAAATTTCAAATTATAAATAACTAGAAGTTTCAAAATATAAATAATAAATGTTAAACGGCCAGTTCGAATGTTTGGAACTTCGTTAAACCATCAAATTGAAGGTATAGATCTCAAGCAGGTAAAACCGGCTGACTTGCTTCGGTTAGAATGAATGATTCATGAAGTCCTTCCAAAGGGACTGAATAATGTGAAAAAAATTCTAGAATTTTCATAGCGATTATTCAAAAATGGTATGGAGACGTCTAAATTCCGAGCACAATGATCAAAATTTAATTGAAGTTACTACAATAGAAAAAACAATCTTGTTTCAAAAATAAGAAAGCTATCGATGTGTTTTCTTCTCTTAAAAATAAATAATATATTTTTTTCTCTCACATTTGCCTCGGCAAACGTGCCGATTATGGAGTTCGCAGGTGTGATACTATCCATTATAGAGTACGCATTTTTCAAAACTGAAACGTGAAAACCAGATAATACACTTATAAATGATACGTAAAAGATAATCATAAGTAATGGACTAATGTAAGAGAAACAAAGACGGTTACATAACATGCTTGTGTGTGCCGGCAATTTCATATATAGATAGAATTAGGAGTATAGAACAAATGCGTGTGTCGGATTTAGTTATAAATTGACCATTCATATTAAGGATAGTTGATTAATATTAGTTGATATTGACCATAAACGTACACAATTCGTGATTCGTTTTTGCATTCCAAGTTTGTGTAAATTATGAGTAGCGCGACTCACTTATACCAACTATGGAAGGAGGGGGGGGGGGGGGGGGGGGGGTCAACAATGGTCTCATCAGTAAGTGAGTCTGAGTCATGTGTGCCTGTATAATTGTATAACACATTGAAATAAGTAGACCTCTCATTAAATTAGCAAAAGTAATGTGCACACATAAATAGTAATGTGTAAATCATAGATAATTTTAGTTCGACAAGTTTATTCTTTTATCTCATGCATTCTTTTGTCCTCTATGTAGGAGATGAGTGTAAGGTTGTCCACTTATAATTATTTGTTGTGTAGACACTATTCTTCTCTAGTAGTAGTACAATAATACACAACAAAAAAAGGTTTCATCATGAAAACATTAGCTTATTTGTTTATGGATCATGAGGTCAAACATGTATAAAAAGGTTTGATGGATATATGTTTCAAAAACTATACTTTTTTAACCTTTCACTTAAATTGCATAAGTACGATAACAACGCCGTATCTAGAAAATTCTTATAGGGGCAACGTTTCAAAAAAAAAGAGTAACAAAATCGAAAAAACGTTAGAGCGTTAAGTGGTAGTGGGGGCTACCCCTATTTATTAGCTATATCTGCTCCTGTATGATAACATAAGGAGAGGTAAAGCGGGCAACGATTTTCCGAATTCCTCAACACAATGCGAGGGTAATTTGATTGGTATTGTTTTGGTTCTAACGAGAATGGTACTTGGAAGAATTGGCCCTACTTTTGGTTGTTTAGTTGTGGTTGTAATCCACAAACAGTGAAATTTAAAAGCAAGAGTGTAAAATATTTTAAAATGTTAACTTTTCATTTATTATTATTATTATAAGTTATATTACTAAATTATTACCACTATAAATTATATTACTAAATTATTACCAAAAAAGAGAATATCATAAAAGTAATCATGTTTAGGATGTGATGTACCCTATAAGTGATATGGGAAGTTTTTCAAATTACTAGATCAATAGTTGCTCGTGGTTAGCTTACACCGTCTAGATCAACTACTCATGCAATTGGTGGTACCGGTAGGCCTCGTTTTATAAATTATCGACAAGTGATATGGGAAGTTTTTCAAATTACTAGATCAATAGATGCTCGTGGTTAGCTTACACCGTCTAGATCAACTACTCATGCAACTCGTGGTATTGGTAGGCCTCGTTTTATAAATTATCGAATTGGTAGACATGTTGCACTTTTAAACGGTCATTGGTTAAGGGTTGTTGATGTAAGAGAAATAAAAAAAATTTTGTTCCACAAGAACACTCAAAATCTATAACATTTATTAGCGCACGTGTGTGTTTACATAAGAGAAGAGGCGGTGAGATTTTGTAGAAAGGCGACGGAAAACACGAGTGTTTCCTGTGTTACACACGCGTGCACGCGGACACACATGTTTAATCTATACACAGGAGTATGGACCGTTTCCATAACAAGATTTATGTAACTCGTTATAAATCAACAAATCATCGTTAATAATATGCTTTCTAACTTCAAAAATCAAAATTACCAAATATGCTTGTTAAATCACATTATAGAATATAGATTAAACTCGAAAAGACCACCTACAAAGAGTTTGATAACATCATTACAAGTTTGCTTGAGACAATATAATCATCTTCACAAAGTTTGATCTAAAGTTGTAATAAAGAAAGGAAAACTCACCTCTTTATGAGCAACATGCTTTCATCATTGTTGTTTACATTCCTAAGCAAAGATCTTGTTGAGAAAACACAATTTATTGTGCCAAAAAAGAAAGGTCAGTCATAAAAAGAGGTCCCTCAGCATGAAAGGGCACACTCATTCCAATTCCCTCCTTACTCACTTTGTGTATTGTGTATGAGAGAGAGAGAAAGAGAGAGCACAGAAAAGCTGTTGTCCTTTTCTGTATGAATCCCATTTCTTCAGTCATGGAAAGCATTCTTCACAAAACATAAAGAAATCTTGACCATTTTACCAATTTGAGCTTTCATGCACATTTCTCACTTCAACAAATCCTGGTTCTTATGTAAAGAAGCTATTTTGGGTACAAAAGATCATGAAATCTTGAACCTTTTTACCAATTTAAGTTTCATGTATTCCATACCATTCCCATTTCATTCAAAAAATCTTGAAATCTTGAATCTTTTTACCCTTTTGAACCCATAAATCCTTCTTCAATGCCCATTTCAATCAACAAAACTTGAAATCTTGAATCTTTTTACCCTTTTGAACCCATAAATCCTTCTTCAATGCCCATTTCATTCAAAAAATCTTGAAATCTTGAATCTTTTTTTTTTTACCTTTTTAAACTAAACCCATAAATCCTTCTTTAATCACAATTTACACCAATGCACATTCCATTCAATAAATTTTAACCCTTTTGAGATCACTCAAAATTCCATTTTAGCTTCATGCACACAATTCCCATTTCATTAACCAACCCTTTTGGCCTTTTGTAAACCCCCCCTTTAAGCTTCATGTTTCATTCAACAAATCTTGACCTCTTCTAACCCACAAATCCTTTAAAAACCTATGTAGCAAGCACCCAATGCCTATACCATTCAACAAATCTTGAATCTTTTACACCCATAAACCCTTCTCTCTCAAAAAAAAAAAAAAAACAATTTTTTTTGCAGCTTTTTCTTGTATCCCCAAAAAGCCCCTAACTTTACCCCACCCCAGTTCAAAAACCAAGGGTAAAAAGGTAAAAAAAACAAACAAAAATGGTAGATTTCCCTTCTTGTTTTGGAGAAAATGGTGTTCAAATTGCTGATGCAGCTTCTTCTTCTTCAGGTACTAATATTCTTACCCAAACAGCCACCACAAACAAAAACACTCAAAATCTTGTTACTTGTGTCTACCATTGCAAACTCCATAGCTCATCTTGCTTCATTATCACCATCACATGGACCAAAAACTTAATGGGCCAGAGTCTTTTTGTCCAAATCAATGATCCAACAAACAACTCATTCTCAAAACATGAAATCAAATCAAACTTGTTCTCCAAAAGAAAAGGGTCCAAAACCCTCCAAACAGGCCCTATTTCCACCAACATTTTATGGGATCTTTCATGTGCAAAATATGGACCTTCTTCACCTGAACCCATTGAAAGATTCTATCTTGCAGTCACAATCAATCAAGAACTGATCTTGGTGTTAGGAGATATGGATCAAGAAGTGTACAAAAAGATGAATTATTCAATAACTTGTGCACCAAACACTGTTTTTGTCTCAAAAACTGAGCATGTGTTTGGTAAGAAAGTGTATGCAACAAGTGCTCAGTTTTGTGGGAAGGGTCAGGTTCATGAGATCTTGATTGAGTGTGATCAAGTTGGTAGTGATGATCCGTTTCTTTCGATCCGAATTGACGGTAAAATGGTGATGCAAGTTAAGAGGCTGCAATGGAAGTTTAGAGGGAATTATACTGTTTTGGTTGATGGGTTGCCTGTTGAAGTTTATTGGGATGTTTATAGTTGGTTTTTTGGGAAGGTGATGGGGAATGCAGTGTTTTTGTTTCAAACTTGTCTTTCGGCGGAAAGATTGTGGGGTTCGGGTCAACCCGCGATGAGTTGGTCGGGTCCTGTGGGTAAGGATGTTGGGCAGTCGGGGCTCGGGTTTTCGTTGGTTGTGTTTGCGTGGAAAAATGAGTAGAGAATTGAGAGAACCGAATCGTCGTGGAAAAACAAAAACAAAAACAAAAACGCAGTTGGAATAATAGATAATATGGTTCGGTTATGGTTTGGTTTAAGGTGTTAATCGTTTCTGGCTGAACTGAATCGTGCTCACCCCTTTTAAGATTTTTAATAATTTCTAGTAGTTATTGGAAACATTTAATTGTATTTTTTTTTATTCTTGGTTTCTTTTTATTGATTGAAGAGGTTCAGGTGATTTATTTTTAATTGAGCAAAATATTTGTATATTTTGTCTAATGTTCATGTTTATCTTTTTAAGCAACGGGTTGTGTTAACAAGTTGACCAGACACGCACACGTCACGAATCCATCGTGTCACACACATAAACCTGAGGACGAGGCATGTGTTCGTGGGATGACACGCAAAAAAACTCGTTTAACCATGTGGCGAATATGTTTTAGACTATGCCAATTTGTTTTTAAACATTGAAAATTGACATAAGAAAATAATATAACATATTTTACATAAATCACAATTTTCAAAATAATAAAAAGTAAATAAATTAGTTAAATGGATCAAGCCGTGAACCTACTGGGTTGAGACGAACACGACCTGATTAGTTAAATGTGTATGCAGCTTAAACTTGAAACGGACCCGGACACTTTTAGAGTAAACCCAAAATTGTGTATTTCATATTAGGTTTGTTTCATGTCATGCAAAAATTACACCCTAAGTTATAATTTAAGGCAATAAAATATAATCTCAACTTTTTATGCAATTTGATTAAGATTAATACAATTTGTGCGTCTATTAATGTGTTTAATTTCTAAGTTTTTATTGCGAAATTTTGACAATCCATGTTTAATTTTTTTTTATATTTTGGTTCATGTCGGTTTTATTCGGTAACCTTTAAATATGACCCGTTTAACATTCTTAGTATAAACCTCTCTCGCTTTATAATTTTAAAAATTTTAGATCCTAAAAAACAATTTTACATGCTTGAAAAAATAAAGTAAAGCGTTAATATATAGGTCATACTTTAACTTTTGAAAGAAAATCTAACAAATAGTATGCATGAATTAGTAAATTACACATATAAAATGATTTAATTAAAAAAAAATTCTCATAAGAAAAAAAAAACCATAAAAAGACTGATTTTGGGCCTAATTCAGGAAAAGGAAACACATGAAAAGCGACAACACCTCAAGTCAAGAGCTAGAATAAAACAAAATTTAGTTGGGGAATGGGGATTAGTCTTTTATATATATATATATATATATAAATGAAAACCTAAGATAAAATAAAACAAAATTAATATAAATCTGCTCGAAGAACTTTGAGTTTTCAAAGTAATGAATTACATGTTTGTAAGATTAGTAAAATGGACTCACTTGGAGATAACAAGTTAAAATGATTTCAGGTAAAAATAGATCATTTAAAAAGTATTAAGTTGGTTTGAGTTAAAACAAAATTTTGATCAAGATAGGCTCGGGTTAAGACGGTTAGCTAAAATAAAAAAGTGAATGAGTAATTCGTAGGTAAAGTTATTCTACAAAGGAGAAGTGTACAAAGACACAATGGATCACAAAATATAACACAATGTTAAGCAAAATATAACACAATGCCGAAAAACATATACAATATCGAAGAAAAAAGACACAAAGAGTCGCAAAAAAAAAAACACACACACACACACACAATGACACAAATATACAAAAGACACAATGATAAGTAAAAAGACACAATAATATAAACAAAATTCGAAAATCTATAAGCTAAACATCTAAAGCAAAAACCTAAAATCTCATATCGTAGAGTTCGATAAGACGGTTCCAATGCCGCTTGAATGAGGTTAATCGGAGTCCATTTGATACCCTTCTTACGACTTCTTATTTTTAGAAGACTTTGTATTTGATCCTAACCCAATAATTCGTAAATGTTTTCATGACGGCCAATGGCAATCAGAATGGTGGTTGTGGCCGCTATGATGACCGTAGTGGCAGTTGTGAGGTGCATATTCCGAATCAAATATTTTTTTTACCATGTTAACACTAGGTTTACTTAAAACAAATTACTATCTTATTGTGAATTTAACTTTAATATACATTGTGAATTTAACTTTAATATACTTTCTGTTAAAAAAAAAACAACCCTTAAAAGGACTGATTTTGGGCCTAATTTTTTTTTTTTTTTTTAAAGCGACAACACTTCAAGAGCTAGTTTGGTAATAGGCCGACCAACCCGTTTTGCATCGAAAGAATGGAACAAAATTTAGTTGGGAGAATGGGGATTAGTCTTTTATATAAAAAAAATAATGAAAAAGTAAGAAAATAAAACAAAAATAACATAACTCTTGCTCCAAGAACTTTGATGTTTCTAAAGTAATGAATTACATATATGTAACACGGTTAAAATACGACTTTATTTTTTGGGTTATATCATATAAATCTTGTGTAATAAGATCGTTGAAAATATATTTCCTATCGTAAACAATACAGAGTACCGATACCATATCGAGCTGAGTTGTATTCAAAATAATATATTTTTTTGTGTCGTAAACTATGTATCGGTAACGAAACAAAACAAAACGAATCGATACCACCAGAACAACGCTGGTACTGACTGGTATAGGTATTATGAGAACTAGTGTCAGTATGACAGTATCCGTTTTTATGGTTTTTTATTGATGTAACATATTTTATTTCTATGTAATGTTTTATGAATTTCAAATATATCTTTGCGATGCACTTATTTTTTTTCTACGTTTCAACATAAAATTTATTAAATATTCATCTGTCTTGCGTATACCCACTTGTATATGCTATAAAGACGAAAAAGCATATTAAAAAAATCTTATCTCTATAAAGACGAAAAAGCATGTTGTTAAAAAAAATCTTATCTTTAGAGTTTACAAAGAACACAAAATAATAGATAGATACTTCTTTAAGAGAATAATATCAAACTCTAATTTGATATACCTTAGTTACAAATAGAGATGAAATATAAATATAGCTAGAATTAGGGGTGTGCAGAAAACTAAATTAACCAACTTATAATCAAATTAATCAGTGAAACCAAACCGATATAACTGAACAATATCAATAACAGGTGAGTCAGTTACTGTTAATAAGGTTTTCATACCTCCCAAAACCGAACCAAATTGATTACACACACATATATAATATATTACAGTATATATGTATTTTTTAATGCTATGTAATATATACTAATATATACAATTGTGTAATAACAATTTGTTCCATGGTAAAATTTCTAGTACAAACCTTGAGGCCCAAATAATGTTCAATTACTTTGTTTTGAGCTATTCTTAGCTAGATCAAAATTCACGATTAACCGACTCGTTGTAACCTCCAAAATTGCTTAACAGAAACCACCCTAACTGTTTCGTTATGATTATCTATTAACTGACATCTCAGTTATAGTTATGGTTTTGACCAAAACCGACCGATACACACCTCTAACTAAAAATACATAAAACAAAAATGGTGTATCTATTTTGACCTTAATATCCCTCCTTATTCCATCAACGTTATCGAAAGTCATGCCCTATGCAATAACTTTCTCATGCATCACTTTTTTATTCTCATATCATAAACAAAACCATCAACATTATCTAAACGAATATATAACTTTTATACATCTTTTGTTAAATTTTACGTTGATCATTTTTTATGTTCATACGTTCTCACCTTTTACTAGGCTCATATAATCTCATTTTTTATACCTTATTGTTGATACATATCGTGTGGATACGGCTCGACTCGGTTACGAAGTGAAGGCCGTAGTCAAGACAACCTCCTGTCTTGACTCGGTATGCGTTTTACTTTGTAACGTTCGATGTTCATGCAACTGCGTGTGTGCAGTATGCATGATAGATTATAGTTTATGTTTGTTTGTTGTTTGTTTGTTCTAAAGCCCAACAACATGCACAAGTCCATGAAGCCCAAACATGATGAAGCTCAAGTGATGAAGTCCTTTGAAGAAGCCCAACATCATGAAGCCCAATTGACAATATCCCAGGCCCAACATGAATTGGACGAAATCCAAGCTCCATGTTTGGCGAAATCACCTTTTTGGTGAAAACACCTTTTGATGAAAACCAAATGGGACGAAATCACCTGATTTCGTCCAGATTCTTGTTTTCGTCGTGGCTTTGGTATATATACCCAGATAACAGACAGAACACAGTAACGAAGTCTGAATAGATTTCTTTGAGAGAACACACACACACAACTAAGAGTTTATAGGTTTATCTTGTAAACATTGCTTTGTAACAGTTTCATACGCGTTAATACAATGGAGTGTTAATCGTTGAATCTTTGTGTTTGTGTTCGTAACTTGGTTTAACTTACCCGTTTGGATTCCGCACTTTCGGGTTTGTCGGAAAACAGGGAATAGAGGTTACTCGATCCTCCGGGTGGACCTACAATTGGTATCAGAGCATTGGCTCGATTCCTTGTTAAAACCAAGTTGATTTTCTTGTGTTTTTCTTGATTTTAAGCTTTGAAAAATCATACATTTTCTGGAAAAACCTTGTTAAAACCTTGAAAATCTTGATTGTTTTGCTTATAGTTCATATAAAACCTTGTTATAACTCTTGTATACATGTTAGTTTTGGGTTTTTATTGAACTTTATTTGCAAAAGTGTGTTTGTAAAATTTCTGGTAACTTGAATCTTCATCTAGTTCATCTCATCTTCAAGTTGTTCTTGGATAATATTCATATTTGATCTTTATTTGTTACTGAATGATTGTGTTTGTGTTTGTTGTTTGATTATTAAACAATTGTTTGACATTTGTGTACAAATCACAATGATGAAAGGTTGAAATAAACAAGCTTCGAAATCTGTTTCAGTAAGGTGGTTTGACAAAAGAGGTCTTTGTGTCAGGAGATAAGGTTTGAAAATATCTTCTTGTCTGGTTGCAATTTTCAACGAAATCAACTTGTGTACATTTTCTGGCCGAAATCACCTTATATTTCCATTCAACGAAATCAACATTGGTCAATAATGTCAAGCTGGACGAAATCCCTCTAGTTGTTAACTGGCCGAAATCACCAACATCATTACTTTTACTCAACGAAATCCCTCTTATCTGGACGAAATCCATTAGTCAAGTGGCTTCTGGACGAAATCTCATCATCATCTGGACGAAATCCCTCTTATCTTCATCAAATACATCTGCAACGAAATCAACTTATTACTCAACGAAAACACCTCATTGTTCAACGAAATCCCATTAGTCAACTGGCTTCTGGACGAAATCACCAACATCATTCTGGACGAAAACACTTATGCTGGACGAAATCCAAGTCTGATTTCGTCAAACATCATTCAACGAAATCACTATTGATTTCGTGATCATTCTTCAGACGAAAAACCTTATTTTCGTCATTCATACTTGTGATATTTCTAACAGTAGACTTGTAAAACATTTTTAACTGTTTAATTTGTGTGATTTGTTCAGGTATTAGTCATCATACATCAAAAATGAATCCGAATTGGTGGGGTACTCCGTCGCGTTTATCTCCATCATGGGCCGAATCTCCCGCACCCGCATCTAATACGGAAAGTAAGTATACAAACACGCGTTTGTCGCCATCGTGGGCTGAATCTCCCGCACCTGCATCTTCGCAAGCGAATAAAATGTCGACAGGTCAATGGACGTTTGTTTCAAATCAAACTCCGAGTATTCAAAGTATACTCCTAAGCGAAAGCGAGACCGGAAGTCTGAATCGTCCACCGAAACTGATGCACCTAAACGAATATCCTGGTTGGGTTGATAGATTTCAGACGTATGTCAATGGGCAAAACACGGAACTGTGGTTACATTTTACTACAGATTTCGATCAAACTCTTGAGGTTGCCGCTTCAATTGCCGCTACATTTGCAGATCTTTCGGAAGACCAGAAAAAGGCATATGATTTAGAAAAGAAAGCATATGCTATTCTGACTCAGGCGATGAGCAAGGAAATATATCATCAGTTCGTCAGCTTCAAGACATCAAAGCGATTGTGGGATGCATTGAAGACAAGAGGTCTAGGAAATGAAAAGTCACGTCAATTGCGACATGATTTACTCAAAAAGGAGTTTGATGGTTTCACTTATATGGAAAATGAATCTTTGGGAGATATGACAAGTCGATTTCATCACTTGCTGACTGAATTGAGCAATTATGAGGTAGAAACAACTCCAACAAAGGTTGTCACAAAGTTTGCCGATGCACTGCCACCTCAATGGAATGGTTTCTTGGAAATCCTGAAATACAATGGCACATTAGCTACGACAAACATCAATGACTTCGGTCAGCTCTTGGAGAACAAAGATCAGGAAGAAATCCTAAAGGCAAAAAGGGTTCCAGTGCGACAAAATCCTGATATGTATTATGGAACTTCTAGCACTTCTACAATACCAGTGCGACAAAATCCTGATATGTATTATGGAACTTCTAGTACTTCTGCAAGACCTGTTTCACATGCTCCACTTCAGACGGCGTTTGTCACTAGCACAGATTTATATGGCAATCCGATACAAGTTCCTGTAAAGCCAGCTCCAACCACTGATTTGTATGGGAATCCACTTCCTGTTCAACAACAAGCTTGTTATGGAAGCACATCATCTGCTGGTCAGCCATCAAAGTCAAATACAGTACGGCTTGACACATCAAACTTCTCCAAAGTTAGCGTTGAAGTAGCCAAAGATCATATGGAGATACTAAACACATTGGTGAGCTCGTATTATGGGTTGATTGCAGGGCAGATCGGAAACATCAATCTAACTCAAGAAGATTATCAGCAGATCGATAAAGAAGAGATGGATATGATGGACATCAAATGGGCTTTCGCCAGTGCTGTAAGGCGAGCTAAAGACTTCATGGAACGGACGGGTCGAACCAGCTTGGAAAGCAAGAAAGACACCAAGTATGGGTTCGATAAGCAGTCTGTTAAGTGCTTTAACTGTGGCGAACGTGGTCACTTCAAGAGGGAATGCACAAAGCCAGCTCAGCATGGGAACCAGAATCCTTTCAGAGGTTAAGGAGGCAACCAACAGAATCAGAATCAAACCAGGAATGATGATCGCACCTTGGTCCCTGCAAACAATCAAGCAGGACCATCGAACACAAATCAAGCTCTTGTGGTGCAAATAGATGAAGGTTGCGACTGGTCAATGCAATTAGGCATTGGTGATCAGGGAGGAGCAGCTTGTTTTGCTGAAGCTGATAAGGATTTGAAGCACGCCAGTGGTGGAGAATCTTCCGCCAGTGGTGGTGAATCTTCAGATGAAGAGAGTTCTGGTGATTCAAGGAGTTCAGATGAGGAAATCTCAACCTCAGGCGAAGATTATTCTGATGATGTATCTAGTGGGAGAATCGATGCAGATATCGATGAATTGTTAGGAGAAGCTGCAGCAAGGAATTATAGAAGATCTATTCTGGTGGATCAAGCTGCTTATTCTTCTTCTTCTCTTCTTTCAGCCTTTATAGCTAATGGTGGCAGTTCATCAAGCCAGGTATGTGTCGATGAACCAACTGTTGTTAATTGTGATAATTGTGCTAGCTTAAGTGTTAAATGTGCTGATTTAGATGCTAATATGTCTGAGTTGCAAAGCAAACATGATGCTTTAAATGTTGAATTGTCTGTCTTGCAAAACAAACATGTTTCATTTGATGCTAAGTGGTGTGATTTTCAAACCAAACATGAGGATTTGCAAAACAAATTTGAAGTGACAAATATGCACAATCAAAAGTTGATAGTGGATCTTTCGAAATGCAAAGAGGCTAACATGTTTTATGAAAACCATGAAAAGGAATTTAAAACGATGGTTGCAACTTTAAGAAAAGATAAAACCGAACTGAAAAAAATGGTTTCAAGAAAACAAACTGACATAAACATTTATATCAATCGTCTTGAAAGCATGCAAAAAGAGTTAGCCTGTACAAAGTGTGAAAGTGAGGCGATCCGGCTTAAGCTAGACAATTATTCAAACTCTAGATACGTGCTGGATCACATCATAGACACACAAAAAGAGAAAAAGGATGTCACGTGCATTGGATATAAGAAATGTCCACCACCTGTTAGACAAAATTATGATGCAATGCCTGATGAGGAGTATGGAACTCATTATGAAGAATCTGTTCCTTTAGACATTGAGGAATTTGCAACGGGACTTGGATACAAACAGGAAGTATTATCAGATTCGGATGTGTCAGCAGATACTTTTGTAACTGCTGAACAAAATCAGGATCCTCCAATCATTGTTGAGGATACTGATTCTTCAGATGATGAATCTAATGATACTGACTCAGCACAGTCAGATGCGGTAATCAAAGAAGAGGACATACCTCTCGAGAATCATATTCTATGTGATCCTCCCGCAAAACCTGTTACGACTGTTCTGATCGAGTCCACGTCTACTTCCTCACAAGAGTCTGAGAGTGTGAATTTGCTGTACACTCTTGTTGGTGATGATAAAATTTACTCTGACAAAGATTTTCCTATTAAGAATGTTAATCAATCCTTAATCAGTAAAGTTTTTGAAGATTCAACAAGTAAGTTCTTGGGAAAGACAGGATCACACGTTGTGGTAACACAGTGTCCTCCGATTCCAAGAGCTGAAATTCGCAAACAAAATGGCAATCAAAGATTACCAACTGAGAAAGTTCAGCAAAATCGCACCAAACCAAAAGGTAAATCACCGACTCAAGGTCAAAAGAAACAGACCCAGAAAAAGGACAAGAAGGTGAACTTCGTGAAATCTAGAGGGACTGATAAAATTGAAACTTTCGAAAACAAATCCAACACGGATTTTGTTAAACAAAGTAAAATTTTGAAAAGAAACAGTCAAAACAATTACACACAACACACAAACGGTTGTGATGTAGGACCAAGTACCTCAAGATCACGAAGTTCATCATCAAGTTCTTACAGTTATGATACTCCGAGGTTTGTTGAGCGGAGATCATGCTTTGAATGCTGTGAGTATGGCCACATTGTCAAAAATTGTCCATATCTCACGAAAGGGAAGGCAAAAGTTGATGCCCCCCATGGTAACAGGTACCATGAAAGATCTGTTTCACCAAAACAGGACCCTCGTCTCGTTAAACAACAAGAAGTGAAACAGATAAAGAAACAACGGAAAAATGTTGAAAATATTTTAAAAACGGAGGTTGTCCTACCAAAATCTGTTAAAACAAATGCTAAACATGAAAAACAAAAACAGATTTGGAAACCAAAACCGATAACTGTTTCAGGGGGAGCTACATCAATTCTGAATCATCGGGAAATGGATGTTACAATTCTCGATGATGACGGACGACCCAAGTCTGTGAAGGCTTGGGTCCCCATCTCCAACTAATCATGTGAGTACATGTGCAGGGTGTTCCAGGAGGAACTTTCAGCAGTCATTGGATTGTTGATAGTGGGGCATCCAGGCACATGAGAGGCGACATGAAGCTTCTCTACGACGTTAAATCTATTAGAGGAGGTTATGTTGCTTTTGCTGGAGATAAAGGCGGATATATTACTGGAGAAGGAATGGTATCCAACGAGGTTGCAAGTTTTGACAAGATCAACTTTGTACAACAGCTTGATCACAATCTTCTCAGCGTTTCACAAATCTGTGATAAACAGTTTTCAGTACACTTTGATGCAAATGGATGTTACGTGCTGAAACCCGGCTTCAAGATTCCAAAAGAATGGATTCTCTTATCTGCTCCAAGGATAAACGATTTGTATGTCCTTGATATGAGCCAAGCTATAACAACGACTGCACAAGCAACTTGTTTCATTACAAAAGCCACGGAAAAAGACTCAATCTCTTGGCACAGACGTATGGGTCACATTCACTTACGCAAAATGAATCATTTGGTGACGAATGAATTAGTGAATGGTGTTCTTCTTAAAAATTTCCATCTTCAAGACGTCTGTGTTTCATGCCAAAAAGGAAAGCAAACGAAGAAACGGCATCTGACAAAGAAGATCAATACGGTGGCAGTTCCTCTTGAACGTTTGCACATGGATTTGTTTGGTCCTGTCAAGCACAAAAGCATCAGGAATGATCAATACTGCCTCGTGATAACGGATGATTATTCAAGATTTTATTGGGTGGCGATTATGGCTCACAAGAGTGCAACTTTCGGTATTATCAAAAACTTGATCATTCAGATTGAGAATTTGTATAAGTTGAAGGTTAGACGGATACTGTAACACCCTAGTTACTAATTAACAATTTTGTATGTAATTACCAACGATTAGATGTGTAGTTAAGACTACACATGCTATAAAAATACGCGTTTATTAAAACTTTTACAAATTATAAGTTATTCTACATAACATAATCGAATTCGTTGTTTAAAAATTACGACGTGGCAAAGTGCGGAAGCGTGTATCTTTATCGTGTTCGGTTCTTCGTTGAGCTTGATTGTCTTCCGGCATCCAAGGTGTACCTACATTTCATAAACATGAAATGCTTTAGTCATACAGGACTTAAAACGTGTCTAAACGAGTCCAAGAAACAATTGACCACCAAAACAAAATTATCAATCTGGCCTCCACCGTAAATTACGGTGGGACCGTAATTTACGGTGGCTTCTGGGTTAATACTCTTCTGCCGTAAATCATAAGAAACCCACCGTAGCTTTATTGGCTCCACCGTAAATTACGGTGGTACCGTAATTTACGGTGGACCCTGCACTCAGCTTCTCCATTTTGCCGTAATTTGACACGAAATCTTTCGTATCTTTCAAACCGCTTATCCGTTTGACCTACCGTTTCTTCCTACATGTTTGTAATTTGATTCTCCATCATATGGAGTTAAAATCCGACGTCCGGCTTAACAAGATTTAAGACTTTTAAGTCTTCGGCTTATTTCCCCTTTTTACCAAATTTTGACCCATTCGCGGTTTTATCAAACAAACGTATTTGTTTGATTCCTATATCACATGAATCTTATAATTTCAATGTTGTCTATCATATTAGGTTCAATTCACGAGTTTATGTATATTCTTAAACCCGTTTGTACTAAAATGCTTATTTTGACCCGTTAAGGGTATTTAAACCTTTTTTCGCATAATTCATAATTATTTATTTCTAGCATCCTATTTTCGCAATATTTGTCAAATGAACTTCCACCACAACTATATTTATGGTGATTTTACTAAGGTAATCTATGCAAACCAAGTTTTACCCCTTAACTCTTTATTTTACGGCAAAGACCCAAATAGAGCCGTTTGACTAACGTAATACATCTTTCAACTTCTATACTTGTCCTAAGTATTTATTAAATCGTAAAAATCATTTCCAAACAACTTTTAAAGGTTGTTTGCTCAATTTAGCCTCCAAGGGCGTTTTGGTCCATTTAGTCTCTTATTAACAATGAAGGACTTTTGAAAGCATATTTGACCCAAAATCCCTCTTTTAACCTATGATTTTGTTTGAAAAGTCATTAAGCTTTCCAAACGTAATGTCCATTACTTAAAACATTTGGTTTACTTATCAAGTAACCAAACATCCATTTTGACCTCTTTTAACACTCTTGAACCACATGTTCTAAATGAGTGTTACCCTATTTCACATACCTGGCGCAGATCAATATATTGACCCGTTTTTAATACCTTGCTTTTATAACCGCTAGTTCATAGTATTGCTAATACCCATTTGACATTTATACCTGAAATAATATAGCTCGACAATAATCATTAGTTGTTATTGTCAAAGGGTGATATTTTCACCTTTTGACCCCTTTGGTCTAAGTGAACGATTATGTTGGCGAGATGATATTTATTACCATCTCATCTATATGACTCGCTTTGGTTTACACCGTGTGGTCATTTCACTTATTAATCGTTTTCTTAACGCTTTTTAGCCTATCATGGCTTACGCCTTACAGTGTCTTTCAAAACAAATAGTTATGGTCAACGCATGACCAACTTACCGTTTAATTCCTTTTAAACCATCAACATGGTTTATTGTCACGCTCGACTACCTTGTTCCGTATGTTTACACGTCGGAACATCAAACCTCAATTCTGTATTTATCTTATTCGTAACTAATACGATAAGAGAATATTCTAACATATAAGGCTAGTGTAAGCTATACTTACCTTGCATCCGAATTATGCTTTTTTTTTTCCACCATTCTTGCTTCGTTTGACCCGCTTCCTTTCCAAGCCTCCACCTAGCTTGTCAAGCGTCAAACTATCATCATAATTCGTAAGACGGTTATATTAGTCATCATTAATTATGACTATTCCATCTTACATATTTTCTATCACAATTACCATTCGATTTTATTAATGGTCGGTTTGACTATTAAAAGTCAAACGCCCCTTAGCATATAAATGCACATTCAAGTTCTATCTATCAATTAGTAGCTAACATGATCTTATACACTTAGTTACATGAACATGGCTACCAAATTTCATCATAACATTCAAACCCATTTCAATCATGTATGAACAAGTTCCCAAATCACTTAATTTGTTTGAGTGCCTTGTTTCTATTATCCAATATGATGATTTTAAACATAAACTTATCATCATCTTTACTATTACATAAAAACCCACTTCCTAGTTTACTTGTTAATCACATACAAGTGATATTACTTCAAGTTCTTCATGATTTCATCATTTCTAACAAAACCCACTTCTAGTTACTTATGAACTCTTAACAAAATCTCTAATTTGTTCAAGTAGTTCATTCATATGAATTAGTGTGATGTTTATAAACACCATTAGAACATCAATTTCATCAATTCAACCAAAACCCACTTAGCTCATAATAGGGTAATTATCAAATCCCTAGTTTGACAACAATTCATCAAGATTTCTACTAGGGTTTGTTTCTAAACCAAGATATAATCACAATGACACTCATAGATTCAACATTCATTCCAAAATTTCGATTATGATTGTTCATCATAATCTCAAAGTATCACCAAAACTGAAAATTCGACATACCTTGTGATCCCCACGACTAGGTGATCATTTATATGCATTCATGCATCGATTTGGGTCTTGATTTGAGCTTCAATTTGTTGATTTGTTGGAGTTAAGGTTTTGGCTCTCCTTGGAGCTTTCTCCTGGTCATTCACGAACACACTAAATGTGTGTGTGTTTTGTTTTTGATTTTAGTAAATAATCTTTTAGATTATTACACCTTTGGCCCCTCAAGTTTTGTTAACTAATAAGTAGGCTACAACCTATTTATTTTCAACAATACTTTGTTTTGTTAACTAGGTTAAACTTTGCTAGTTTAACTTAGTGAGTTCGGGGTAGTCATAACCCGTTTTATTTTAAGTCCCGTTATCTCGGGCCTTCTATATACCTTGTTTTCCTTAAAAGCTTTTATTCACTTTTTATTTAATATTAGGATTAATTATTTAAATCCTAATATTTACCGGGTAAATTTTACCACTAACGGTGCTTTACCCGTCTCTTATTATTAACGGGGTTTGATTACCAAACCCATTTTCGGGGTGTTACAGATACGCAGCGACAATGGTACTGAATTTAAAAATCAAGCCATGGCGGAGTTTTGCACATCAAAAGGTATTCTTCACGAATTTAGTGCGGCTTATACTCCTCAACAGAACGGCGTCGCTGAACGTAAGAACCGTACATTGATCGAGACTGCTAGGACTATGTTGGTAGAGTCGCAGTTGCCCATTCCATTCTGGAGTGAAGCTGTGGCCTCCGCATGTTACACGATGAATCGAGTCCTTACAGTCAAAAGGCACAACAAGACCTGCTTTGAGCTTCTTCACAAACGGAAACCAGATTTGTCATATCTTGAACCGTTTGGAGCTCCTTGCACAAATGATCGATCCTAATGGAAAGTTTGGGGCAAAAGCTATTGAAGGTCACTTTCTTGGTTATGCCACCCCTAACTTAAGAGTCTGGAATCTACAGACTAAAAGGGTTGAGGAATGGTCTGAAGTCAGAGTACAAAGGCACACTTTACCAGTCAAAAATCCAGGTCAACCATGGATGTTTGAGTACGATGACTTTTTCAATTCGATCAGTGTAGAAGCAGTTGAAGAAAATGCTGTGACAAGAATGTTTTTCGAGAGTGACAACGCAACAGATTCACCGTTGGTTCGTCCAATTGTTGTCAATCAAGAGCCATCTTCAGTGAACAACAATGCTCTCGACAATGAGGATTTTCATGATGCAACCGAACTGAACGAATCTTCAGAGGATGAAGAATTTCTAGATGCAGATCAAGAAGCTCCTACATCAGCAGTACATGGTACTTCAGAGGCTACACCTCCAGTGGACGCCCCTATAACAGCTGAAGCTACTGCATCATCCTCTTCGTCAGTTCCGGGTATTGAATTGGTTGTTGACCTAAATCTCAACAATCTGGGTACAAACATTCCAGTTCCGGAAAACCCTGAAACAAGAATTCACAATACCCATCCTCAACAAAACATCATAGGCAATGTACAAAGTGGCATACAAACAAGAAACATGTTGCGAAACAACAACAACAACGCAGGCCTGTATACGGCGATTCGAGAATCTGGTCAACAAAATGATTGGTCTTTCGCGTGTTATGTCTCACAGGAAGAGCCAAGAACTTGGAAAGACACTTTGAAAGATAACTCTTGGGTTGAAGCAATGCAGGAAGAACTGCAACAATTCCAGAAACTTGGTGTCTGGAAGCTCGTAGAGAAACCTGCTGGTTATAAGAAGATTGGTACCCGTTGGGTGTATAAATGCAAAAAGGACGACCGTGGAATCGTTATTCGGAACAAAGCAAGATTGGTCGTTCAAGGTTTTCGTCAGATTGAAGGTATAGACTACAACGAAGTGTATGCACCTGTTGCACGTCTGGAAGCAATTCGGATCTTTCTGGCTTATGCCTCATTCAAAGGATTCAAGGTTTACCAGATGGACGTCAAAAGTGCATTCTTACATGGTCTAGTGGAAGAAGAGGTGCAAAAAGAATGTTTGTATATATTTACTTTTCTTAAGTTTCTGCAACTCTGTATATATTTATTTACTGCTTTCAGTCTTTAAGTTTGAAATATTCAAAATACCAAAAAGATTTTAGGTGTGTTTTAATTTAAACTTTATAAAAGCCAAAAAGATTTTATTTCTGCTTTAGTTTGGATTAACCGATGTTGGAACTCAAGTCTTCGTTGCCTGAAATCTGATTGAAAACCAAAACAACTGAATCTTCATAAACGGTCAGAGTTTGCAAGTTTTGAAAGTTAATAATCTAAATTGAAAAATCTGTTAACTTTTCAAACTAAACTGTCGGACGGTAGTTGAATAAGAATTGGTCACATGTGTGTCATTTGTTTAATGTTAACTATATTCCAAGCAGTTGTTCTCATTACGCGTTTAGCTTTCTTGCATGTGCAGATGCTAAAGGCAAGGAGAACATGTTCGATGATAAGCTTCGGAATGAAGACACGACATGGAGGCACTCAAATGATAAAGATGATCGAGTTGCCGCTGATCAATCACCAACACCACAAGGATCTCAAGCATTGAAGTCAAAAGATTCCCAAGCATAATCAAAGGGGGAATTTGTTAACACACTACCTAAATGAAAAGGGAGTTTGTTGATACACTTTCTACTTACGACGCGTGAATACTTTGAAGATCCTACGACAAGAATGAATGAACCATCAAGAGATGGAGAACGAGATTACGAACCTCGCGAGCAGCATCCAAGGGGGAGTTTGTTGATACATATCGTGTGGATACGACTCGACTCGGTTCGACTCGGTTACGAAGTGAAGGCCGTAGTCAAGACAACCTCCTGTCTTGACTCGATATGCGTTTTACTTTGTAACGTTCGATGTTCATGCAACTGCGTGTGTGCAGTATGCATGATAGATTATAGTTTATGTTTGTTTGTTCTAAAGCCCAACAACATGCACAAGTCCATGAAGCCCAAACATGATGAAGCACAAGTGATGAAGTCCTTTGAAGAAGCCCAACATCATGAAGCCCAATTGACAATATCCCAGGCCCAGCATGAATTGGACGAAATCCCAGCTCCATGTTTGGCGAAATCACCTTTTGGTGAAAACACCTTTTGATGAAAACCAAATGGGACGAAATCAGATTCTTGTTTTCGTCGTGGCTTTGGTATATATACCCAGATAACAGACATAACACAGTAACGAAGTCTGGATAGATTTCTTTGAGAGAACACACACACACAACTGAGAGTTTATAGGTTTATCTTGTAAACATTGCTTTGTAACGGTTTCATACGCGTTAATACAATGGAGTGTTAATCGTTGAATCTTTGTGTTTGTGTTCGTAATTTGGTTTAACTTACCCGTTTGGATTCCGCACTTTCGGGTTTGTCAGAAAACAGGGAATAGAGGTTACTCGATCCTCCGGGTGGACCTACACTTATTAAATTAGTGAACTAAAGATAAAACTTAATATTGGTAGCATAACATGTTTTTTTTTTCTTTTCTCATAGAGAATGGTATGGAAAGAAAGAACACACTTTGTTAGGGTTTGTAGTTAGAAGTTTAATCAAAATCAAACATGAACAATCAATAACACAATCTTTACAAGAGAATAACCGAAGAATAATCAAACATAACAACGTATCTAGGTTATTTCACCATGAAAGATACTATTTGATATTTAGATTTGCGTAACGTTGTTCAAATGGATCACAACTCGAAACACTTTTTATTCTTATATCGTAAACAAAACGTATGTTTAGCAGATAGATTTTAATACGCATGCTGACAAAACTCGTGCAGTGCTTGTTTCATTCACATATTTTGCTATTAGTGTTCTTATTCAACACATTTATTGGGTTTCCTCCAGAATTGGTGTACGTATAGGCATTATGCCTAGTGGAGATGGATATGATCGAGTGGTTCCGCTGGTGACACGATGATACTCTACTGGTCCGTTAGTGATCCAAATTTGTCGTTCAAAAAATAAAATAAAATAACAGACAAGGCAAGGAATGGTGGTCGGATGTTGTCTTAAATGACCTAAATCGCATTCCAACCGCATTCATTACTAACGCTTTATACATTTTTTGAATGTTACATGTAATATGTATCAATGCTCACGCGTTCTCATCTTTTGGTCGAATGTTCATGTGTTTAGGCAACTGATTATAATAAATGGCAAGAAAAAATAATCTCAGTTTTTTTATAAACTTGATTAAGAAACAAATATATCATGATTATGTAACTTCATGTGTTTTTAGGGTTTTTGTATTACTGTAGAAAAAAATCAAGAAGAATAATGACAGAAGAAAATATTGGTTGGTGAAAAGAATCTGAGGTTTGATTCATGTTCTTCTTGTATGTAAATATTCCATTCAATTTAGCAATTTATCAAGAAAATAGACTTATAGAGAATGCAAAACAATATTCTTGCCTTATTCCCCCCCCCCCCCCCCCCTTTTTAAATATATATTGTTGTTATGGATTTCTTAAACATTGGCATTATGCAGTATGAGTATATTTTAAAGTTTGAAAACTTCAAACATAAGCTCATTGATTTGTGTTTTAGTAGACAAAATCCCCTACAAGAAGTCTGAAATAGAAGCCACACTAAGGTTTCATAATCGAAATCTTGATAGGAGCAAGAATTCGTATACTGGTATTCACAGTGGCGGACCCAGGAATTATTTTCCGGGGATGCAATCGGGATTTTTGCCTACAAAATACACTAATTTAGCTGCAGTTAGTTGGACTGGACCAAATGAGGGGCTCAACCAAAGAAAAGATATGGAATTTGGAAAAGGCCGCAAGTGGCCTCTAAAAAGGTTGAGCCGCCCCAGGTAACTTAACACATTTTTTACTTAGATTTGAATGTTTCTTCTACGTTCGTAACTTCTTTTCTTCTGAATGTGTCAAGTTTGTTGCTCGTTTAGAAAGGATCGAGTTTTCTTGCTCATTCTGATGAATTTAAAACTACATCTTTGAGTTTTACATTCCTCTTAATACCTTAATGAGTGCATTATATAGTAATATAAGAGAAAGTGAAGAACATTGTCCTAAATAGCCTTAAGAGTCCAATCCAACAAGCCTTCATTTCTAATGGTTTATACATGTTCAAAAGTTTACATTGAACACATTTTTAGTGTTCATACATTGTTACCTTTTGCTAGTTTGATTAGTCTAGATTTTTCTTTTTACCTTAAACAACTTAATATTGCATAACTAATCACTTTAATAGGGGTTATAAATGAATAAAAGTTGTATACATTGTTTTAATATATCATCAAAAACAAAAATAAACAATCAACAAATCAATCTTTACACCAAAATAATTGAAGAATAAATACAAAAGAGAAGAAGAAGAAAACCAATCTTCAAATTCGAAAATAAACAAGTATAACAACACATTTAGGTTATTTCACCATGAAATGTACTATTAGGTATTTAAACTCGCACCCCACCATACGACAACGCTTCAATCCCAGCGTGAATCGCGATCATGCCAAGTAACTGCGTCCCGCTTACAATTATCAAGAGAGCCTCTAGAGCGCGCTGCAAACAACGTTGTTATCGTGTTATAAATTTTTAAGGTAACACAAAAAAATAAATCTATTTAATTTTGTTTCAAATATCAAATAGTAGTACCAAGGTTGTCCCACTCCAACCAATATGTATCTCTTTGCAGGCAAATCTGGAGACACATATTAAGAATTAGCACATTTAAATTAACTAGTGTAGGCCAATATGTTTAATGATTACTATGTTTGCAACTAATGATCATTAATTAGATAAATGAAATGATATTAAGAATGATATAATAAAGTTTGTACCCCATGGCAAGCATTGTGAGTGACCAAGTGATTAGAGAAGAAGCCGAAGCTGCGTATAGATCGGAAGCATTCCATTGAGCGGCATTACTCATTCCAGTGGCGGAAGTTGTAAAACCGACAACTCCAGCCAAGAGAGAGAGGATGACTACATGGCCGGTCGCCATGTTGCCGAATGGGAAGTATATCGGAAATATTCTTGCCGGGGTACTTAGAACAGATGCTGCAACAAAAGATTGTAAAATTAGGCATCTCATGCTATCAACATGCACGAGCCGGGGGTCTCACTGAAAGCAGTCTCTCTGTTCCTACAGGGTAAAGGTAAGACTGTCCACATTTTCCCCTCCTCAGACCCTACCTTAGTTTTGATATTGGTGATATTTATTGAGTATGATGATGATGATACTATCAACTTGCAACACATGAGTTTTGAATCTTGATTCAAAAATTAAAAATACTTGAACAAAAATAAGCTTTAAGAAAATGGTTGAAATATCATGTCTTTTTAGGTTCATTAACTTAGCATTTTAGCATGCTACTCAATGTTTTGACCTCCTTACTCAATATTGTGGATTAGAAACAAACATTTACAAATAACAATGCATCAAATAATCAAGAAAATGACACATCATCATGTCAACTCAACATTTTAATGTGTTAACTCGGTTTCTAAGTACCGGACAAGACAAAATTTTATAAATTTGTCTCAAATGAGAGTATTTTGTAACAACAATATGTCAAAACATAAAATGTAAAAATGTGCATAGATGGTACCTTGTTCTAGGGATTCTTCGATGCCGTGATTGACAGCCCACGAAGCTATTATCGTGATGATTAGATAAAGAATGAGGTTCACAAACAAGAGGAAGAATATCGCGGGTTTGGCACCACCAGAAGCCATGGCTTGGTTTAAAGATTTTGTTATTTTTGATCATCTTGTTGTTATAGAATGTAAAGATATATAAAGGTGATTAAGGACAAATATTATATTGTTCTATGAATGATGTTTTGCTTTAGGATTGAAACTTGTGATGGCTTTTGTACAAAGAAATGGTTTAAGTTCTTTCCTCTTGCACCCGGTTGAGAAAAAGCATCCCTTTTGCCCTATGAATTCATAAACTATTGTCACTTTATGTTATGCTCTTCTTCTTTTGTGTATTTAAAATTAGATTCAAGAACCCGAATACTAATTACCTTATCGCGTATATGGTGCGCATTAAGTATAGCTATTAGTTTGTTAAAAATTACTTGTTAGGATTTCCATGTACATTCCTTGCTATTTTAGTTTTTATATAATTTTATAATCCAAAGAAATAAGAACTATAAAAACTAAAAGGTATATGGATTAGTAGATTCATTACAACTTACAAGTGACAAAGAGAAATAAAAATAAACAAATAAATAAAACTCTTGAAAATGTAAGTTGGACACTCAGATGCAAGATATAAGGACAACAAGAAGAAATGAATGCATAACATAACAAGTATCTTGAAAACAACCTAAAAGAGCCAGAGCTTTTCATGAAATAAGGGCTATAAAAGAAGTAAAGATCATCCGTAGTGGAGGGTTTTTGGGCGTTTTTTCCACAACCCCCCAGGCGTTTTTTTCAAAAAAAAAAAAAATTGTCCAGAGCGTTCTTTTTTCCACGCATGTTGTTCAATTGTTAGGCCAATGACAGGTAGTCAGGTATTCTTCTTTTTGTTTGTCTAATACATTTTTTTGATGGTTTTTTTATTTAATTCTATTACACATTTTTTAACATAATGCCTCACAATGCCCACATCCTCACTACACTCATTTTAGGAAAAAATGTCACATTGCTGACTGGACTGACACATGGTGCAAAACGCGTAAGGGTGGGGACATTATTTGTGTCTTCCAGTACACATGGTCTAGGAGAAAAGAAAGGGGCCATCGGTTTTCACATGGTCTTAGCAAGTTTTTTTTATGTATTAAAAAATCCTTTGTATTTCCTTAGTGTTTGTTTTTATCCTACGGTAAGAAATTTCCCTTGTAAGATAACTACTATGAGATAATACCTTTCATTTTCCTTATAAATTCTGAGAGTGTTCGTACTTATTTAGAAAGGAATATTGTCCATAGATATTGGATTATAAAGCTATATAAGATTTCTTGCATCTAAAGTTACGACTTTCGACTGGTTTTAGCTTATTTACCCCATTTAAGAGAGAGCATGATCACATCAATTAAGTGATGGTAGTAACACTCGATTTCTAAGAAGCTAGCGTTATAACGTAATGAATTATTTGATTTTTGTAATCGTATATAATAGGTTAAACGCCTTTTTTCCATCATGTGAGATAATCGTATAGCTTCACACACGACTCAAAGTATCAAATACTCAACTACACCTCTATAGTAAATACTATGGTTTTAAATTTTTATCAGCCTAGTTAATTAAATGCGCATTCAAGAGGTGAAGGGTGAAATAAACGGACATCTGGGAAAAGAAAAACACAATAATACATACGAGTTAATGATACTTCCCCAACACTAATCAAAAACGTTTTTAAGAATCAAGAATGTAAAGATACGAGCCTATAGAACAGGTCAGGTTCAAGTAAGGTCGTACTAATAAAAAACCTAATATAACATTGGACAGAAAAACTTTTAATGTAACCATTGGGTATACCCAAGACATGGAGTGAAGCATTAGCCGAACTTGGACCAAGGCGCCTTAGCTTGTCTTCAAGGCGCCTTAGCATCATCTCATCCAACTACCCGACCGCATAGGAGTGTCTCTCGAGTCTCGTGGGCCTTTGATTACACATCTAACAAACCTCAAAAATACTATTTACTGTACTTTTAAGATTATACAGTATATTAATATATTCGAGTTTGATGCGAGTCGTGGATTATCACCTAATACAATACCTGTTATGAAAAAGATGTATAACTAATCTTAACCCGAATAACCGTCACATTACCCTTCTTGAATGTTTTGGGTTGCCCCTCGGGTTCAGATGCTTCTGCCCTCCGAAAACCCAACATCACTAATCGCTTAAACCTCACGAAACTTGAAGGATGCTTAAAACGAGTCCTTCCCATTTTCCGATCTCGATTATTAACCATCATATTCTACTATTCTACAATCATACATATTAATGCTTATTTGTCATCAACTCATGAGGTAGTCTGAGTTTTCTTCGTAGATTGTGAAACCACTTTCTCTACCGTACTCGTTACCACTACCATGATCACTATTATAACTCCCGTCTGACGTGCTTGATCCGTCAAATGTATGGCTACTGCTAGACTGCGATGCTAAACTTACGTCACTGCCTATCATTTGATCATTGTCATTGTAACTGCAACATGTTATAAAAACAAATGTCATCAAGGGTTAACTTAAGAGTAAAATACACGGATGGCCCCTGTGGTTTTACCAAAATTTTGGATTTGGTCCCTAGCTCTCCAAAAGTACACAAATGGTCCCTATAGTTTGCACTTTGTAAACACATTTAGGCCCCAGCCAACAAATCTAAATGTTTTAGCATGTCCAAGTTAGGGGCTAAACGCGTTACAAAGTGCAAACCACAGGGGTCATCCATGTACTTTTGGAAAAAAGTTGAGGACTAAATGCGTAACAAAATGCTAACTTTAGGGACCATTTGTGTACTTTTAGAAAGCAAGGAACTAAATCCAAAATTTTGGTAAACCATAGGGACCATACATGTACTTTACTCGGTTAACTTATGTATGGTTTCAAGCCTAACTAACAGACTCTAATGTACCTACCTTCCTTTCGGGAATTCAGCAACCAGACAAAAATCAGGCCTCTGTTCCAATAATTGCTGTATAGGAATAAAGCTGCATAATACACCAAATTTATTTAAAATGTTATATATTTAATAACAAGAATAGCAAAATAATAAAATACCTAGCATTGTAACATCTATTGCTCCAGTCACCCTCACACGCTAGACCTTCCCTGTTAGATATATCCTGTTCACAGAAGAAAAACTTTCAAACTTTGGTTTATTTCTTTATATTTTCATCAGTTTCGCGAATGGGTCAAATAATATTATATTTGAAAAATGAAGTAAAATGCCATTTTCGTCCCCAAGGTTTGGCCAGTTTTGTGACTTTCATCCAAATGGTTGTTTTTCCACATCTGGAACCAAAAGGTTTGAAAGCTTGCCATTTTCCTCCGTTAGCAGGGGTATTTCCATCTTTTTTGCTAACTTTAAGGGCAATTTCGTCTTTCTCACTTTATGTAAAAAGACCGAATATCCCTGAAAAAGACCGAATTGGTCTTTAAGTCAACAAAATAGATGGAAGTCAGATGCAGAAAAACCACCCTTTGGACAAAAGTCACAAAACTGGCCAAACCTCTTGACGAAAATGGCATTTTACTAAAAAAAAAATGGTTGTGTAGAACATGTCAAAACGCTCCCAAAGTCTGTTTTGAATAGAACAATTCTTGGATTAAATTATTTTATTAACAATATTGTTTTTATATTCATAAATAACGTTTTAACTATTTATTAAGATATGCACAATAAGCGTACAAGATATCTAAGGAGCTTGAATTCCCCTGCAAGAACAGCTGCCATAAACCGCTCGACTTCAATCTGCAGGTAATTATTACAAAAGGGAATAAACAGGGTTAAATTAGTGGTTTCACCATTTTACCCGTGATAAAATAAACATGATGATGAGATTGATAAGGGTAAAATAGTAAAAAAAACTAATGTTCCTTACTTCCTTTAGATGCATACAGTCCCGTAAGATCATCACCTCTAAGTTATCACCACCGCCACCGCCATTGCCACTAACATTCCTGTGATTTTAAACTTAAAGTTAGAATCACCACTAACGAAAAAAAAAACGTTTATTGAAAACCGACATAATTTTGACACACTTACTTTAAAAATGCACCGGTGAATGAGTAAGACGTTGAAAGATCAAGATGTTTCAATCTTCGTAAACCCTGAAAAGAAACTATAAAACTCAATGTTGCTATTAATGAAGCACACCTAATAACCATGACACATTCTTATAGAAATAGGTTCATTTTGATCACTTTTATTTGTTAAATGGGTTTACCTAGGTCTACTAAAATTATAAAATGGATATAAAGTTGATTATATAAAGTATCAGACGTGTGTACCTTTACCAGCATACGAGCCTTGTAGTCATGTAGCTTAAATCCTTTTAGTGCTAAGGTGGTTATGTTAGGACAGTTGTGGACAAATTCATTACAGGTCGGGAATTTCAAACCATCATCTCTACCTACATATAGAAACAGAAATTTTAATAAAATTAATCAACGGTCAATGGTCAACCGTGAATCGAAAGCCAAATTACTGAAGTGGCACACCTGTTTTTGATGATTCGAAAACCAAACGTTCTATCAACGGACAGTTTCTACTTATTGACTCCAATGTATGCCTCAATTCAACATGCCTATCATTACAATATTAATGGTTAATGTGTTGATTATGGTTACGATAACAATATCACTACAATGATAATCAAATATCCAAATAAAATGTTTAAAAAATTGTAGGATTAAAAAAATTAGATTTTGGGCGATTTTCCACGTATTTTGATGAAACACAACCCAAATCATCCCATTAATAAGTGAATGACCCAAAATTGTCACCTATGCTAGTAGTAATATTTGGTTATCATTGTATAAACGACTAAGAAAGCCTTTCCTACAATTATAGATGACGAGATTAGTCTGTTTGGTATGCGGTAATGGAATGGACGAAGTAATGGAATGGACAAGGGAATGCAATGGATCATTACCATTCCATGTCTTGTTTGGTTACCATGTGTGAATGGAATGAATTATTTTTGTGTATTGTTCGGTAGGCAAGAAAAACGGAGTAATAAAATCAGCGGTGAGTGGTGGTGGTGGTCGGTGGTAGTGATTGTGGGTGGTTATAGGTGGCGGTGGTGGGCGTCGGCGTCGACGATGGGTGGTGGTGGTGGCGACGAGTGGCGGTGCGGCGGTGACGACGAGTGGTGGTGGCGGCAAGGTGGCCGTTGGTGGTGGGTGGCAGCAGAGGTGGTGGTTGGTGGCGGCGGCGGCGGTTGATGGTGGCGGTGGTGGTGGCGTCGGCGATGGTGGTTGGCGGCGGCGGCGAGTGGCGTTGGCGGTTGGTCGCAGCTGTGGGTGATAACGGTGGCGAGTGGGTGGCGGCGGCGGCGGTGGCTGTCAGGGTGAGGTGGTGGCGGGTGGCGGCGATGGCGTCGGTGATGGGGGGTGGTGGTGGTGGGTTGTGGCGAAGGTGGTGGGTTGTCGTGTTGTTGATGAATGGTGCAAGAGAGGATGGAATGGAAAAAAACATGGGAGGTGGAACTGTGGAAGGAATGATTTTAAGGGAATGGAATGCCTTTTGGAATGGGTGATTCCATTCCATTGACCAACCAAACACCCTTTTCTTCATTCCCTCGTAAGTCGTAATCATCCATTCCATTCCCCCTCTCATTCCTGCATACCAAACACTACCTAGAAGTTTAAAATTCAAATACTTTTAGATACAGAGGAGCCTTTTATCATAGCAAAACCAAAAAAAAAAAAAAAAAAAAAAAACCGATTTAACCGGACTGAAAAACACCAAACTGCACAAAAAACGAAAAAAACGGAACCGAAAAAACCGAACCGAAATTTGCAATTCGGTTACGGTTTTGCATTTTATGAAAACCGAACCGGATAACCGAACCATAAAACCGAACCGAACCGTGCACCTACCAAATAGCAATTGAATACAGTTTACACAGCTCTGTGTGCCATAAAGATTAAATTCTGTAACACCCTAATTCAGAAGCTAGATGATTTCAATTTTCAACAAAACATATAAAGAACTTACAGGCCCACAATTTCTAGATCAACGAGAGATGGACAAGCTGATAATGATGTCAAGAGGGATGCATTGTCCATTCTTTCAATGTTGTATAGGTGTAATCTTCTCAAATGAACCCTTTCGATCACAAGCGAAATCACAAAATAACCTCAGTACATAACCGAAACCGACACTTGAAAGAATCGACTTGTATGATTTTATAGTAAAGAAATCATACCCATACCCAGGTGCACCACCATTGCCACTCAAAGAATTCAGACAGGACCTTGTTAGAATGGAAGATTCCTTTCCTTGCCTTGACTTTTTGTCATTCCACGAAAATCCCGATGCATCATTTGCGTTTCTAATGCTATAAACCAACGGCTGAGATGAAAAGAAAGGTGGAGCAGGAACGGTTGGTAATACACCAAGCCTTATAGACCTGAGTGTAACAAAAACTGTAAGTAGAAAAAAAAAAGATGACAATTTCGACCTATACATATAAAGGATAAGAAAATGTCTTACTTAAGTGCATCTCCAGCTCGATGGATCATCATTGACACCACAGCATTGTTGACTTTAGGGACTAATGTAGCCAAGTCAATGTTAGCAAAACACGAAGGATCCATGGCACACTTCTGAAAAAACAAGCATGTAGCCGCAACATAACACACACTTTGTGTATCAAGCATTGAAAAGATCTACAAATCAATATAAAGAAAACAAATGTAAGCAGTTAAAAGATTGAAAAGATCTACAAATCAATATATAGACAGATTAAACAAAATTAACAAGTTAAGTTCAAGAGATCAATAAATGAATCAGGTAAGGAAGTATGCATCTGATGATCTGAGCAAAACAAAATCCATCACCCTTCGTCGCTATATAAATGTAAAACAGTTTGCATAAACAAATCCAGAAAAAAAATTCCATAGATTATATGATCCAAATAAGTTCAGTTTAAAAAAACAGCAATAAATGAATCAGATAAGGAAACAGTCATAAAATAAACGAGAAACTGAAACTAAAATTAAATTCATGACATCCTTCTTCACTATCCTGTTTCTCAATTAAAATGAACATACAATAGCATAAACACATAAATAGATCGAACAAGAAGCTGAAATTCTAAATCAAAAAGCTAGACACATTATCTAACACAATAAAAAGAAAAAACAGATTTGTCAGATAAGGAAGCAAAGGCATACTGTAAAAAAACATCTGAACTAAACATCCTGCTTCCCTATCCTAACTGTAGAAAATATGAATAAAAAAAAAATACAGTTTGCATAACTGAATCCAAAAATAAACTCCACAGATTACACGAACCAAATAAGTTAAGTTCAAAACACAAAAATTTAATCAGATAAGGAATCACTGAATCAGTCATAGAAAACTACGCAGAAGCACCTCAAACAAAAATTAAAATTCTTCACTATCCTAATTCTCTCGAGAATACAAACATACAACAGGACGAACAAATCATTCGCATAAACAGATCGAACTAAAAGCTAAAACTCTAAATCGAAAACAACCGATTCAAGTTAACAACAAATACATCATAAAAATCAATTAGATAAGTAAACTAAGGCATCTAAACTAAATATTAGCATAAACAGATCGAACTAAAATCTAAAATTCTAAATCTAAAACAACCGATTCAACTAACTAAAAACAAACACATAAACAAATCAATCAGATACGTAAACTAAAGCATCTAAACTAAATATTAGCATAAATAGATCAAACTAAAAGCTTAAATTCTAAATAAAAAACAACCGATTCAATTCAACAACAAACACATACACAAATCAATCAGATAAGTAACCTAACACATCTAAACTAAATCAAATCATAATCAAACCGAGCTAAAATCCAAAACTCCGAACCAAATACCTTGATAGTGAGGTCCGGCGAGAGCGGCCAAACGACGGCGTTATGATCGGAAGAGCATCTGCGAGCAGATCGATTAGCAGCATCAAGTAAAAGCGAACCGAGACGCAGAGCGCGTTGAATCAACCGGTTTTGATCGGAATCGGAGGCGGTTGATTGAATAAGGCGGTCGAAAGAGGTGTGGATCGACGGCAAATCGGATAGAGATAAGAAGGAGGTTAACAGAGCGTCCATGTTGAAGTGATCTGACGGAGGTTTGGGGCGTTTCGCCATGGAATTGGAATCCATTGGAGGTTTAGAGAGAGAGTGTGTAGAGAGAGAAAGAGAGAGTGACACGTGGGAGTGGGAATGTGTACGTGTAGGTCTAGATTGGTCCCTAGGCTACACATTTTTTTAGAAAGGTGTTTATTGGATGACGTAATTTTTTTTAGTTTCCACCTTCTATTATTATACTTTTTTACGTCATGTAGTTTTTTTTAACTGTAAATTTGGATTAATGACGGACTACTTGAGTATCATCGTGTCACCAGTGAAACTGTCCAAAAAGCTCGCGGCTCGGAGCTCGCTCGGATTTAGCTCGGAAAAAGCTCGCTCGATATGGCTCGGTTTGAAAGTGAGCCGAGCCGGCTCGGCTTGGTTAGAAAGTGAGCCTAGCTCGGCTCGGCTCGTGACGAGCCAAATTGGCTCGGTTTGGCTAGCTTGGTAGCTCGGCTCGGCTTAGCTCGAATTATTTTACTTATAATATATTTTATTCTTATATACATATAATATATTACAAAATATTATTTACATGTATTTAGGCTTTTGTTTGATATCTATGACATATTTAAAGGTTGATTGTCGTGCTAATGAACAAATATTGTATTTACTTGAAATATAAAACTTATTTTGCATTCTTGAACGTGCTTATGACTTGTAATGTATTAGGTTGAACTTATTTTGAAGATCTTCTTTTGAAGTATTGAATAATATTTTAGAATAATGAATTTTGAGAGCTATGTATTAATTTTTATTTTTAAAATCGAGCAAAACCAAGCCGAGCCGAGCCAGCTCGGTTTAAAACCAAGCTGAGCCCGAGCTTAGATTTTCAGCTCGGTTTCAAATCCGAGCCAAGCCGAGCCAGCTCAGTTTACAATCGAGCCGAGCCCGAGCTTGCCCTAGCTCGGCTCGGCTCGGCTCATGAACAGCCCTACCATCTCCACTAGGCATCACTGGAGGGCGTTATTGTTCTTTCGCCAAGACAATAACGATGGTTAACGGACAGAAAGTGGTGGGGCCATGTTTTCAACCAATCATTTTTTTATGTTTTATTATTTCTCTTTTCTCTTTTTTTATATAAAGTGGCTTTATTCCAATGCATGAGTTTCATTCGGAAGAGGTAACGGAGCCCCCTATCTACGTGGTGCTGAGGTGGCATAGCCCCTAGGGGCTCCATTCCATACCCACTAGCCGACCTTCCAAAGTGAAGGTCATAGGATTGAGTCTCGTTTGGATCAAAAATACTCTGGGTTGAGTCAGAGTTTTACCATAGTGGGTGTTTGGACGATAGTGGGTGTTTGGACGATAGGTTCCTCTAAATTAATGGTGGGCTAGGACACCAGGGTTGTGTGCATTTATAGGCGTGGGTGGTCTTTTACCATTAAATTTTACCCAGATGGTCAATCTTTTGTTTGTCGTTAAAAAAAGTCAAATTCACACGTGAGACAAGGGTCTTTGTAGTTGCTAAAAAAAAGAAAGAAACTGTCTAAGGATTCAACCATTTATAAACAGGCTCATAGCAACTAAAACTTCATTAGTAATATTCTCTGCACGATGCAGCGAAATTCTTTATTGTTCTTATCATTATATATGAGGTAATTTTTTATCACACATTAAAAAAATAAGAAACAATTTAAACAATCAAAAAACACTATTACACTATCAAGAAAGTATTGATGTAAGATAAAAGAAAGAGTAAATTGCCATTTTAGTCCCTGAGTTTTGTCTAAATTTGTCATTTTAGTCCAAATAGTTTTTTTTTTTTTTTGCCTCTGGGTCCCTGACTTTTCCCATTTGTTGCCATTTTGATCACATCCAAAAACTCCATCTTTAACCAGGGGTATTTTGGGGATTTTCATTTTAAATGTTCTCAATTGCCATTTTGATCCAATTCCAAAAAATCAAAAAAATTCCAAAAAATCAAAAAATTCCAAAAAATTCTAAAAAATCATAAAAATTCTAAAAAATCCGTTTCGGCGCGAACCGTTTCGAACCCGAACCGTTTCGAGCTGAACCGTTTCGACCTGTACCGTTTCGACCCGAACCGTTTCGAGCCGTACCGTTTCGACCCGTACCGTTTCGAAGCCGAACCGTTTCAAGCCGAACCGTTTCAACCCGTACCGTTTCGACCCGAACCGTTTCGAGCTGAACCGTTTCGACGCGAACCGTTTCGACGCGGACCGTTTTGACCCGTACTGTTTCGAAGCCGAACCGTTTCAAGCCGAACCGTTTCAACCCGTACCGTTTCGACCCGAACCGTTTCGAGCTGAACCGTTTCGACCCGTACCGTTTCGAAGCCGAACCGTTTCGACTGAACCGTTTCAACGCGAACCGTTTCGACCCGTACCGTTTCGAAGCCGAACCGTTTCAAGCCGAAACGGTACAGCTCGAAATGGTTCGGCTCGAAACGGTTCGGTTCGATACAGTTCGGCTCGAAACGGTTCGGTTCGGTTCGATACGGCACGGTTCGGTTCGAAACGGTACGGGTCGAAACGGTTCGGCTTGAAACGGTCGGCTTGAAACGGTTCGGCTTCGAAACGGTACGGGTGGAAACGGTTCGCGTCGAAACGGTTCAGTCGAAACGGTTCGGCTTCGAAACGGTACGGGCCGAAACGGTTCGGGCCGAAACGGTTCGGGTCGAAACGGTACGGGTCGAAACGGTTCGGGTCGAAACGGTACGGGTCGAAACGGTTCGCGTCGAAACGGTTCAGCTCGAAACGGTTCGCGCCGAAACGGATTTTTTGGATTTTTTAGAAGTTTTATTATTTTTTAGAATTTTTTGGAATTTTTTTGATTTTTTGGAATTGGATCAAAATGGCAATTGAAAACATTTAAAATCAAAATCCCCAAAATACACCTGGTTAAAGATGGAGTTTTTGGATGGAGTTAGCGTATGTGATCAAAATGGCAACAAAAGGGAAAAGTCAGGGACCCAGAGGCAAAAAAAAAACTATTTAGACTAAAATGGCAAATTTAGACAAAACTAAGGGACTAAAATGACAATTTACTCTAAAATAAATAAAAAAGTTCAGTTACTTTAGGGATGGAGGGGGCACTCTACTTACTACCCTCACATCACCTAATTATTTTTTGCAATCTCATATAAGAGTAAATTGTCAAAATCATTCATAAGATTTGGGTATGTTTGCCACTTTCATCTAAAATAATTTTTTTGTACTAAATTTACTTTTGGGATTTTTTTGTATTTTCATCAAAACGTCTAATTTGCTTTATTTTTTTCTGTCAAACATTTGGATGAAAACGACAAAAATTTCCCAAATCTCAGGGACGATTTTGACAAAAAAAAATTAGACGTTTAGATGAAAATGACAAAAAATCTCAAAAGTGAAGGACAATATAGTACAAAAAAATTGTTTTGGATCAAACTGACAAACATGCCCAAACCTCGTGGACGATCAAACTAAAAACTACCCAAAAGTACCATAAAGGGAATGGGTGACTTTCCAAACTACTCTAAGCCTCTTTCCCTTGAATTTTGCTTTCAATCTTATCGGATTATAGTCTACAATCTCCGATTTCACTACACGAAGTGTCGACGCCTATGTTCCTCTTACCCACATAACCCGAATGCGGGTACCCGAGGATACCCCACACTAAATGTCAGAATTTTAGTTGTGTCTAATTGCAGTTTCCATAAAGTTATAAAGTGGAATTACAAAGTGATAGTTAAATGATAAAATATTAGAGTGATAAACTATTACGATAATCACACTGCCTTAAGATCACTTCAACTCACAATCTATTTATATGTTTATCTTTATTTATATTATCTTATAATGCATATTATAAAGATTGAAATGTAATTTACCAAAATTTAAGAGTTTTACATTTGGTTTTAAACCACAAGTTACATTACTCACTTTTTCTCTATTAAAGAAAACCCAAAACTGTAAAAATATTATTGAGTAAACTGCCAAAATGGTCCCTGAGGTTTGGTCACTTTTGCCACTTTAGTCCAAAACTCAAACCTTTTGAATCTGGGTCCCTATGGTTTCAATTTTGTTGTCATTTTCATCCAAAAGCAAAATCTGGTCAGATTTCATTATTTGATGTCTTATTTAGGCTGGGTTTTCTTCTAATTTTGTATTGATTTGAAATATAGAGACAGAACTTCGTAATGGGCCCGTTTGTCCTACCTATGAGAGTGATCCAAACATACGACGGGTGCTTAGCAATTGGTATATCTGTTGTTATAGACCTACCGAAAGGATATAGCACGACTAATTACACATGAAAAGGGTGGGGTGCATGACCAAGTTTTTTTTTTGAACGACAAATTTGGATCACTGACGGACCACTGGAGTATCATCGTGCCACCAGCGGAACCACCTGATCATATCCATCTCCACTAGGCATAATGTCTATACACAAATTCAGAAGGAAACTCAATAAATATGGGAAAAACCCCTTGTGAGAATCAAACGCATGACCTATTGGTCCAAAGTCTTATCTCACCCCCAAGATACCACTAGGCTATAAAGCCATGGGTGGTGCATGACCAACTTATTACTCCAATTTATCATGCTTGTGGATACCATTCATGGTTACATGAGTCTAAGTTACCCAATTGCATTTGAATTAGGTGCCCATACGTTATCAACTTATCAAATGTCAAAGCAATAGATATAGTGATTAAATTGATAACAAATGTAGTAGATTTTGAGAGTTCTAGAATAATAACATCTCTAAAATAATATTGTTCTTGATAGGGTCGGCCCGAGCTTTTTGGAGGCCCTAAACGAATTTTAAAATCGGGGCCCTCTAAAGAAAAATATTATTCTACTCATAAGCGTAATAATAACTTATCTATATCTTACTAGATTGATATCTTATTAAGTCAAAAACATGTTACTGAAGACGGATTTGAGACTCCTTGTTAGTGGGGCAAAAATACCGATTTGTCAAATTGGGTCATTAAAAATGATGCAATTAATCTTGTTTCTAAGTGAATCAATTTCCATTTTGAATTATTTGTTGTGACTAAGGACTATTTGAAGACAAATAAAGATAATGAACTTCACCCCAAAATTTTGATAAACAAAAAAAAAAACACAACTATTGAATTGATGATGCCAACTAAACCGAACAATTTTAACAAATAAAAACAGATGAAAAGAAATACCTGATTGAGTTAGTATTTTGTGGAGCTACTCTGTTAGTGCATTTATGTCTATAGCCTTCGTCAATCCGAGCCGTAGCAAGAAACAGAAGAAAACGAGTCGTTATATTAGTGATAGCTAGACAAAAAGGCAAGGTGGCATAATTGTAATAATGAGAAATCTCATTAAATGCCTTGGACTATAAATAGGAGATTATGTCATAGATTAGGAACTTTTGCTACATTTGTCATTTTGGAGCTTTCTAGATCTAGAGAGAGAAAGTGTTGTCATTGTGATTCAAGGTGCTGTACAATATCAGATTTATAATAGAATCACGTTTATATTACATCACGTGTGTTAGGTCGCGTTCGTGTACGGATTCCGCACGTTTCACGTTCGTTTCGCAATCGTTTCGGAGTCAAAACCGGTCCTACAAGTGGTATCAGAGCAGGAGCTCGATTGCACTGATCCAACACACATTTCCGCTCGTGATTTCATCGACTTCAGATCCGGATTTCATCTATTTCTTCATCTTTTTCATATTTTTCACGTTTTTAACTGATTCTAGTCAAATTGAACGGGTTTTTACGGTCCAAATCGTCTGATTTTTTGATATGTTGTGCGAAAACACCTGATCTACAACCCTACCAAGTTTCAGATCCTAATTCCTAGCCGTTTAGGAGAAATTGAAAGTTTTAGGTCCGATTTCGTGACTAACAGCTGGCTTTCGCTTGGAAATACAGGCTTTCGCTTGAATATTAAGGCTTTCGCTTGAAAATCTGAGGTTTCGCTTGAGATATATGTTGGTTTCGCTTGAAAAAGTACTTTAAAATGGGTTTCGCTTGACCGAACTGTACCCTATCGCTTGAAACACATGGCAATTTGAAGCGAGACACACCCTTTCGCTTGATATATTTGAGTTTGCGTGAAAATACGTGTACCGCTTGAACAATTATATCTTATGTGAAAGCATGTGTTGTTGCCAGCTTTAGTGTATCAGTCATGTGAATTGTTTCTGCCGATTCTCGAGATATAGTGTCAGCCAATATAGTTGAGGTCCAATTAGATTGTTTTGAAATTGGTGTTGTCGGTTTATGTTGGTTGCACATGTGATGTTGTTGGCACAAGTTACATTTCATTGATCCATGTGATTCATTAAAGTGACATTAGATATCTTTGACCCAATCAAAGTCAAAAGGTGTTGTCTGCCCAATAATTGAAAGGTCCAATCAGATTGATTTGAAAAATTGCAGTTGTCGACTAAGTGATCTTTGAGGTCCTATTAAATTGAGTCTTATCATATTATCGGCCCAATTAAATGAATTTGTATTTTTGATTAATCTAGTCAGCCCATGTGACTTCAAGAGTATCGGCCCAATCACATTATATGTGTATTAATTTTGTGGGACATAAATTCAGATTTGCATGATTGCATGTGTCAGACCCACTAAGTTGTTCGACCCATGTGCTTTGACTATACAATTCGAGTCCCAATTTGGAGAAGCATTTAATTGACAAACGGTCCATGTGATGAAATAGTGTTGATCTTACCACATTAAAAAGAAATTAGTGTGAGAATGTGTTGAATATAAAAGATTCATTGTTGAGAATTTTGTTGCGTAGTGTCACAAAGTCACCCGATTGGACAAAGTCATTATATTAATTGAAAGTTGACTTTATTTGACCCACTTGATCGGGTTACAATTTGTTTCAAAGAATTTTGTTTATTCAAGTTTAAAGTGCAACAAATCGAGTGGAAATCCGGACGGATTACCACCCGATCCTAATCATTTCATTTGTTGTTGTGATTCAAGGTCAAAGTATCGGATACTCGCCCAAGCGGATCCCTACCCGATCCATTGTCACATATTCATTCTGTGATTCAAGAAAACATCATGGCTGAAATTAAGGAGAAAACTCGAGAAGAGATTTTGAGTGAGAAAACCTACAGAGAAAGAAACGTGGTCTACAACAGAATGGATGACATGCAGGAGGAGTATGAGATGGCTGTCGGTAGCAAAAGATGGGATAAAAAGAGAGAATGCTATTATAACAGAGAAGGAGAACCAGTTGTTCCCAAGAAAGACATAATCTTCGATGATGTTCTTCTCAAAGTCCCGTTGAGAGCTGAATACTATAGAAATGTATTGAAAGATGACACATACGCTAAGAGATTTGAAAAGGAGATCAGATATGTTATGTTATCATGTCTGAGAAAAAGGGATGAGGAGCGAATGAAGAAGAATGTTGAAGAAATGGTGAACAATCTGAAGAAAGTTGCTGAAGAGGTTAAAGCAGAAACTATTGAAGTTGAAGCTGTGAAGGAAATCAAAAGTGAAGAAGTTGTTGTGAATGAAGAGGTTGAGAAAGCTGTTACTGAAGAACAGCAGATTGAAGAAGAGGTGAAGAAAGAAGAAAAAGAAGAAAAGAATGAGAATGAGGAAGCTAATAATGTTGGTGATGAAGTCGGTGTTGAAGAAAAGCAGAATGTTGATGAGCAGACAGAGGTTGCGGAAAACACCGAAGTGCCAATCACTGAGGTAAATTCTGATTCTGAAAACTTGAAACTGATTAATCAGTGCAAGAAATGCATGGAACCGTGCAGAGCTTGTACTGAAAAAGATGAGCAATTCAGAACAAGAGATCTAGAATTCACTAAAGTTGAAAACATTTTCAAAGAAAAATGCAAAGAAATGCTAGAAAAAGAAAAAGTTTTTAAAGAAAATGATGAAAAACTTTCCGAAAAATGTAAAAAGATATAAAAAGAAAATGAAGTTTTGAAAGAAAATGTTTTGAAAAAGACAAATGAATGTGAACAAAAAGAAATTGCTTGTCAAGAAATGAAAAAGGAATATGACTCAATGAAATTAGCATATCATATTATGAAAGAGTCATACGATAAAGTGAAAGATGAAATGAAATATGCTCAATCAAGAATGAATTATATGTCTGAAACAACCAAAGAGCTTAAACGAATGTATTCTATAAAACAAGATGTTGTTAATTCCTATATTGAGGATGTTGCTAAGCTAAAGCGACAGATTGCTGATTTAGAACAGGATAACAACAAGTTAAAAAGTTACCACGTGTCGTCATATGTGCTTGAACGAATTTTCAATATAAAACCGGGTGATGGTGAGTCTGAGCAGAACAAGAAAGGCATTGGTTCAGAGTTTCATCAAGTTCCACCACCGGGAAAATTTGCATTTTATGATGAGGAAAAGGTCGAAAAAGCTTTCAACATGGTAGACCAATTGCCAGACAACATTGACATAACCTATTCCAAATCTGATGATTCTCATGATTCAGAGGTGGTAGGTAAAGTAGTTGAAAGTGTGTTGAAAGAAGAGTCAGTTGTTACAGGTAAATCTGAATCACAGGATGAAGATGAAGGAAATCTTCATGATGGTTATCTGAAAAATACAAAATCCGAGGAAAGTTTGAATGATGATTTAAAAGGATTGGTTTATACCATGATTGGATCGGACAAATTGTTCTTAGATGTTGTTTTCCCGATTCAGAATGTGATTTCAGAAAAGGTTGATAAAGTTTTCAAAATGGTTGAGATTGAGAAGTCTGAGATTTCAAAATTTGTTGGCAAGAGTCATCAAGGTTCGTATAACAAACTTGGTTTCAAAAAGAAGAACATGAAGGCTGGGTTGGGTTATAAGAAGAAACAGAATCGAAACAAAAATGAAATGCCAAATTTTCAGGCAAAAGTGAGTTTTGTTCAAGGAGACAGTTTAGAAAAAGAAAAAGAACTCAAAATGAGACAGTCTAATGATGAGTTCTTTGCTCAAAAGAAAAAGCAACAGCCACAGGTCAAAGATGTGTCCATGAGAACATGTTTCAAATGTGAGCAAAAAGGACATCTTGCACGCAAGTGTTCTAATCTAAAACCTGTGGATGTTGATCAAAAGAAGATTGATGCTGAGAAACAAAAATCTGAGAATGTGAGACAAAGGTCAACCAGATTTGACTCAAAACAAACTTGGAGGTACAACACAAACAAGTTTGCTTCGAATCAAAACTGGAAATCAGACCCGAATAGGTTCGATTCTAGACAGATCTGGAATTCTCACGCACCCAGATTTAGAACAACACAAAGTTGGAAAACAACTGTTGATATGACAAAACCTCAAGAGTTTTGGAAACCAAGAGTTGTTGTTCAAAATCAAAATGTTCAAAAAGTTTCACATTTTTACAAACGAGGAACACCAAAAGGTCAAACATGGAGTGTTAAGAAACATGTTGATTTGGTAAAAGATGAGAAAGTTGAAGTTAAAATTGAGAAAGTTTTTGTGAAAAATGACAAAGAATTTCCAGCATTGAATGAAAATTATTGTGTTGAAATGCCTAAGGTTCAACAGACCTGGGCTAAATTGTTCAAGTAATTGAGTAGTTTGTTTGTGCAGGTGCTCATGGAATTCAAAGACTGTGAGAATGGAGGTTGGAGCAGCCTGGCACAACAAGGAGAGGAGGCTGCTGGATCCTGTGTTGGTTGAAACAGGAAGTTTATATGTTTTCTGTAAATAAATAAACAATATTTCAAAAACCCTAAAAATTGAAAAATTTGAAAAACCAAAAATATGTTTGTTTTTAATTTTTGTCAAATATTCAAAAATATAAAAATATGTGTTGATTGAATACGCTGAAACCCTCACGGCTGAACAAACATGATTATTTTCACAAGATTGAAAAACGGTTTTCAAATTGTAAATATCAATGTGTTGTAAATCATGGGGGTATATTAGATTTTCTGCAAATCAGTACATGAGAAGCAGAAAATGGATGGTGAGACAAAGCTATTAGTGTTGGTTGTCAAATTTTCTTTAAATGGTTTTGCATTTTAGGGGGAGTAATATTGTTAGAAAATACAAAAAACATTTGAAAATTTGAAAAAGTAAAAAACATGATAAAATTCAAAAATTGAGTTTTTGCGTAAAAAGAGGAAATGATAGTACATCTGTAGACAGTTACAGTATGCTAAAGAAATGGAAAGTTTAAATGTGTTAAACGATCTCACTGTGGATGTGTCGGAAGGTTTTTGCACATTTAGTAGGTTTATTCGGGATATAAATCTAAATCTTTACTTACTTATTTCGTGGGGAACACTACTTGGATATATAGGTAACCCCTGAAATCTCGTTTGAAAGATTCCTTTTTCTGATATACTAGGTCTTTATACTCAATGATATCTGGGGTATTATTCCGGGACTTCTGCTGAATGGAAGTTCTGACCTAGTCCCCGAATAATACTTTCCGCAAATGCTTGAAACATAGCATCACCCTCAGCATATATGATAAGACAATAAAATTGCTTAGCAATGCTGTTGTAAAAAAGATCCTCTAAAGGGGACTCACCCAAGTTGAGTCATGATCTCTCTGCTGAACGATGGTTCTGACCTGAGCTCTCATGATTCTTCATAATTTATTAACCCCTTACAGATATCATTTGTGTTATAATTACCTGTAAGACTGAATATTGGGATCTGGATACGGGAGTATATTCAAGAGGTGGGACACATGTATATGTGACACCAGAGCAGAATCCGCGACAATCTTGATTTCCTCACCTCATTCCTCAGTGCTTACTTGCCAAATTTCGGGACGAAATTTCTTTCAAGTTAGGGATGATGTGACAACCTGAACTTTCAAGGTCAGTGTCCTTTATTTGCGCGATCATATTCTTGTCATTTCCCTTCCATACTTCTTGCAATGATAAAATGTGTAAGTACTTGTGTTGTATGATTAACCATTCACGTAACTGTTAAACGTTTTGGTACTTGCTTTGTACATATGGGTCGCACAAACTCACCTAGCACCCGTACACTTTGGGCCGGAGGCACATCCGGTGTTCTATCACGAGGCCCACACTTGTGGGTGTTGGACCGCTCATGAACCAACCGGACAGAAGTCCAGTAGCAACGCAATTCAAGTGGATTTGGCCCATGTGTTTCGATTAATTATAGGTTGTTGATTTACGACTCATACCCACCGGTCTACTAGTCATACACCGGAACTAGAATCTAGGCCCAACTTGTTGTGTTTAAACCAATTATATCAAGGTTATCGGCCCATTAGTGCATCACTTTGCTATATTACGTACACCCTAGGTAATATCTCACATTATCACCACAAGAAACCCTAGCCTCTCTCTCTCCCAAGGATCGCGTATAACAAGAAGAACCCCCCCTAACGATCTGTGCTCCTTCCAACTTTCGGTTAGTATTCCATATGTTATTAAAACCGTCTTGTTGATAGGTTATCTAGGTGAATCTATGTGCTGATAACATGTATATTGTATAATCGAAAATTTCATGCATAACTGATATTATCTTAGAGTGTTGAATGTTAACTCTTGAACTAGTTGGTACGTAATTAAAGTTGATTAGATCTGGTATGCTTGTGATCATGAATTGATGATCAATAATTCCGTATGGTAACTTGCGTATAGATGGATAATATTTTGAGTATGAAACAATAACATATTAACTGTTGGTGAATTACTAGGATTCATGCAACTCTAGCTCTTATTAGTGATGATGCTAGACTTAGTGGATACACAGAAAATCACGTGAATATATTTGATTAGTGTAAATCTAGTTCAGTTGTGCGGCCCAATGATATTAGAGGATTGTGAATTGTACAGTAGGTTGTCATGTGTGTCTTGAGTCTTTGTGGGGAGCACATGACTGATTAGGTTGATTTTAGTGATGGATGTTTATGAGCATGCTAATAAAACAATGATGCTTGTTGTTATTGATGTTTATTGTTAATGATATCTACTGATGATGATGCTCACTGTTAATGATGCTATCTATGACCAAGTGACTTAAGTAGGCCTTTACATCTAGCACACATAACTGTTAAGCGTTATTACGGAACATACATACAAACTATGGACTTGTTAGAGTCATATAACTGCTGTGTGTTATTCAGAAACTGGTACTTGAGTACATGTTACGATTATAAATGCAAATTCATACATTTTGAACGCAAACTGATTCCATGTGTGCGTGAATACGCTAGGCTGTGATTGATTAATTGTGATCAAGTAGTTAAGCAATACCGAGCAAACCGAGGTGAGTTCACTGCTCTTTTCTCAAGCATGCATCCCGGGGGAGGGATAACGGGTAACGTTCCATAAAGGAATGCGTGATAACGGGATGTTGTGTTATGTACTCAGTATCTATCTCGTAAGACCCCTTGACACTACCGGCAGTTGCGAAAGGCAACGGGGTATTTAGTTGATAGCGCTATTAGGTTTAGCACCCTCACACCGTCCCAGAAAGACGGGCGTGAACTAATTACCTTAAAACATGACCAAAGTTTTGATAGAGACGTTGGAGGTTGGGCATACATATCTTGTAGCTATTCGGTAATCGAGTAATAACAACATCAAAACAGCGAAACGACATATCATCTGGTTAACTGTTTTACACACGTGAATGATAACTAACTCGGTAAACAAAACTTTGAACTCACCAGCGTAGTCTGACACACTTGTTTACATGCTTGTAGGTCGTTAGCTGAGGTACACTTGGACTTGCTATCTGAAGTGGCTGGAGTGGGCATGGTCATGACTGGGCGTTTTATTTATGATACTTTATGATACACTGTTGGGTTTTAAACTATTTACTTTTGCTTCCGCTGGTTACTTGGTTTTATTTCACTTGCAAACAGTATTTCCTTTATCAACGAGTACTTTAGTATTTTATTGAACATGTTTGATATGATTGGTGGCTCTTTGTTGAATAGTCGCACTTCTAATAGGGACATACCCTAGGTGGGAATTTGGGGGTGTGATAGTTTGGTATCAGAGCCACTGGTTATAGAGAACTTGGTTTTAAAAACGTTTTCATAAAACCAGACTATAACCGAATTGATCCAAAAATCAACCATGACACTCAGCTTCAGATTGCAAGGTTCGTTTCTCATTACTTTATGCATTACTTGTCTAGTAATCACACATTCATAGCATGCATGACACGACATGTTAGATATCATAGCACAGTGATAGTGTAACACGACTTTTCGAATTTTGTGAACCCTAATTATGTAGTACATGTCTCTGTGTTGATTCGATGCGGGAGAAACTTCGAGCATAAGTTAAGAGGCATTGAGATGAGCATGCAAACCGCCTTATTATCATGGGTGCACACATAATAATAACGCGAGGTGCATGTAATTCCCAATGAGGCTTAACAAGTGTGAGAGGGATTCTTCCCTATTGTGTGAACTTGGTAGTCTGTAGACTTTAATGTGATACCTGATTTTACTCCGTCTTCGACTCCTAAATTCGTTCCCTTTCCCTATATAGAATCATGAACGGCCGTGGCGGACGTGGTGGTGGACGTGGAGGTGGCCGCGGTGGTGGACGCAGAGCTGGTAACATCAATATGACTCAGGCACAGTTGACCAATCTGATCAATGCGAGTGTGGCTGAGGCATTGGCAGCCTATCAGGCTGGTACGTTTCGTGTCAAAATCCCCTATATACTCGTGTCTTATGCACATTTCTTACCCTTGTATTGTATTCCTTTACGTCCATTAGGTCAGCCAGCGCAACAGAACAACCCGCCCGTCTGCACGTTCAAGAAGTTTATGGACTGCAAACCACAGACTTTCAGTGGGACCGAAGGGGCTGTGGGATTGCTGAGATGGTTTGAGAAGGCCGAGTCTGTTTTTGCTATGTGTAACTGTCCTGCTGGAGATAGAGTGAAATTTGCTTCGGGCACTCTCGAGGATGCCGCACTGACATGGTGGAATGCCCAGGTTCAGCTGTTGGGTACTGAGGAGGCAAACGCCACCACTTGGGATGATTTTAAGGAGTTGATTAGGGAGGAGTACTGTTCTCGGGACGACATTCAGAAGTTAGAGAATGAGTTCTATAATTTGAAAATGGAAGGGTCAGAGATAGAGGCTTACACGAGGAGGTCCAACGAGTTAGCAATTTTATGCCCCAATCTGTCTAGACCTGCACCTCGAAGAATCGAACTGTATCTCAAGGGGTTGGCTCCAGAAGTTAAGGGTTACGTCACCGCAGCAAACCACAACAATCTGGCACAGGTTGTCCAAATGGCACACAAGATTACTGATCAAGAGGTCTAACGCGGCAATTTACCGGCTCGCAAATCTGCCGCTACCTCTACTACTACAGCTCCAGCCACTACTCCTGCCACTGACGGTAAGCGTAAGTGGAATTATGTGGACAAGGGGTCCAATTCAGTGCAGTCACAGAAGAAATCAGACACTGGTAGTGCTCGCAACTTTAGTCAGTCTTCTTCTGTTAATCAAAATCAGGGTTCATATGCCGGGAAGAAGCCACAATGCAACAAATGTGGTTATCATCACTTCGGGCAGTGTGCTCGCACTTGTCGTAGGTGCGAGAAGGTGGGCCACGAGGCCAAGGATTGCAGGGCTCCGCAGCCCAAACAGCAGACTCAGCAGTATCAGCGACAGCAGGGGCAGCCACCACAGCAGAATCAGGGGTTTAGGAAGGGATGTTATCAGTGTGGGGCCGAGGGTCATATCAAGAGAGACTGTCCTCAGTTGAATCAAAACGCGGGCAACAATAACAACACTAGGAACAACGCTGGGAACAATGGGGGCAATGTGGCGCGTGGGCGCGGGTTTACGATTGGAGCTGGCGAGGCGAGGAACGACGGCAATGTAGTTACTGGTACGTTTTCAGTGAATGGTTCCTTTGCTTCTATTTTATTTGATTCGGGTGCCGATTGGAGTTATGTATCCTTGGAGTTTAGTAGTCGTTTAGGATTGAGTCCCACCCCTCTTGCTACTAAACATATAGTAGAGATAGCTAATGGAAACACAATTGAAGCTTCGCATGTTATTACTGGTTGCAAATTAGATCTCCTGGGTCAAGTGTTCGACATTGACCTACTCCCTATCACTCTTGGAAGCTTCGATGTGGTTGTTGGCATGGATTGGTTGTCTAAGCATCAGGCAGAAATTCTTTATAAAGAGAAAATCGTGCGTGTTCCTCTCCCTAGTGGAGAATCTTTAACAGTTCAGGGTCATCGTAGTGGTGCTACAGTTAGTATTATTTCAGCTATGAAGGCTCTGAGGTGTTTGCGTAAGGGCTATCCTTCTATATTAGCTCTTGTCACTGACTCACAAACTGACGAAAGGAAACTCGAAGATCTTCCAGTGGTTCGAGAGTTTCCTGATGTTTTTCCTGAAGAACTTCCTGGTTTACCTCCACATCGTCAAGTGGAATTTCAGATTGATCTCCAACCAGGAGCAGCACCGATTGCTCGTGCTCCTTATCGCCTTGCACCAGGAGAGTTACAGGAGTTGTCAAACCAACTCCAAGAGCTATTGGATAGGGGCTTTATTCGACCTAGCTCGTCACCTTGGGGAGCCCCTGTGTTGTTCGTGAAGAAGAAAGATGGGTCCTTCCGTATGTGCATTGACTATCATGAGCTCAACAAAGTGACAGTCAAGAACCGTTACCCTTTACCACGTATCGACGACTTGTTTGACCAGCTGCAAGGGTCAAGCTTTTATTCTAAGATCGATTTGAGGTCAGGTTATCATCAAGTACGGGTCAGAGAGGAGGATGTACCCAGAACCGCTTTTCGAACGCGGTATGGCCACTATGAGTTCTTGGTTATGCCATTTGGGATGACCAACGCACCAGCGGTCTTCATGGATCTCATGAACCGCGTGTGCAAACCTTACCTTGACGACTTCGTTATCGTTTTCATTGACGACATTTTGATCTACTCCAAGAACAAGGAAGACCACGAGCGCCATCTTCGTCTTATTTTGGAGCTCCTGAGGAAGGAGCAGTTGTACGCAAAGTTTTCTAAGTGTGACTTCAGGATTCGGGAAGTACACTTTCTCGGGCACATCGTTAACGAAATGGGTATTCATGTGGATCCTGCCAAGATCGATGCTATTCGAAATTGGGCGGCACCAAAGAATCCTTCGGAGGTGCGTCAATTTCTTGGTCTTGCGGGATATTATCGTCGGTTTATTCAAGATTTTTCTAAGATTGCTCAACCCCTCACCGCCCTGACTCAAAAGAAAGTTGTTTATTCTTGGGGATCGAAACAGGAAGAAGCTTTTCAGCTCTTAAAGCAGAAGTTGTGCAGCGCGCCGATTCTATCTCTACCAGAGGGTACTGAAGATTTTGTGGTTTATTGTGATGCGTCTATTCAGGGTCTCGGCTGTGTGTTGATGCAGCGAGACAAGGTGATAGCTTATGCTTCTCGACAGTTGAAGGTACACGAGAAGAACTACACGACACACGACCTGGAGTTAGGAGCCGTAGTCTTTGCGTTGAAGATTTGGTGGCATTACCTGCACGGTACCAAGTGTACCATCTATACCGATCACAGGAGTTTGCAACATATCTTCGACCAGAAGGAGTTGAATATGCGGCAACGTCGTTGGATTGAGCTTTTTAATGATTATGAGTGTGCTATCAAGTATCATCCGGGTAAGGCTAATGTTGTAGCAGATGCTCTTAGTCGCAAGGAACCGAAACAGAAGCGTGTTCGTGCCCTACAGCTTACAATTCACTCTGATTTACCTGCTCAGATTCGTTCAGCTCAGATTGAAGCATTAAAGGAAGAAAATATCGAAGCTGAAGGATTACGAGGTCTACACAAGAAGAAGTTCGAGCAACGGTCTGATGATATCTACTACTTCATGGAACGGATATGGGTTCCTTCATTTGGTAATCTTCGAGAGCTTGTGATGGACGAAGCACACAAGTCACGATATTCTATTCATCCAGGGTCCGATAAGATGTACCAGGACCTCAAGGTTTTGTATTGGTGGCCGAACATGAAAGCTATTATTGCTACCTACGTGGGTAAGTGTTTGACCTGTGCTAGGGTCAAGGCAGAGTACCAGAAACCTTCGGGTCTACTTCAGCAGCCAGAGATACCCATGTGGAAATGGGAACAGATCGCTATGGATTTTGTTACGGGGTTACCTAGAACACAGGCTGGGAACGATACTATATGGGTGATTGTCGACCGTCTCACAAAGTCAGCACATTTCCTAGCAATCAAGGAGACAGATAAGTATTCGCAGCTCGCAGCAGTGTACCTTAAAGAAGTGGTTTCTAGGCATGGGGTGCCGACTTCTATTATTTCTGATCGAGATCCTCGTTTTACTTCGGAGTTATGGCAGGCTATGCATAAGTCGTTTGGCTCGCGTCTCGATATGAGTACTGCGTATCACCCACAGACCGACGGTCAGAGCGAGCGCACTATTCAGACACTTGAAGACATGTTGAGAGCGTGTGTTATTGATTTTGGGAAGGGTTGGGAGAGACATTTGCCATTAGTAGAATTCTCCGACAACAATAGTTACCACACTAGCATCAAGGCAGCTCCGTTTGAGGCATTATATGGGAGGAAGTGTCGTTCACCTCTCTGTTGGGCTGAAGTGGGTGACAGTCAGATTTCAGGTCCCGAGTTGGTATTAGAGACATCAGAGATGATTGTGAAAATCAGGGAACGTATGGCAGCAGCTCGTGATCGTCAAAAAGCTTATGCTGATAAACGTAGCAAGGAAGTAGTGTTCGAAGTGAATGATCGAGTTATGTTGAAAGTTTCACCGTGGAAGGGCGTTGTACGTTTTGGAAAGCGTGGCAAGCTTAATCCACGCTACGTTGGGCCGTTTAGAGTTCTTGAGCGCATCGGTACAGTGGCTTACAAGCTAGAATTACCTGCTGAGCTGGGTAATGTTCACGATGTCTTCCACGTTTCGCAGTTGAAGAAGTGTTTTGCAGACGACCCGCTAGTGGTACCATATCAAGAGTTGAAGATCGAAGACAAGTTGCAGTTTGTCGAAGAACCTGTCGAGATCATGGATAGGGAGGTCAAAGTGCGTAAGCATAGTCGCATCCCGTTTGTTAGAGTCCGTTGGAACTCGCGGCGTGGACCGGAGTTCACATGGGAGCGAGAAGATCAAATGAAGCTCAAGTATCCTCACCTTTTCCCTAAAGACAAACCAGAATCTAGTAAAGCTGGTGAATCTCGGGACGAGATTCCTCTTCAAGTTGGGGATGATGTGACACCAGAGCAGAATCCGCGACAATCTTGATTTCCTCACCTCATTCCTCAGTGCTTACTTGCCAAATTTCGGGACGAAATTTCTTTCAAGTTAGGGATGATGTGACAACCTGAACTTTCATGGTCAGTGTCCTTTATTTGCGCGATCATATTCTTGTCATTTCCCTTCCATACTTCTTGCAATGATAAAATGTGTAAGTACTTGTGTTGTATGATTAACCATTCACGTAACTGTTAAACGTTTTGGTACTTGCTTTGTACATATGGGTCGCACAAACTCACCTAGCACCCGTACACTTTGGGCCGGAGGCACATCCGGTGTTCTATCACGAGGCCCACACTTGTGGGTGTTGGACCGCTCATGAACCAACCGGACATAAGTCCAGTAGCAACGCAATTCAAGTGGATTTGGCCCATGTGTTTCGATTAATTATAGGTTGTTGATTTATGACTCATACCCACCGGTCTACTAGTCATACACCGGAACTAGAATCTAGGCCCAACTTGTTGTGTTTAAACCAATTATATCAAGGTTATCGGCCCATTAGTGCATCACTTTGCTATATTACGTACACCCTAGGTAATATCTCACATTATCACCACAAGAAACCCTAGCCTCTCTCTCTCCCAAGGATCGCGTATAACAAGAAGAACCCCCCTAACGATCTGTGCTCCTTCCAACTTTCAGTTAGTATTCCATATGTTATTAAAACCGTCTTGTTGATAGGTTATCTAGGTGAATCTATGTGCTGATAACATGTATATTGTATAATCGAAAATTTCATGCATAACTAATATTATCTTAGAGTGTTGAATGTTAACTCTTGAACTAGTTGGTACGTAATTAAAGTTGATTAGATCTGGTATGCTTGTGATCATGAATTGATGATCAATAATTCCGTATGGTAACTTGCGTATAGATGGATAATATTTTGAGTATGAAACAATAACATATTAACTGTTGGTGAATTACTAGGATTCATGCAACTCTAGCTCTTATTAGTGATGATGCTAGACTTAGTGGATACACAGAAAATCACGTGAATATATTTGATTAGTGTAAATCTAGTTCAGTTGTGCGGCCCAATGATATTAGAGGATTGTGAATTGTACAGTAGGTTGTCATGTGTGTCTTGAGTCTTTGTGGGGAGCACATGACTGATTAGGTTGATTTTAGTGATGGATGTTTATGAGCATGCTAATAAAACAATGATGCTTGTTGTTATTGATGTTTATTGTTAATGATATCTACTGATGATGATGCTCACTGTTAATGATGCTATCTATGACCAAGTGACTTAAGTAGGCCTTTACATCTAGCACACATAACTGTTAAGCGTTATTACGGAACATACATACAAACTATGGACTTGTTAGAGTCATATAACTGTTGTGTGTTATTCAGAAACTGGTACTTGAGTACATGTTACGATTATAAATGCAAATTCATACATTTTGAACGCAAACTGATTCCATGTGTGCGTGAATACGCTAGGCTGTGATTGATTAATTGTGATCAAGTAGTTAAGCAATACCGAGCAAACCGAGGTGAGTTCACTGCTCTTTTCTCAAGCATGCATCCCGGGGGAGGGATAACGGGTAACGTTCCATAAAGGAATGCGTGATAACGGGATGTTGTGTTATGTACTCAGTATCTATCTCGTAAGACCCCTTGACACTACCGGCAGTTGCGAAAGGCAACGGGGTATTTAGATGATAGCGCTATTAGGTTTGGCACCCTCACACCGTCCCAGAAAGACGGGCGTGAACTAATTACCTTAAAACATGACCAAAGTTTTGATAGAGACGTTGGAGGTTGGGCAGACATATCTTGTAGCTATTCGGTAATCGAGTAATAACAACATCAAAACAGCGAAACGACATATCATCTGGTTAACTGTTTTACACACGTGAATGATAACTAACTCGGTAAACAAAACTTTGAACTCACCAGCGTAGTCTGACACACTTGTTTACATGCTTGTAGGTCGTTAGCTGAGGTACACTTGGACTTGCTATCTGAAGTGGCTGGAGTGGGCATGGTCATGACTGGGCGTTTTATTTATGATACTTTATGATACACTGTTGGGTTTTAAACTATTTACTTTTGCTTCCGCTGGTTACTTGGTTTTATTTCACTTGCAAACAGTATTTCCTTTATCAACGAGTACTTTAGTATTTTATTGAACATGTTTGATATGATTGGTGGCTCTTTGTTGAATAGTCGCACTTCTAATAGGGACATACCCTAGGTGGGAATTTGGGGGTGTGATAGTTTGGTATCAGAGCCACTGGTTATAGAGAACTTGGTTTTAAAAACGTTTTCATAAAACCAGACTATAACCGAATTGATCCAAAAATCGACCATGACACTCAGCTTCAGATTGCAAGGTTCGTTTCTCATTACTTTATGCATTACTTGTCTAGTAATCACACATTCATAGCATGCATGACACGACATGTTAGATATCATAGCACAGTGATAGTGTAACACGACTTTTCGAATTTTGTGAACCCTAATTATGTAGTACATGTCTCTGTGTTGATTCGATGCGGGAGAAACTTCGAGCATAAGTTAAGAGGCATTGAGATGAGCATGCAAACCGCCTTATTATCATGGGTGCACACATAATAATAACGCGAGGTGCATGCAATTCCCAATCGAAAAGCATAATAATAACGCGAGGTGCATGTAATTCCCAGACTACGATCCCGGAAGCTGAGTCTAAGGGGGAGTCTGAAGACGAGCTCAAAGCAAGGGGGAGCTTGTAATCGAAAAGCAGGTGTCGATCCCAGAGCATGGAAGCTTGACGAAAGGGGGAGCCTGATAAAGAAAGGAGAAGCTGAAGCTGAAGACAGATCCACCGGGATTCTGTTCGAGAAGATTCAAAGAGAGAGAGAAAAAGAAGACGCTACGAGTTTGACTCAATGATCGAGATTGACTGCGGCAATATCCAAGGGGGAGTCTGTTAGTGCATTTATGTCTATAGCCTTCGTCAATCCGAGCCGTAGCAAGAAACAGAAGAAAACGAGTCGTTATATTAGTGATAGCTAGACAAAAAGGCAAGGTGGCATAATTGTAATAATGAGAAATCTCATTAAATGCCTTGGACTATAAATAGGAGATTATGTCATAGATTAGGAACTTTTGCTACATTTGTCATTTTGGAGCTTTCTAGATCTAGAGAGAGAAAGTGTTGTCATTGTGATTCAAGGTGCTGTACAATATCAGATTTATAATAGAATCACGTTTATATTACATCACGTGTGTTAGGTCGCGTTCGTGTACGGATTCCGCACGTTTCACATTCGTTTCGCAATCGTTTCGGAGTCAAAACCGGTCCTACATACTCGAACATTAGGTTCCACCTCCAATACTTATAAATAATCACTATGTTTAAAAGATGAACTCAAATTATGAAACAAAAAATAATCCAGAAAGAGCCTCATCAACATGAACCAAAACCATTAACCTTAGAAATTAGTCCCAAATCAGAACAATATCTACAAATGAAACCATATTTTAGGCCTAGGTCCTAGGAGGGGCCTCTCTAGTAAAAAAAATAAAAAACAAACAACGTTGAAAGTCGGGACTCAAACTCAACTATCAACCTAGAAAAACAAACGAATTACCAGTAAACTACATCAATCGTATATGTCAATGCAATCAAATTAATATTGCTATCACACTATATAAAAATTACTTGTCCCGCTTTATAAATTACTGCCCATCTGGATCTGGTAGACGTGTTGCACTTTTAAACAACCATTAGTTAGGGGTTGTTGACGTTAGAGAAGCAAAACTTCTTTGTTCTACAAGAACCAGGGTCGGCCCAACAGTGTATTGACCCAAATATTGAATTGAATTGAAAATCTTCTAACAAATTTTATGCTTAAAGAAAATAAATGTTTCATTATTGATACCCTACGCCATTGGCGCATGTTAGAAGGGGGGGGGCGACCCTCCGAACTTTTCGCTCTGTAGTGTAATATATGTGGTTTTCATCGGCTAAGCACTTCTTGAGATTGGAGAGATGGAACGTTGGATGAGGATGAACGTTGTTGAGCTTTTGAGGCAATTCAAGTCGATAAGCTACCTTGCCAATCCACTCGAAAATCTTGAAAATGATGTATGTATGTCTCACTCTCTCTTGAAAACGACTCGTGTCATAATAATGGATATTAAAATGTAACTATCAATTCATATATGCTATTTAACAACAATTAAGCCCCCCCTCCCAACCCCGCGTTGCGGTTGGGGCGTAAAACAGTGCCAAATAGCACCAATGTCACACAACCGCCAGCGACCACAACACTGAAGTTACGACGTGTTAATGCAAAGAAATTAGACCGAAACGTAAAATATAGAAAATAATAACTAAGTTGATTTAGGACATGCGCATTGCGACAAACCTATCAAACGGGAAAATTATACGCGACGTAAAAACGTTAACCCACACACACACGCTGCGCCATATTAACTCGCAAAAATTAGAACGAAATGTAAAAACGTTGAACCACACAAACACGTGTTAACTCGCAAAATTTAAAAAGAATCGTAAAAAATTGCAAAATATGAAAAGTGCAGAGGAACAAAGTTGAAAGTAAAAAAGTTGTGACGTTAAATTGCAAAAGATGAAAATTTTTGGGTTAAAAGTAAAAAATCAAATAATTGTGAATTAAAAAGTATAATATCAATTTTTTTTGAAAACCTCTCTAAGCATTTAGTACAACCCCTCTGTACACAAAGATGTTACAAATTTATAGTCTTTAATAATACTAAATAGATTGCACGAAGATGTTGCAAATTTATAGTCGGTAATAATACTAAATATATTGTAGAATATATCGCACGCTGAAGCCTACTTCTTGTACCTTCTAAATAACCTGATAAATATCTTCATAAAAATGATAATCAAAAAGCTCTCTGAGCATGACACAGCTTATGCTGGAAGAATTATTCTGCCAAAGAAAGCTGTTGAAAATGAAATACTACTGTCAAATGGTATGAAAATCAACTACACAAACATTCAACGAAACTGAACAACAAAGAAGCGACAAAAAACGGCGACAAAAATTTATTATTTACCCAAACCTGAAAAAACCCCCAAAACCCTAGATCTCACAATTTATGAGATCTGTAAACATACAAAGAACAAAATCAACAAATACCTAGATGATCATCGGCTGATGATCATCAATAACCTGAAGAACGATCTCCCAACAGCCGAGAGCACAAATCTGACCGGTACAATCTCTCACACAAATGAGAGAAACAACAGAATGATACAAAACTCTCAAACAGAAGAGAGCAACAACTCGATGATCTTCAAACAATACAAAAGATCATCGAACAATACAAGTATACAAAGAACTAATCAAAACCCTAAAATCGCTCTAGACTTGAGAGAAAATGTGAAGTTGGAACTTTTGGGGAATGAACTCATCTGCGCACACACTATTCCCTTTTATATCACCAGCTTTAATTTTTCACTTAGGTCCAAAAGTATGCTCAGTGATGATCGCAGCCCTTAAGAAGAATCACTTTGCCCCCTTGATCTTCTTGCACTTTATAACAAACCTGCCATAAACTCAACAACCGACTTAACAACTATAACAAATAATACGGATGGGCTAATATAGAACAGGCTGGCCCAACAACAGAAAAACAGACTTACTAAAGCCCAACATGAATTATCATATAATTTAACATGCCCCCGTGATTCATGTGGCGAACATATCATACAAACCAAGTTTTTCACAAAGAGTTTGATGTTGACTTGCACTCAAACCCTTTGTAAATATATCAGCAGTTTGTACATCACTATGAACCTTCTCAGGTTCAATAATTCCTGCTGCAATTTTCTCTCTCAGAAAATGTAGATCTATCTCAAAATGTTTTGTTCTTTCATGAAATACCGGATTTTGAGATATTGAAATCGCAGACTTACTGTCACAAAACAACTTAACAGGCAACCTGTACTCAACCTTCAGTTCAGTTAACACGTTTAAGATCCGCATAATTTCGCAAGTAGCCGAGCACATCGCTCTATACTCGGCTTCTGCTGTAGATCTAGACGTTACACTTTGTTTCTTGCTTTTCCAAGAAACAAGTGTATCTCCTAGGAATATCCCAAACCCAGTAACAGGCCTTCTGGTCTTAAGACACTTACCCCAATCAGAATCAACAAATCCAGCAAGTGTCATAGTAACATACCTCCTGGTGATTTTTTCAAGTATCTTAACAACCTTAACGCAATATCAAGATGGGATTGACACAGACTATGCATATATTGGCTCAAAAACTAAACAGCGTAACTTATATCAGGCCTCGTTAAAGACAAGTATATCAATTTCCCAATTAACCTTTGAAAACCATTAATGTTTTCTAAAAACTTTTGTTCTTTGACACACTTATTTGTAACTATAAAACTTTGCTCAATAGGAGTTGTAACAGGCTTACAACCCAGGTATCCAAACTCATTTAACAGTTCAAGACAATATTTGCGTTGAGACAAACATATGTACCCATCAGAATATAATACTTCTATTCCTAGAAAATATCTAAGTATACCAAGATCTTTGATTTGAAAATTTTCCTTCAAACATTGTTTTATTTTTTCTACCTCAGTTTTGTTGTTTCCTGTCACAACAATATCATCAACATAGACTAAAAGCACAATAAACACATCTTTTTTGGACAACACAAACAAAGAATAGTCACAAACACTTTGAGTAAATCCCATGGAAATTAACACATTTGTCAACTTTTCATTCCACTGTCTAGGAGCCTGTTTAAGACCATATAAAGACTTCACTAATTTACACACTTTAGTATTATCTTTTGAGAAATAACCTTCAGGTAAAGTCATAAACACGTCCTCAGTTAAAGTGACATACAAAAACGCATTATTTATGTCCATTTGGCACAACGGCCAGTTATTATAACAGCTAGTTTTAACACAATCCTAACTGTTACCATTTTTACAACCGGTGAGAAAGTTTCACTAAAATATATACCTTCCCTCTGGTTAAAGCCTTTGGCAACTAACCTAGCCTTATACCTTTCAACTTCCCCATTAGCTTTGTATTTTATCTTATACACACACTTACAACCTATTGGTTTTCTACCCTTAGGAAGATCAACCAACACCCAGGTATTATTTCTATACAATGCTTCCATTTCATTATTCATTGCTTCTACCCACCTATCATCCTTAACAGCTTCCTTATACGTGATAGGTTCAACAGTTTTGTTTAAAGAAGCAACCAAACACTTATTTTCATAAGACAAGTTAGCATAACTAACAACTTTTTCTATACCATATTTAACCCTTCCTTCAACAACAAATTGATCAATTTTTTTAGGCATAGAAACACTCCTAGAAGATCTTCTAACATTTTGTGTACCCTCAGATAGGTTGGTGTCTTCATTTAAACCTAAAGTGTCCTCTGCCCCGCCATTGTTACCCCGACTACTATTGCTCTCCTGTCCCAACTGTTGACTTTGACCAACATCAGGATCAGGGGCTGATGTAGAGGGTGACAATGGCTGCTGATCATCACTAATAGGATTATTAGCACCATTTGTACCCTCTTCAGCATCGGGCATGTTAGGAACCTCAGATGCGTAACTTTCAAAAAAATTAATATGATTTAAGTTTTTTTCACAAATAGTTTCTTGGCTATCAAACGATTTAAGTTTGAATGGATACACATTTTCATAAAATTTTACATCTCTGGAATTTTTTTTTTTTTATTATCTAAACTTAACAACTTGTACCCCCTTTTCAAGTTTGAATAGGCAAGAAAGACACACTTGTCCGCATGATATGCAAACTTATCAGATTCATTTATTACAGTACTAAAGCTGTAAGACCCTTGTTCCATTTTATACTATTATCAAATAATTTCTATTATATTAGTGTATTTAAAATTTATCATACACTTAAAATATGAGTTTATTAAAACATTATACTAAATAAAACGTTACAACATTTTGTAAACTTGAGTCGCCATTTAAAATATGACAACGAAACTATTCGCGGAAGCTTTGTTCTTTATGTGTTCGGTTCATCGCTTAGCTTGATCGTCGTCCGGTAACTCGGTCAGCACCTACATTTCATAAAACATGAAATGAGTTAGTCATATAGCGTTTATAACATGTCTAAACAAGTTCGCGAATCAAAACGGAACCAACAAACAATTTTCGCAAAACCTGCACCCCGTCGCGTCGCGCGACGGCCCTTGGGCCATGTCGTCGCGTGGCGCGACGCCTTTAAATGGGTAGCAGGTTTGCAGCTCGTTGCTGCATTTTCCCAGATTCCGATTCTTTTTATGAAAACGTGCATAACTTTCAATCTACACATCCGTTTTACACGATTCTTTTTCCTACGCGTCCGTAATTAAATTACGGACCCGTTTATCACCTTGGTTTGCATAAAAATTTGATTTATCCAATGTTGGCTCATAAATCCATTAGGTGATTATTCGACCCGTTTGGCATTATTATTTCACTACATGCTCTAAAAAGAAAATAGTTAATTCCTATCATTTTACCCATCCCGGGCTTGTCAAACCTTAACGTTTTCGCTCCCATCCTAGAGTTTACGTAGGCGTTTACATTCACCGATTCATTTGTATCTATCTAAGCATTTAACCACAATTTACTTCTTAGTCTATTTTGACTCGTTTAGCGGACTTTTAAGCATCTAAGCATCAAACTCGCTATTTTCTTTTCGCACCTCGTCTTTTCTTGGTAAATAACTACTTATCTTCCACCACAACTATTTTTGTGGTGGATTTAACATAAGGAACCCAAAATCCCAAATTTTACCCTTCGGCTACTCCTTTTTCGCAATTAACTATTTCTAGACGTTCATCCCACAACGTTTTGCCTATACTTTTTATATGTATCTAAGGGTTTCAAAATCAATAAACAAGTTTCTAAACAAACTCTAACGGTTGTTTACCCGGTTCGCCCGTTAAGGGCTTTTTGGTCAATTCTAGTCTTTTATTTTACGACGAAAGATTCTCACCAATTATTGACCAAATTAGCACTTTTAACTACAACATAATTATACGTACCTGGCTCGGATCAATACATTGACCCGTTTTAATACCTTGTCTCGAAAATTTGCTAATTCATAGCAACGCTAATTCATAAGCCGCTTTATCCTGTAAGCATAAAACTCGACAAGTGCTTATTAGTCAATATTTGTCAAATGGTATCCACATTACCATTTGACCCGTTTTACTCTTTTTATTCATTAGGCTTACTTATAGTAACCGTTCAAAAACCCATTTTTATAATTAGCTTTTCATGGCTAATTTACCGTTCTATCTCTTTTACCATTAAACATGGTTTTTATCATTTATATTAGTTCCGACCCGTATTATTTCGCGTCGGGAACCATATCTTGAATATTATCCTTATTGTATTTGAAACTTATAGGATGAACATTTATTTTACTAAAAGGTGTAAGTTTCACTTACCTTGCATCCGGTTATGTCCTTTTTCCGCGTACTCGATCCGTTTGACCCGCTTATTTCCCAAGTCTTCATCTAGCTTGTCTAGAGTCAAACTATCATCATCACAATTCGTAAGACGGTTAGATTAGTCATAATTGTTTACGACTATTCCATCCTACGGGTTTTATGTAGAATTTATCATTCGACCATATCAAAATTATCATTCGATCTAATCATTGGTCGGTTTGACTTTTTAAAAGTCAATTGACTTATCAACATATTCAAATGCACATTTGGTTCATTGAACTCACTTAGGCATATTTCATCCGAACTCTTAATGAAATCAAATTTTACACACAACCAAGTAGACCGTGATTTCATTCAGGCATTTCATATCACTGAAAAATGGGCTGTTTTTTGTGACTTGTTTAACCTGCTTACAAGTCTTCAAAAATTATGATTTTTGTATGTGGCGTACCTCTCGGAGGGTTAGGCCTTGTGTTAAATTTCATGATCTAACTCTTTACCAAAAATTCGTAAAAATTCATTTACTAAGCTGCAAGCAGATTCGTCACTTCTGACTGCAGCTTATGGAAAAATTCATTAAAAATTCCTCGTTTATCCGATTGACGAAATTCCAATTGGCGATTCTTTTAATCGCTTAAAGCTATCTTCAGTAAAAATTTGAGATCATAACTTAATTCCTAAATTGAGTTATGATATTCGTAATGGGTTGCAAATTCTGCCAGAAAACGCAGCTTGAACCTTTGATACGGAAAAATTCATAAAACACTCAATTTTCGTCGAACAAATGCGATTCCAGAGGGGTTTTAAAGATATTTCCTGGAATTACATTTTAGACTCAAGAAACACATGTTTTTATCATGTTTTGTTCATGTTACAGCCAATACAAGTCGGCTGTAAATTCTGATCAGAAGCTGTTTGATTTCAGCTTTCAATTAAAGCATGTTCATGACATCATAACACTAGTTTTAGCAATCAAAACCCTAAAAACATCACATTACATGAATTATTTACCAATTTCATTACAACATTCCAAGAACCCATCTCAATTATGTATGATTAAATACTCAAACTTGCAAATTGTTTAAGTATCTCGCATCAACTATCGATTATGACGATTTCTAGCACAAACATATCATCATCTTTATTATTTAGTCAAAACCCACTTAGCACATACAAGAGTAATCATCAAATCCCTAGTTTCTAACACCAATTCTTCAAGTTTTCAACTAGGGTTTGTTTCTAAACATGAATTCAACACATATATCGCTCATACATTCAACATTCATCCCCGAATTTTGATTATGAGTGTTCATCATAATTTCTAGACATCACCAAATTACAAAATTTGACATACCTTACGATCTCTAAGCTTAGGTGATCACGAATTTGTGTCCATGCATCGATTTGGGGCTATAATCAACCTTCAATTTGATGATTTTGGTGAACTAGGGTTTGCACCCTTTTTCCTCTTCTCCTGGTCGTTCCACGCACACACACCTTGTGTGTGTGTGTGTGTAATTCATTTTTTTTGTTTTAAAACACAAGTTTCACAACTTACAACCTTAGTCCCTTTTGTTTCAACCTTTTATAAAAATGTTCCTTAATTCTTGCTTTCTTAATGTTTTTGCTTAATTACTCAATACTAACTAAGTTAATTATTCCTAGTTAACTTAGTGGGTTCCGGGAGTTATAACCCGTTTTATTTTAAGTGTCGTTAACTCGCGCCTCTTCTTGACTTTGTTTTCTCAAAGCATTTATTTTCCTTTTAATTAATATTAGGATTATTTGTTTAAATCCTAATATCCACCGGGTTAATTTTACCACCAAGGGTATTTTACCCGTCTTTTTAGTATAACAGGGTTTGATTACCGAACCCGTTTTCGGGGTGTTACAAAGCATAAACATCCGAAATTCCTTAGATGAGACAAAGAGGGACTAAAGCCAAACATCATTTCAAACGGACTCCTACCATGCAACACACTAGAGGGTAACCTGTTAATTAAGTATACAGCAGTTAGCACACAATCAGACCAGAATCTTAAAGGTAGACCACCCTGAAACATCAGAGTCCTAGCTGTGTTTAAAAGATGCCTATGCTTCCGCTCCACCACACCATTTTGTTGTGGTGTATAGGAACAAGACGTTTGATGTAAAATACCTTTAGACTTGCAAAACATGTTCATTTGGTTATTAACAAATTCTGTCCCATTACCACTCCTAAACACTTTAACTTTTCTTTTAAACTGAGTTAACACAAGTTCATAAAAATCTTTCAAGTTGTTAAACACTTCAGTCTTGTTTGATAAAAAATAACACCACACTGACCTAGAGTAGTCATCTACAACAGTTAGAAAATATTTGAAACCATCATAACTTGCTACTTTATACGGACCCCATAAGTCTAAATGTATTAAATCACCAACAAATTTTGACTTGTGTTCACTCAAAGGAAATGGAACTCTAACTTGTTTTACCCTATGACACACATCACAAGGACCATGATCAGTTGTATTTATATTAAGACTTTGTTTTAACACATCTAAGACTTGATCTGAAGGGTGCCCTAACCTACTATGCTAAGTAAAAGACTTCACAGAACTATTAAAGCATGCATTAACAGTATTACCATTATTTCCTACAAAATATAGACCACTATCCTGATTACCATTCACCAAGATTCTCTTTGTACTGGAATCCTGTAACACACAACTATTTTCTTTAAAAACAACAGACACGTGATTATCTTTAGCTAATTTATAAACAGACAACAAATTTACACAGTAATCAGGAACATTAAAAACATCTCTTAACAATATATCATCAGTCAGTTTTAGATCACCAATTTTTAAAACTTTTACACTAGTACCATTTGGATGACCAACAGTAATGTTAAATTCGGACACATCAACAACATTTATCATATATTTATATGATTTAACCATATGTTGACTAGCTCCTGAGTCAACAATCCACCCAACATTACTACTAAAACTGACAGAATTTGAACAACTTACAAAACTATACACATTAAAACACTCACCTCCTACATTAGGATTCTAAGTATCAGACCCACTTTTCTCACCAACTAAACTCAACAGCTTGGTAATCTGCTCAGATGTAAAAGGAAAACCAGGTACACTAGTAGACACAGACGATCCAACAACATTATTTGACTTATTATTAGCAGAATTGGTTTTATTTGACTGATTATTATTGACCCTTTTTTTAAAACCAGAGGGGTATCCTATAATTTCAAAACACTTATCGACTGTATGTCCTATCATGTTACAATGAGTACACTTTAAACTAGGGTTAGGACCTCTGTTTGTTCTTCTTTTTTGATAAAATGTTTGGTTAGGTTTAGACACAAAAGACACATTCTGTGATATTGATCCACCACTAGACAATCTATGTGACTCTTCTCTAGAAACAATTGAAAAAGCCACTTTAACCGAAGGAAATGGTTCTCTTGTTAACAAATTTGTTCTTACCGGTTTATACACATCATCAAGTCCCATAAAGAGCTGCATTAGTTTTATTAAAGTTGAAAAATCATTGTAGTCATTGGCAGCTTGACAAGAACATGAAGGCAGATGCAACATTGCATCAAACTGCTTCCACATTGTTGTCAATCTGTTGTAATAATCTGCCACAGAACTACTATTTTGTGAAATATTATTGATCTTTTTATACAAATCGTATACAACAGAACCATCTACCTTATAAAAAGACTCTTTAAGATCATTCCAGACCTCAGAAGCTAGCTTAGAAAAGACTTGACCAAGAAACAGTTCCTCAGATATAGAGTTTAATAACCAAGTAAGCACAACTGAGTTACACCTATCCCACTGGGCAGCCAACACATCATCATCCTTAGGTTTTTCACATTTACCATCTATAAAACCGTACTTATTTTTAGCTTCTAGTGCAAGCTTCATTGCACTAGCCCAAACTGTATAGTTTTCCGTACCCTTGAGTTTTATACTAACAATGGTCAATGCACTAGAGTCGCTAGGATGCAAGTAAAGAGGGGACCCTATGTCAAGTTTGCTAATGAGAGTAACAGAGGTACTACCATCACCCATATTGACAGATCAACAAAATAAACAGACAGACAATCACAACACAAACAGAAGACAAATTAACAAAAGACAAAAGTTATCAAACAGATAACTACTCACAGAAACAACAGTCAACTTAGATGCAACCAAAAAAAAAACCCTAAGGCGAAGCTGTATCAGTGTCCAGATTCCAGGTTCATCACTTATAGTGCCTGGACAGGTCTTAATACATGAGCCACACTCTAAGACAAGGAACCAAAACCAACAATAGAAAAAAGACAAGTAATCAACAAGAAAAAACAGATAACAACCAGCAACAAAAGAACAGATAATCGCAGAATAGACAAGTAATCAACAATAACAAACAATCAAGGGTGCCGGTCCTCACTACCCCGACTTCAACTAACCAACAACGGAAAAAAATAAGAGAAGAATGGAAAGATCTTACAGAGGGTGCAATATGCTCAAAAAAAAAAAGATCAGAACTGTAGTTTTCGAGAACTACTAGAACTGATTAAGCCACAAACCAAAAACACCTGGTCAGTTTGCCCTAAACCTTCTAGGGTTCAGAGACCAACACAGGTCTTCAAAAAACCGCAGACAATAAACCTCCCTCTTGACCTCCAAAAAACCCTAGTTAGGGTTTGTGTCACACCAGATTCGTGCCTGCACAGTCTCCAAGAAACAGATCAAAACTGACTAGACAAAGAGAAAACTAAAGAAGAACTCAGATCACAGCGGAATCCCAAGAAAAACAGACTCACGAGCTAATACATAGCTCTGATACCATGTCAAATGGTATGAAAATCAACTACACAAACATTCAACGAAACTGAACAACAAAGAAGCGACAAAAAACGGCGACAAAACTTTATTATTTACCCAAACCTGAAAAAAACCCCAAAACCCTAGATCTCACAATTTATGAGATCTGTAAACATACAAAGAACAAAATCAACAAATACCTAGATGATCATCGGCTGATGATCATCAACAACCTGAAGAACGATCTCCCAACAGCCGAGAGCACAAATCTGACTGGTACAATCTCTCACACAGATGAGAGAAACAACAGAATGATACAAAACTCTCAAACAGAAGAGAGCAACAACTCGATGGTCTTCAAACAATACAAAAGATCATCGAACAATACAAGTATACAAAGAACTAATCAAAACCCTAAAATCGTTGTAGACTTGAGAGAAAATGTGAAGTTGGAACTTTTGGGGAATGAACTCATCTGCGCACACACTATTCCCTTTTATATCACCAGCTTTAATTTTTCACTTAGGTCCAAAAGTATGATCGGTGATGATCGCAGCCCTTAAGAAGAATCACTTTGCCCCCTTGATCTTCTTGCACTTTATAACAAACCTGCCATAAACTCAACAACTGACTTAACAACTATAACAAACAATACGGATGGGCTAATATAGAACAGGCTGGCCCAACAACAGAAAAACAGACTTACTAAAGCCCAACATGAATTATCATATAATTTAACAACTACCACATATAGGTGATCCAAAAGATAAGTATTTTGAAGTTGATTTGGTTAGTGGTATAGATGGAAGAGGATTCACTGTATGGTTTACCAAGGATAATAACCAATATCTTTTAACACACTTCACTGAAGTTTACAGGGCCTATAACTTAACGAGAGGGGATTATGTTGTGTTCTATCTTACAGAACTCGGCGAAAAATTGAAAATTGGATTCACATTTTACCGTGGAAAGGCTCCTGTTCTACCTAGGATTGTAAACGAATTCGGCGGGAAGTTCGTTCGTTTAGTAAATGAACAAACACGAACAAAAAAATTTAATCGTTAAGTTAAACGAACGAACATAAACAGAGGTTGTGTTCAGTCGTTTACGTTCGTGAAGGTTCCCTATAATCGCTCATTTATCTTCATTTCTGTTCGCTCATTTATCTCCCTCAACATCCCTTATTTGATCATTTCAATTTGTGTAAATATGTATGTATACTTACATATGTGTGTGTTTATCAACCATTACTCTTCAAGTGTAGTAGTTCTAAATTAAACAATCAATTTATGTTTATTTTGGTTTCTTGTCTTCATGTCTTGTTGCATTTGGATCAATGTTCTAATAAATCGTTGTATATCTCCATCTCTTCTATGGCTAATTTTTTTATAAATCGTTGCATTTGGATCATGTCTTGTTGCATTTGGATCAATGTTCTAATAAATCATGTCTTGTTGCATTTGCAACAATGGATCGAGTTCTCTTAATGCTTAGTACTTCTTACTACATCATCATCATACTCAGTAAATCCTATCAATAGCAAAGCTAAGGCAAGGGTCTGAGAAGGGTAAGATGTAGACAGCCTTAACTCTACCCTATAGAAATAGAAAGACTGCTTTCAGTGAGACCCCTGGCTTGATAGTAGTTTTGCATCAAGCCTTGGACATAAGACACATAACACTCAGCAATTGAGACAACTGCCAATTAGTGCATGTACCCCCTTGTCTTTCAGCTATCAACGTCACCACATGATGCATGAAGCCTTGGCAGTTTTGCATCAAGCCTTAGTACTTCTTACTACAAAGTCATCAAGTTGCTAAAAGTATTGTCTTTAAGATATCAACAGCACTCAGCAGAACTTAAAGTAGTACATAACATGTTTCAAAACCAGACACAAATTCAGCAACAAATAACTAGATGATTAGTCATCCTTTGGGGGTGGCATCAAGAAAAGCTTATCTTCTTGCTGTTGCTGTTGACTTCCACCTGCATTCCTCTTTTCTTCTGCTAATAAAGCCTGCAAATCACTACCATTCGCTAAACTATTAAACTCGACCGCCTTTGAAGGCATTGTCGGATAACGCCTTTGACAAAATGTCATTAGTCGTTTAACTGACTGCAAGTATTTTCTAGTTGTTTCATCGTTCATCACGTGGGCCACACTGTTGGTGTAAATCTTTTCACGGGCTGAACGTTCGTGAATACCAACCATAGTAACACCAATGGGCCACGGTGCGTTCCCGATTGCCATTCTGATGTAATGATCCATTGCAGCTAAGTAATCCCGCTTCATGCAGCAGTTCACCACTAGCATTAATGCTTTTCTAATGTCATCAGGTAGAACCTATAATTTCAACAAAAAAATTAAAAGAGTCAAAGCAAGAACTACGAAATAGTCATAATTAGTATTTGATATGAATGATAACTTTTTTAAAAGTTGCATACTAATAATAAAACTAATACTTATCTAACAATAACCAACTAATGATAGCTATATGATAATAATAATAATCATAATCCAAGACGTCTCAAAATTGTAGGGTTCAAGTATTCTGGCATTCACTAATATCTACTATCATATAGTGTTGCCGAAAGAGTTATAATTACACATGGTACGTGTAGGAAATATAACACCCTTCTGTCCATCAACCGACTTTTCTCAACTATGAAATAATCTTTCCAATCCTACATAGTAATTTTATTATTAGTAATCAAGATAACTAATTATTTAAAACAACATTTGCACCAAAATAACGTATTATCAATTCTTACTACTTGTATGTTTACACAACTTTTATAACCTATATAATATGCATTTAAACTAAGTACTTAGTCACAATACCTTGACTAAGTACATGCTGAAAGATCACTTAACCACGCCTAGCCCTGCTTAACAGTTTGTCAGTTTCTACTACACTGGACATAATACTTCATCTAAACATATACATGAACTAGTGTCAACAAGATGGATCCAAATTCCATAGTAGATCCATGGATGATAATTGGTTTTAAAAATTGAGTAGTGCACCGAGATGACAAGGCCTAAAACCAAAACGCAAAGCACAAATGCGATGTGCTTTTTTGTACGCGAGCCGCAAAGTGATTATATAACTTTTTATATATATCTCATAGGTTTCTAGCACCCCCTACCCAAAATTTACCTCTAGATAAGTTTATAAATGTTTTTAACATATAAACGTACAACCTAAAGAGCCTGATGTATAACATCCTGCTGCACATAAAAAGATCATGTACATGAGGCGCGCGCCTCATCTGCGCCTTATGCCAAAAAATAACATCTCATGTAAAACACTTCGCCTTACGTCACCCAGAGTGCAGCCCTTTGCACCTAAGGTCACCTCGTGCACAAACGCGCCTCAGGCACAATTTTTTTAAACCAAGGGATAATGTGTGATACGAACCAGGCCCAATTCCACTTCAGATTAGGAACCCATTATTTGACACAGGCCCAGTTAGCTAAGGTATTGTGGACCACGAAATCAGGAGTAGTGGCCATAACTGTCCCCCCCATTGTCGATGTTTATTCTATAAAAATTAGGGTTCTTAAACCTTGTAATCGGAGACCTAATTCTTCTCGAATTGGATTATCTATCTTGTTTTTTCTTGTTTCAATCAAATCTGAATTTCAGATTCTATCAATGTGACCATGGTTTAAAAAGGCGTTTTGAGGCGCGCCTCGAGGCGTACGCCTCAGGTGAGGCGGTCAAAAATCGCAATCAAGGCTTAGCCTCACAGGGGGGAACTGAAACCTAAGCCTCAGCCATACGAGGCGGTTCGAGGCGGTGAGGCTTAAGCCTCACCAGACTTGTGCAAATTGATCAGTTTTTTGTTTTCTGGACTTTTTTTTTCAGCCCATTTAGTTTTTTGCGCACGCTTTTAGGACTTTAAGAGCAAAATTAGTGCTGATGATGAGACTAATGAAGATAAAGATGATGGCCTGCCCATAAATATGGAGCTGGGAGATGAAGAAGAGTTACCTGCGAGTAGTTATGGAGGAAGACGACCTTTGCCATGGAGAGAAGATGTGACGGCTGTTTATGTTTTAGGGTTTTTTTTTTTAACGGCATATGTTTTAGGGTTTTAATTGATACATCTTTATATTTCCTTAATTTCTTTTTTAAGTAAACTACATTTTCATCCCAATATTACAGTTTTGGTCAAATTTAACCCTAAACTTTCTATTGGTCAAATTTAACCTTAAACTTTCTATTTTGTTTATTTTTTTTCTTGAGTTTTATCTAGTTGTACATATAGCTTGGTTAGTTATACATTGGGTGTGTTATATAGTTTTTGTGCTTTTCTATGTTATAAATATAGGTTTTTTTGGGTACTTGATGATAGAAATTTATAAAAAAGTATTAATAAATACCGTGCGCTTCGGGTACGAAAAGCGGTGCGCTTTTGCGCTTGGCGCTTTGCGCCTCGGTTTTTGACCTTGTCGCTTTTGTGCGCTTCTCGCTTTTTAAAACCAAGGTGGGGATGAAGATGGCATTGGTGTAGTTGACGGGTCAAATGAGGAAGAAAGTGATGATGATGCGGAGTGGAACGAGTTCTATGATATTTAGATGTCATAACATTACTAGTTTAAGTTGTTTGAACTATTTTATGATGTTTGTTTTATGTTTAAACCTTGTTTGTTGAAATATTTTCTATTTATGATGTTTGTTTTATGCTAATTTGTGATTTTTATGAGACATCTATATATTTTTTTAATTTTTTTTAATAATGTTTTGAGGCTTACGCCTCGACCTGCCTCGAGGCTTACGCCTCGTGAGGCTAAGGGAAAACGCCTCGATACCCGTTTTAGCCTTTTTAAACCTTGAATGTGACTAGCAAGCTGGAGCCTAGCATAAAGCCTTTTGGGTTCTGCCTACAATATCAGGTCAATTCAAGAATAATGCAAACGCAGCCTATGTGAACACAACAAACACAATGGTCCTAAATTCCATTTAAGGCAGTGCTTTCACAATTTCACACCAAATACAACCTCAAATAACCTATGCAGTTAATATTGGTGATATATCGGTCATATCGGTCCCCTAGTAAAATATCAGTGTGATATATCGGTCAGAATATTGGTACCGATAATATCGGCGATATTGACCGATGGATACTTGACCGATATATCACTGAATCATTAGTGTAAATTGCTATATATATAAATTCTTCATTATATTACAATTCCTGATATCTCATCGAGATAACCTATATCTCAAATATTGGTCCTTGACCGATATCTGATATTTTACCGCACTAACTGCATAGCAAATAACTCACTATCCTTCCCACCATTTACAAGTTCTTAAACAGTTTCAAATAAACACACTGACAAGCAACCAATGCTACATTAAAGCAAAAAAAATTCTAACACAATTAACATTAACTAATGCAATCAATAATCCACTACTATGAAAAACAAAGCATACCTTTTTCCTGCAAAACTTAAACAGCGGATTCAAATACCGTGCACACTGCTTAAACGTCGCAAACGTCGACTTCCCCTTCGCCGTCCTCTTCTCCACATCACTCATCTCATCCAACTCCTGATTCCACTCAATCAACAACTTCTTAAAAAACACCAAAATCTTATCCTCATCACAAAGTTCGTTAAAACTCGCCTTCATCCGCTTAAAATCCTTATCCTGATCCATTCCAGACGAACCGCCATCACCACTACCATCATCCTCACCCCCTCCCCCATCCTTATCCTCCGTATTCTCCTCGTTCGATCTCCGCTTCCTCTCACTCATTATCCCTGACTTCTGCCTCTTCTTCAATTCAACAATATCTCTCAAAAAATCATTCGTCTGTCCCTCAGTCATATCACTATCATCTAACTCAAACAATCCAGCTTTCAACACATACTTCAACCGGTCCAACCGGTCATCATCACTCTCTCCAAACAACGTAACCGGTTGTTTCAGAAACCGTAACCGGCGAATAACCTCTTGTTTCGGTAAATTCAACGAATCTATTTTCTGTTCATCGGTTATCGGAGCTTTTGAAGACGAAGTAATGGATTCAGATTTTGATTTTGTTGAATCGATGTTTGAGTTAGGGTTTGATGTGTTCGGATCTGACGGATTTGAGTCGTTTTGGATGTGATTTTGACGGAGGCGTTTGGCTTCTGCGTCTCGTTTTTCTTCTTCCC